>MU270012.1:39479820-40044820 GCA_021432705.1 Caranx ignobilis
ATTAAATAATGAATTAATGGCCCCACCATATCCAGTGTGATCATGCCTCCATTTCCCTCATTAAATATACAGCAGCCTGGGTGGGAGGACCAGCTTAAAGCCAAGCTCACAAAAGCGTTTTCCCCAAAAACCTGTTTGAATTTTCATCACGGTTGTTGCAAACTCTCTATTACAGTCTATTTCCACCTTTTGTTTGACTGAATTCTGCCTACCGTTTCTGTCTGTGCCTCCTGACAGGCTTATTTGAGGAAATGCCTTTGGTTAGCAAAGCAAGGAGATGTAGTGAGGTAAGGGAAAGAGAAAGAGAGAAAGAGAGAGAGAGAGAGAGGGGCCTAAGGAAATCTGCTCAATTGTGCACTGGGGAGGATGTTAACATGGGGCCCTGGCACCTCTGCCAAAATGAGTTAGCCTTACTTGATGTTTCAGTGTTGATTAAGAGACAGGGATGGGAATAGGTTTCAGCTCTGCTTGGTAAAGGAGCAGCAGGTGCAGGTTGGGACAAGCCAAAGTGATGACGGTGTTGACTAGCGTCAGTTTGTACACTGCAAAAAATGTCCTCTCCAACAAGGGATCCATCGCTGCATAGCCATATCATATCACGTCATGTCATGTCCTGTCATATATCATATCATTAAAATTTTAATTGAGCTGAAAGCTAAATGACTTTACATGACTTCTATGAATCAATGAAGAAACTCTAACTCCAGAAGAACCATTTTAATTTTTTCTATTCCTCTACTTATTTATTTAAATTTGAATGTAAATTTGAAAAAAAGACATTTACTGAAGAAAGTTTGACTTGATTCCACTGTGAAGATCACTTTGAAGAACCAGTCTGTTAATTTTTTTAAAAAATAAAAAAATATGTAAAAATTATTCAACTGGCTGGAGCGATTACTTAGGAGTATTAAAGCCGTGTCACCCTACAATCCAGCTATCCAGCTAGTTGACTCCTATTAACTACAATAAGATTTAATTATCAAATGCAATTCACTAACGTTTCATGTAGGCTAGACATTTTCTACAGTGTGGATGCATGAGGAGATTCTCTGGAGGAGCACGTAGGCCGAACTGATGTAAGGAAGATTTTCCTCTCCTTTTTCACTGTAACAACCTCCCTGAGCATTTCATAGCTGCATATGCTGCTGCTTAAAGCACCGCTGAGATTTATGCCGTTGTCAGCTCACAAGGGTGCAATCAGGAATAAAGATCCCATAAACCCCTCTGATGTGTCCACAGGTACAGCAGCACTAGGTTATTGCTGATGGCGGATAAAAACCACATAACTGTAGGTTTGTTTTTTTTTTTCTTCTTTTTTTCTTATTTGAAGTGAAATCTGACATTGTTATGTTTTGAGTGACTTTTGTGACCTGTAGAATTTTGAATCCTGATTAAACCACATGGCACAGTTTTACAAATACACTGACCTCAAAAGAAAACAAACTTTTACTCTTCCCTCCTTCAGCAAACAACTATGCTAACTGAGAACAAGGGAGAAACAGAGGAGAGAAGGAAGCCATCATCTGCCAGGGAAAGAAAGAGATTAGGATGGATGGGAAAACATGCATACCACGTCAAAGCTTTAGGCCCTTTTGTTTTAATCCTAAGTAATGCTGATTTCCTCTGGGTTGCTGAGGTTGCCAGGAGTCCTAGTGTGTGTGTGTGTGTGTGTGTGTGTGTGTTTGTGTCTGTGTGGGTGTGCATGTATGTGTATATAGAATGTGTGTATGCAGTTTTAAATTGTTTGTCCACTGATGAAGTCCAGCCAGGTTGGCATCTGATGCATTGTGTATGCTACTAGAGTCTGCATGAATGTGTATTGGACCCCACGGATTATCTACTGCGTTCTGTCCTGTGTGTGTGTGTATGTGTGTATGTGTGTGTGTGCCCACCTGGCTATCTCTCACCAGGTTACATAAGCATTACAAACCCTTCAGGGGACTCCCTAGCTCTGGGTCCAGCTGGCACAATGCTCCCGCTCCTAGGTTTGCCTTTCAACTCCATCAAACAACTGACTTGATTTATCTCTTCCTTCACCTGCACAAAAATCTTTTTTTTTGTTTGTTTGTTTGTCTCCTTCATTTTAATTGATTTATTTGTTCTCCAGATAGTCTTAACGGGGGTGACTAACAGGGCTCGGCTGATACAAGCCCACATCACTGCTGAGACAATTCACTTTTTCATTCAGTATTTCCATGGTGAGGTTGTCCGCTGTTACGCCTGGATAGACAGCATCTACGCAGCCCTGCCTGGCTCGAATATGTGGTCAAAACTGTACTGTCAAATAAAAAAAAAAAAAATGAAAATAAGAATGTATCTGGTAACTTCGTATGCCTGCTCAGTTTGATGACTGATGGGAAAAGTATTTGTGTGAAGGCCAAAGCATGAGAGGTGTCTCAGTCCTGTCTGTGTGAGATTCCCGAGTAGTAATCAAAGAGGTGGCACAGTGTCATCGCCGTCCCCAGGCAGTGTGTGTGTCTTTTTTTCCTACTCATGAGGACAGACAAGACCAATTGGGCAAAGCTTGGATGTCTTGGGCTAAGCTGAGGTTGCACTGCAAACACCACCGCCACCCCACCCCCCCACCTCACCCCACGCCTCCGCCCCCCCGTCTCTGGGCTTCTCAAGGGCTGTCTATCCCACTGCATCGCATCACCGTAGCGACAGCTCTCCCCTCGCCGCCCCATCAATCCCCTGGCCAGTCGCAGCTTCCTGATCTCACTGCCAGCTCCTCAGCCAGTCAGCAGCTGCCCAACAACGCCAGGCCTGACAATCGCTTACCCTGCCGCCTTCGAGTCTGTCAACCTCGGGCCTGTCAAATTACTGTCAGCGTAAACAGTGGGGGAGGGCGAGGGGGGAGGGAGAGAGAAAGAAAAGAGGAAGGGGTGAGAGTAGATGGGGGAAAAGAGTGGAGAGCGCAGGGTGGGGCATGTTGGGTGGGATGAGGTGGAGAGGGTGTCACAGGCAGTCACACACATGCACACGCTTGCATGCACACCTGTGTGTGTGCACGAGCGCACACACACGCATGCACACGTCTGACATATATATCACTCTCGTCCCATTTTCTTCTGATGCTGGCACTTGCTCGCTCCCATCAATGTCCCCCTCCCCTTTCTTTTCCCCATCTTTCTTTCAGGTAATTCCCTTGGTCACATCAGTCCTACTCATCTCTGTGCTTTTCCTCCCCCCATTCCTCCCTCTGCCCCTCCACCACACATGTTCCATCTCTATCCCCCAGTCTCAAAGCACCGGCTCAACATTGCTTTGATTCAAAAAAAAAAAAAAAAAAAGGTGGAGAAAAAAAAGAAGAAAAAGAAGTCGAAGAAGGAAAAAGTAATGGGCAGAAAAATGAAATGACTTTCTGGGCCCTCACGTAAAAGCGTGGCTCGCTCTTCGAGACAGGCAATATTCCCTCAATTATTGCCACTCACAGAACCCTCTTCGCCAGTGGATGAAGTTTTAATTCCAGGCCTCCAATAAAATGGATGCCCTAGATATAATGTGGAAATAACTCCTCGATGTTTCAGGTTTTGCATGACAGTGTACTGTATATGTGAGTGCTGCACACATGGGCTGCACATATGAGTAGGTTTGTTCTCACTTACTCTAAGTGAGGAAGAGGTGATGTAGAGGCCTCATATTGATCTGACACTAGCCATGGGCTCTCAGCTCTGAACGACCACTGGCTTTTTCTTCATAAGTCGATTCTATTCATTCTCAGGCATTTATATATTCAAAACTTTGACCATATACTGTACGAGCATTATACAGTATATCAGCAATGTAGCAATAAGTAATGCAACTACTGCCTAGATTATTAGCATTTCTGCATTTACTGTTTCTTTCCCTTTTTGAGTGGGTGTGTGAGTATAAGGGAAAAGGTTGGTCTGAGATCCATATTCCCATCAGTCTAAACACTATATTTGTTTATTAAGCGTGTGTTTTTGTAATTTGAGAGTTTAAAATTGAATCCTAGTTCTATTTTGTTCTCTTTCTAGTTCTAATTATGTTTCTGTTTCTCATTTGAGGTTTAATCTAGTTCTGGTTCTAGTGGTAGTTTAGCCCATATCACTAATAGCCTGCGGTCCAACCAGGCTTTTATACAGTACAAACTAAACCTCATCCATCTTTGCTGTATTGGTGAAACTTCAGAGACTGTTATCTCAAATAGAATCTAACTATCTAAATGGCCAGATACCAGTGTCGTTGGCTTTATGGTTCACGAAACACTGAAATTCATGATTGAAATAGTCTTATCTTTGCACTGACAGATCAACAGTAACTTACAGGCTTAGTGCAATAGTTAGTTTCATTATTAGTCCCTCTATCTCACGCGTTATTTTTTATTTACTTCAGTGATAAGATAAGTTCCATGCTTGCTGTAATGCCTCCACTGCAAATATCATTGTGTTTAAGCAGCAGAATTGAAAAATCCCTGTAATAATCCACTTGACACGTCTGGAAAAAAAAATTGTAGCAACAGCTTTGATGGTGCTGGACTCATCCTGGGCACGGCTGCTTTGCTCCCGGTGATTTCTACTGTATAACTTGGGATCTGTGTACAACAGCTCGCCATTTAGGTTAATAAGGCTTTGGAGACTGAGCACGGACCCTGCTGATCTGTGATGACCACACCTGTGTGAAAATGTAAAAAAGACAAGGAGCCAATTCTACATTTGTTTGGTAAGCATGAGATACAGTCTGCAAGGTGATCTTTCAGGCCAAAAGTGTGAGAGCTGGCAATGCTTTGACACTGAGGGAGGCAGAGCTGCGCTCCACTAGGCTGTGGTTTGTATGTCAAGAGGCCAATTTTACCCCTGATACAAGTTCTAGTTGTATTTCTAGTGCCTCGACCTCCAGCTCTTCTTGTAGTTCTAGTTCTAGTTACATCACGGTTTTAATTATATTTCTGCTTGATTTTGGGCCAAGTTATATTTTTTGGCCTGGTTCTAGTTGCTGTATGTGTGTAATGAAATGTAATGTTTCTTCCTCCCATAAAAATGATTTATTTCCAGATCTACCTCTTCTTTACTCCGAGTTGTATTTCCTTTTCTATTTTGAGTCCCAGCTTTAATTCTAGTTCAAGCTCTAGTTGTAGTTCTATTTTTAGTTCTCATGGTAATTGTATCTCCATTCAGTCCTGGCTCTAATTATAGCTGAAGTTACAGTTTTACTTTGGCGTGTAGTTGTTGTAATGTGTCCCGCTCTCGTAATAATTACCATATTTCCAGTTCAAGTTTAGCTGGTTGTATTTGAAGTTTGAGATCCAGCTCTACTACCTCTCATATGCTTCAGGTATATTTCTAGTTCTTGTTCTAGTTTCCTTTCCAGTCCTACTTCTTGTATTGCTTCTCTGTGTAGTTTTCATTGTTGCCCCAGTATTTTCATTTCTATTAGAGTTCACTCACCGGATTTTATCTCCAAGTCTAATTCTAGTTTTAGTTCTAGTTATATCTGTTCTCATTCAAGTCCTAATTTTAGTTGTACTGTTACGTCTCACGATTGTGATGTTGTAGTAGCACTTTTATAGTTCTGGCTTTACTTTTGGCAACAACAAAGTTCAGCCTCTTTACTCTAACGGACTGCGTTTGACTTTGTGTTGAGACGCTGGACTAATTTGCCATAGCGACTAACCTCAGGCACTCAGATTTCTGATTGGTCAAGGGAGGGGAGTGGCCCCACTGTGCACAGATGAGTGCTCAGATAATTGGTTGAGAGAATTGGGAGTCGTCAGCGGCCACTCTAACAGAAATGGGTCTAGCCAGCTGAGCTCCCAGCTCCTTAAGTGCCATTTTAACACAGTCATTCCCCCCGCCTTTTAATTGCAATCAGACTTTGAGGGCATAGACATGGCCCTGGCCTTCCATCATTAACTGACGCACACGAGCAAACATACGCATTGAGGAAGAGATGAAGACCTATACTCATGAGCCACACAAGACACACACAGGCTCATGCTGACAGCATAGCGGAAATCTTTTGCGTCCTCAGTGCTGACACACCAGGGGGAATTAACATGAGCAGAGAATTCGGCTTTGTCTATGACTCAGAGAGACAGAGAGCAGGAAAGAGAGAGGCTTTGTCTTGGGTGTAGTTGTGTGGCTGTGGGAATCGATAGGTTTAACCAGCAGGGGCTTGGGTCTGTGGAGCAGGAAGAGACACAGGCAGGAGGTTAGGGCTGGGCAGCACAGCCTGGAAATGCTTTATCACCACTACCAGCAAGGCACTGTCTACCATCCGGGGCACAAGAAGCTTAGGGGCTTGAGGGGGTGCATGTATGTGTGTCTGTGTGTGTATCTCTGAGCCGTTTAGGGATAGGCCTGTGTCTGTCTGAAAGCATGAACTGTGCGTGACAAATATTACATTATTGTCCAGGGTGTTTCACTTGTATGCTGATATTGTTTGATTCAACCTGGCATCTGTGGAAAAACCTCAGTCCTCTGCTATTGTTTCTGTTCTGTTTTGTCCTCCAAGTTCAGATGGAGCTATCAGAGAGAAATGAATCTAAAGTGTCTGGAGGAGAGGAGAGATAAAAGAGGAGACCCAGTGAAAGCTGTAATATCAGAAAGGTGTGCTTTTTCGTCATGCTGACATCAGTCTAAGACCAAAAAGTTCCATTATTTCAGTCTTTCTTCCTCCACAATTTAGATCAAAGAATGAGCGAAAGAGAACAGAACAGAAGAGGAGAGGAGAGAAGAGAAGAGAATGAGGCTCTGGATTACATGTCTGCACAGGTGGAAAGAGGAATAGACAATAGAGTTGTGGAGGCAAGAGGCAGGTGACGTAACATGTTGACCCATCTAGATTGGTGACAGTGACATCACCCAGATCAGGGTGGGTTCGTATGCTCTATTACTGCTGCTGTGGTTGTTGCATCTGCAACAGTGCAGAGTGTACAGAGGGCCGTACAGGCAGGTCACATTTTACCCTGATCTCACATCTCTACATTTAGTGTATTGTTTATTTGATATTTCTAATACACTCCTGTGTGAGTTTAAAGAAGTTTGTTGCATCTTCAAGAATCTCAAGGTGACAGATTAATCTTGTGGGAGTTATTCATCTCAAATGCCAACAGTTTGGTCTCTGACAGTTTCATTCATTAAACCAGGCGAGTCATACAGTAATTGAGCTGAATAAGTTGCCCTAATGTCTTAGTCATCCAAACAGACAGTGCTATCATAATTTGTTTTTAATCGGATTGCATTGTTTTGGCTGATAAAATATGCTAACTTGCATTATGGGTAATGAACTTACTGTGCAGCGTTCCTCCCCCCAAACAGCAAAAGTACTGTACTGTACTGTATGAAAATCAGCCTATTGATTTAGAGGTCACTGACACTGAAGCAAATGTTGCCAGCTTTTGGTGTGATATATATATATATATATTTTACCTTTCACCTGAATCAGACTAGTTCGGCACTGTGATCGCAGTGCTTTAATTAAAACGCGCTCCGCGGCTCAATATTTGGATTAGTTGAGGTTTAAGCGCAGACTGTGAAATTTAATTTGGTGATATTTTCAGCTATAACAAATGAACAGGTAAACAACTAAAGACCTTTTATCTAATCCCTTTCTATTTCCACGTGGCGTTTAGGTTGTTTAAAACACCCTCCAAATAGTGATCATTGTATATGTGCAATGTTGTGTTGTCCATGGTGTGTAGCATACATCAGTGCACTGTACTCTGTGCAGCCATTTTGTTGTTGTTCACTGAGTTTCTGTATGTATTGTGGAAATACGACAGGTGATACTTGGAGGTTAAGGTGATAGTCATATGCATTCAATTGACTGCAATCCAATAACTTCACCACATTGTATTTTCAAGTAGCCTACATCTAAATCGGTTGCATTTATTGTTATAATGTCAAATCAAACATGTGCACTTAACAGTACTTATTTGAATTATGCTGAGAAAGACAAGTATTATCACAAACATTATCCTTGGATAAAAACACCCCAAATCCATCTGGGGTATGGCAGCAGTAGCTGCAAAGCTGGGTCAAGTAAACATTTCATCCAATTTGCTGTCTGTGTTGCGGTCTGTGTAATTTCTATTTACATGGTAATAGTCTGTCAATTCATGTTTGCAGAGGTATGTGGGATGGGGTTGTGAAGGTGCATGAAAACAGCTTATCCTAAATAAAACCTAAATCAGGAAATGAGCTTTTCTTAACTGTAACACTCTAAAAAAAAAAAAAAAACATAAATTGAATGTATATTATGAAGCTCAATCCCCTGTTTCACTTTTCCAAATCAGGACACGTTGCTCTGCAACAGCGGCACACATGGTTAAATGAGCACACATCAACAAGTGTCTGAGCTGTCAAACCTGCCTTACAACACTAGGAGCTTGCTCAAACGCTGACATGAATGACTGAAACAGTTTGCAATGTGCTCTAATTTTCCTATTTAGCTATGTGGGTAAAATGAGAGAACAGGATCAACTGCCAAGTGTTGTTCCCTGTCTGTCTTAATATGGCACAAGGTATAAAACTAGACACACAGATGTTTTGAGGAAAAAAAACAAACATATTTTTTTGGATAATCTGCATGGGCATGATGATTTGAAAATGTTTTAAAGATTTGGACGCATCCAAAAAATGTTGGCACCAAAATACATGTGCTGCACATTAAAGGGCTCTTATTATGCAGCTGCTCTAAAATAAGCCTAATCCAACAAGTGTTAGCATCACAAAGAATGTAAACTACGCATTCCTGCTCAGGAACTAATAGATTATGTATATGGGGATTACAATCATTTGACCATATATACCCTGTCAATCACTGACTTTGTTTTTCCTTAGAAAAGATGATACTCCTCAAAGCCAAATGAAATGCTGAACAATGTAATTGTGGGGAAATCCAGACTCCACATGGAGGAGTGACCTGTTTTGAAGCAACATATAGTATAATATATTCTGGCAGCATCATTAATAAGATATAATTCAGAAACTCTCACTGTGTTTTTGAATGTATTTGTCTTGCCCTCATACCACTTGCTATTATTAAGATTTCTAAGACCTACACCTCAGGACGAACCTCAAACATTACATACGTATCCCATTTCTTAAATGAAAATTAAACTATCAGCTAATTAATCAGCGACACAAAGAAATGAGGCGATAATACAAAACCTTTCCTATGTGTGAATAGTTGTAGCCAGAGTGGATCTAAATAACCCCAAGGTAAGGCATGAGATAGGAACTGGGCAGCTTAGAAGACTGATAAAGGTTTTACCTCCATTACAGGGGCTAAGACGAGGCTCGGGCTGCTGCAGCTCTGGATTCCAAGCACGCCTCTGATTTGTCAGCTCTGGGAGAACGCTGTAATACTGGACATAATGGCACAAGGAGGGTGTGTGTGTGTGTGTATGTGTGTGTGTGTGTGTGTGTGTGTGTGTGTGTGTGTGATAAGGTGGGATGAGGTGTGTGGTGGGGAGACAGAGGGAGTGAATGACGGTGGAAAAATGTCTGCAGATGGATGTTGAAACAGTCATACATCCTCGTTAGAACCCCTGTCTCCCAGCGTCCAGAAAGTCCCCTTATCTCCCACACAGATACACACGCGCACACACAAACACACACGCGCGCTGCCATTGCTAAACTACATGCGTGAGTGCTCAAGTTTTGTGTCAAAAGTGTCAAGAACTGAAAGCTGGCGTTTCTCCACAAGATTGATAGTCTTGGTTAACTTTTGCTTTGATTCGATTTTTCCTGATTTAAATAATAATCTAATCATAGTCATCTTGGTGGTTTTACATTGTAATTCATTCAAACAAAGTTTTTACACCGCTGCTTTGAGTTATGACAAAAGCTAAGATTTTTGAAATGCTGTCTTATTTACTTAGAACACAAGCCTAAGGGTCTACAGCCACGCCAGCACCTCTGTGAGGCTGTATGTACTGTATAGGCACAGCGGTGCTTTGAGTTTAACTTTTAATGTGTTTGCCATTTGCCAACATACAGCTGAAGCAAGGTACTGGTCTCAGGGCTGAAACTCTGAAACTGAAATTAATAAATTTCCCTTCCAATACAGTTGCAGCTGAATACATTCACATGCCTATTAAAACTGTTCCAAATGTCTTTTTCCTCTCACATAAACAACATTACAACTGCTTGTAAATTAGGCTTTTTATCCTCACACATCCCTTCCAGGATACCAATCAGTATATTCTGAAACAAAGACACACAAAAATGTGTCTTTCACACCAACTGCCACCCTCTCTTTAGTACTGCCCACACCACAGCATCCACTGGCAAATCCCCCCTCAGCATCCCCAGCAGCCCACCAAATCATGTCTTTTCCCATGTTGTCACCCCCTCCTCCGTCCGCCCACAGCACAAGTCACTTGCCCTAAAGGGAGCTGGCAGAACTACAGTGAAGCAAACAAAGATACAAATGGCCGCTCCAGACAGCTTGTGCTCGCATCTGCATTCATTACCTCCCATTTTCACGACACACTAAAGCTTCTCATGGAGCCACCGTGCGCTTACAACGGGCTTCACGGTGCCGTCACATCGGCCTTCAGGGCTCACGGCGTCCACGGTTGAGACAGTCAGAGGTCAGTAATGAATATACATGTGTGGTCTGCAGCAAGGGTGATACTGGGAGAAACAGAGCGAGGGAGGAAGATGAATATTGAGTTAACGTGCTGAGCAGGATAGAGCTACATTCCCAGTTCCCCAGTCACAGTGTCCTCTGCTGTTAGTCTCAGTCTGGCTTGTGAACATAAATATTTACACGGCTGTCACAATCAGGATTTATAGGGCATTCTCTGCTCTTCCCGTAAGAGAAATATAAAGTATGCTTTATTCCCTTTTTTCTTGTGCAGAGGTAGGTTTCCTTTTTGCACAATGGGAATGAAATTCTTGTTTGCTCTGGGATGTCTATGCAACCATGTTTTCGCTGTCTTGTATACTGAGTGCACGGGGTGTGAATATTGTCCCATTATATTGACAGTTCTCATGCTTGCCCGTTTCAATAACCAACATTGAGCAAAAGAAGTGCCGCAATATAAACAGTTTGGATATTTCCAACTGGTGAGGGAGAGGCAACAGAGGTAATAAAACACAGACAATATACTTATTGTCTTTCTTTGTAATACTGAATGCAATAACAATACTGCAGGCTAACCTGTATGATGTGTGTTTTCGTGTGGCTGTGTGTGTGTCCAGACTCACGCTGGATGTTTGTGACCATTACTGGAATATTCTCAGTTGAAGCAGCACCAATGCAAACACCTTTCTCTCTCTTTCTCTAATCTTCTTCCTCCTGATTCCATCCTAACCTGCCAATGCCAAGTCTATTTTGTCATGTAACTCCTCTGATAGGTTGGCATGTAATTAAGTCCTTGGCATGCACTGTGGGTTGTCATTTGCATGGTAATAAATCTCTGCTTCTTACTGTAGGTGGGGGAGGCAGGTCTGGACTGTGTGTTTAGCTTCAGCAAACATCCCTGTCTAACCTCTTATCAACTCCCCTGACTCCAACCTGTTTGGTCCACCAGGAGCAGTCATCATTTCCAGGTGGCAGACCATATTGATTAAACATTGTGTTTAGTTTTTTTATGAATGTATTTAAGGAAGAGCTGCCGTAAATGAAGCTTTCGGACAGCTGACTGCTATCAATCTGACCGTGCATTTGGTGCCTTGTATTTATTTGTTCCTATGAGCCTTCTGCCATCCATTACACAGTCATTTCCTTTTGTTCACTTTATCAATTGTGGGGATCATCTTTCCTGGAGATCCCTGGCACTTGCCCAAATACTGCTTATATACAGTGTATCAGTCAAAGCCACAAAGAAGAGGCCGAGCCAAAGTGTGTGTGTGTAAATATGTGTGTATTTGTGCCCCTGAGTGCACTTGTACACACACAAATAATACGCCGAAGAGATGAGGCATTTGGGGCAAGGAGGAGTGAGAGTGTACATGAGAGTGTGTGTGTGTGTGTGTGTGTGTGTGTGTGTGTGGGGGGGGGGGGGGGGGGGGGGGGTTGCAAGGTGATTATATGTGTGTGTTTTGAGAGATGGATGAACGGAGTAAAGATTGCACTCATCTGTCGTGGTACAGTGCTCCCATCAGGTCTAATGAGTGTGCCGGGGTGACCTCAGTCTCGTAAGTTCACAGGCCTGATTAAACATCGTCTCCGAGTCGGCTCAGGGGAAGCCGGGCAGACCAGCACTGGATCCCTGCTCTCCCCTTCTTTGTGCCCCTCCATCGTCCTAATGGCTCCCTCTGATCTAACCCCATTCATCTCTATCACACTCCCACCCCACACCCAGCTCACCCCCCCACACACACGTTCAGTTTCACTCTATCAGTGATACTACCTTTGTTTGACTGTCATCTGTCTTTGTTAATATTTGGTCTCTTGTGTGTGTTTATATCTTGTATGTTCAACAGTTACGTGTTTCCTTTTGATCGTCATCAGTAAATGTGTGTGTGTGGTTGTGCACTGCTTTCGCGCCTCCAAAGCCCGACCCCCACGTTTTCTTCGACTACCATCTTTCTATGTTTATTCTGAGCTAGTAAGCCATAATGAGGCTGAGGTTGAGGGATGATGATTAACTGCAACAGGATCCAGGAACTGGCATAACTCATGATAAGACAGCTTTCTGTGGAGACTTTGATTTATTTGGCTGTAAGGTGCAGAATATTGGCTGTTCCTCTGAGCTGGGGGCCATGTGGGGTCACGAGTCGGAGACATGCAGTTAAGACGCAGCCAGCTAGTGTGTTTTAATCTTTCTCTCTTCACTTTGATCTTAGTAACTTCAGTCGAAGCTTGCTCAAATCATCAGCAAGACATTTTAAAGGGTTGCAATTAGGGCCAAATAGCCTGCCATTTATCAAGCTCCTTTCATGTCCACCATTTTATTTTATGAAAGCAATCGATTGTCTCTGTGGCATGGAGGCGCAGCCCAACCTCTGCTTGTACTCCTAGGTGGAAGTACCGAGCGCAGTCAGGCCATTGCTCCAGCAGTGAGTGAGCAAGGTAGAGAGTGATTTAGCTGGCTGCAACACCATGACCGACACTTCTTTCACATTTACACCAGAGTAATCAGACAGCCCAGTCTAGTAAAAATATAGCAGCTAGTCAAAATGCCAGGGGCGCCAGGCATCTGTGTTTGCTTTCGGGGTGGGGCTTGGCAGTTTGAAGGGAGACTGGAGAAGAGAGCGAGAAACAGACAGAGGTCAGAGAAGGAGAGAAAAGGATGGAGAAAGAGGTAGCAGTAAGGGAGCAAACAAAGTGTGTATGTGTGTGTGTGTGGTTTATTTACAGTTATGTGTTATTTAATCACCGCTCCAGAGTGCTCAGCTCCTTTTCAGACAGACGGCAAGGGAAAGACATGTGCCCGACTTAGACAAAGAGAGAGGGAGGTTGCACACTCTACACTACACACACTCGCACTATCACATAGACGACAAAATGTACAAAATGAGCAGGTATTTAATACATAAAATATGCATGCATCCTTTAAAGATTTGATCTGCAGGAAGTGTGTGTTTGTTGTCATGGCATGTATTAGAGCAGCCCCGACATGCATATTTATTAGCAGCCTATATTAACAAATTGTAATGAGAAGAATATGCAGCTACATACACAAACAAGCAAATTATCTCATATGCACAAAGTGGACACACACACACACACACACACACTGAGAGACACAGAAGCCAAGCAGAGCTCCAGCAGTGCAGGGCAGGAGAGGAGGCTGCAGGGCCCTGACCACATAATCATCTCCTAGAGAGTGATCATCAAGGCCTCCAACATCACTGCACAAATACACCAACCCTGGACCCCCTGGCATGAGGGGAGGGAGGAGGGGTGAAGACAAAGAGTGTTTACAGGAAAAAGGAGGGAGAGTGAAAAGAAAAAGAAAAGGAAGAGGAGGGGGGGAAAGGAAATTAAAAAGTAGAAAGCAGAAAGAGTGAGAGAAGGAGTCTGTATTTACAGAGCTGAAGATGGGAGGAGGGCAGAGAATTAAAAGAGACAGGAAGGGAGAATATGAAGCACAAGATTATAGAAAGAAATGTTAAAGATGGGAAGGGAAAAGGGGAAAGCTGGATAGATGTGACGCTGACAGGGAAGGGAAAAGGAAAGAGGAAATTAGGAGGAGAGAGGGAAGGGATAGATAGAGGGGAGGGTGAAAATTGGAAGCAAGAGAGGCAGGGGGAGAAAGTGAGAAGGCAAGATGGGGGTCTGTGTTTACAGCAGGAGAGGAGAAATGAAAAAGGAAAATAGCGAGAAAGAGACATTAAGAAAGAGAGGGAAGGTAAGAATTAGAGGTGAAAATTGGGCTATGTTGACAGAAAAGAGCCAACAAGGAGGAGGGGGAGGAGAAAAAGAAGCAGGATGAGAGGAAAAGAGGTATGAGAGAGAGAGAGGTGGGAAAGAAACATAAAGCAAGAGACAGAAATAAGGGCGAGAGTGTATCTGTTTGCCACGCATGAATGTACAGCAGCGTTGCCCTGGAAACGCCAGCCGCTTGGATTATGAGCTGATTAGTTGCCCTCCTCCTTGAAGGCCCCCCAGCTGGGCTGCCTCCACTCAACAGGGTGTGTACATGCTACCTGGGACACGGTCTGATGAACAATCACACACCACACACACACGGTCTTCATTCAGACACAAACATACAATAAAGTCAGTCTTTGCTCTTGGTTGCCCATTGTATTCACTGTAGCCAATACCTTTCTGCGTCAACATCTCAATCTTTCACTCTCGGCTGGACTCTGCCTCTCTGCCTCTGTGCCTCTCTGTCTCTCTGTGTGTGACGTGGCAGGGTGCTAATCTTGCCCCTTATCTTTGCCTGCAGCTCTGCTCACATTCCCTTCTCCACAAGCACCTTATCTGCCATCACTGTCAATCAGAGCAGATCAGGCTACCTACAGCTGAGTCCGCTCAACCCTCTTCCCTCCCCTCGCCCCCGCCAAGCAGCCTCCCTACATGTCCATTACCAACACTCGCACCATGCATGCTCCAGCCTGAAGCATCTTTCACACACAAGCAAACTTGAGACCCGCTCTTTGAACCATCGGCGCTGTCCTTAAATTGACTCGCTCTTCCAGTGTTTGTCTTGCATAGTGACCACAAACACTTCTTCATTTTATCAGAAACCAATTAGCATATACTGTATGACCACTACACTCTGCATCTGCACTAGATAATTACCAGATCTGTTCTTGTACCTGCTCGTGGCAAAAACAAGAGTGAAATTTAATTTTGATTAAAATTTCCCTCAAGGGAGAAGAACCAAACTGCGGGACTAATTCAGTTGTAAACATTGTAGCAAGCAGCCCCCTTGCAATCACCATTTATAGTCCACCATGTACTGCAGGGTCACCAGTAAAAACAGGTTTGATTGTACTGTCACATTTATACATAGAAAAGGCAGAAAATCTACCAAATAAACAGTACAAAAATATTTATATATTATAAATATTAATATATTAAAGTACTTTCAACTTGCCTGTACAGATACAACACATAATATAACAACCTATTATACCCTGCCACCATCATGTTTTATTGCAATGACCCCTGGGTTTAATGAGAAACCCAGGTGAAATAACACTACATTTCCATTATGTATTAAATATTTGATGAGGGACACGGGTTAATTTAATCTAAAAGAGTTTGTGATGAAAGGTTTTGGTATGAAAAGTCATTTTGGTTTTGGTCATTCCATTCTCTGTGTCAATGATTTCCTCATTACCATAAAGCATCATCACAATGTTTAACTTATCAGTCAGTCATTTTAAAGTTTTCTGAACCACACATGGTTTACCCAATGTGTGAGACCTATGAAACAAACTTCAAGAGCAACTTTGAATATTGTGTTAACAACAGTGCAATGCAGAGCCCATAAAAAAGAAATACTACTTAATGTTTTCTTCACAATTGTGAAGTCATACACATGTTAATACAGCTATGAGTCAAACAGAAGTGAATAAACACACACACAAACACACACACACTCACACACACACACACACACACACACTCCAGCCCACTGGCACTCTCTTCCAATCAGTTGGTGCCAGTGACCTCCCACCTGTGATCACACTGCTGGGAAACCCACCCATTTGAGTACTGTGCACACCGCCCACATTCATACAGCCACCCACTAATCAGAGGCACTAATCCAGACTGTCGGCATTTTGGTTCACAACCCTCATCATGAGGGCAGCTACAAAGCAGGTACAACAAAAGGAGAAAAAAATAAAATAGCACAAATCCCTTTTGGGCAGGTTTAATATTTTTAGGCGAGGGCACTTTTATGTGGGGGCAGGTGTGCTCTGACTCCCTAATGCTGAAGTAATTGTAGATAATGGAGTTTTAAGGACAGCTGCTGATGCAGGTTTAAGTAGGATTTGGGTAGAGATTTATGGTGGAGGGAAAAAGGGCGGATGGGTGGAAAAGTTGGAGAGGTGCAAGCATGAGGGAGTGAAGGAGGAGGTGGGAAAGGAGATGTAGAGGTTAGGGAAAAGGGGGGTTCTGCCTCAGCTTATCCCAGCAAAGGTGAGAAGCAGGTGGAATTGGAGAAAAAAAAGATATGGCTCTATCTTCTCAGAGAAAAAGCTGTGGGATTGAGAGGGTAAAAAAATTAACTCATCCATAGTTTAGTGCCCGTCTGGCCCAGTGCTTCTCGAGAAAAAGGGGTTATAGAGGGCACAAGCTGGATGACTAATTGGGGAGGATACGAAATGAGGCTTGACTCAATCTACACCCTTGAATCAACTCTGCCCTACACTATGCGTCAAATGGGCTCCCTAAGTGGTGCTTTTCCATTGATTATACCGTTTCAATGTTACGCTCCAACTCCTTGTTGGAGAGATTTGACAGAGAAAAAAAGAGAGAGAGAGAGAGAGAGAGAGAGAGGATCTAAAGGGGGCAGTTGAAATACCGGTCAATACTGAGCAGGGGCAGACCAGAAAAGTAGGGAAGCAAGAGAGTGAGTAATATCATATAAACAGATATTCATGAAAGTGATTTGAGAGACAGAGAGAGAGAGGGAGAGAGAGAGAGGACAAGGTGTGTAAAAAGTGCGTTTGGCTTGCCGTAAACGCAGCGGTGCATGGCACTTCGCCTGGCATCGCCCTCACACTTTATGAGGTGTGGAGGGGCCATCTCCCTCGCCTCTCTGCCCATTTTAATGATACAGTTTAAATGGAAAAGCTGGAGCTTCACTCGGCACCAAGGACTCCACTCCCTCTGGTCTGCACAAACACACACACACACACACAAACAAACACATATATACTCATACACACACATCCCACATGAACTCTGGAAGTTTTTACTTTTGTTTTATTGTGAATTGTAACTTTTCATCACAAACATGAAGTTTTTTCCTTGGACATACTCAATCGTTACCTGAATTTTATCTAAATAAAAGTCGTTGAACCCAATCAAAATGAGTGCCCAAAAAAAAAAAAAAAAAAAAAATTAAGTAATAAACCTTCACATTCCAACACACGCACATGCACAGACAGATACATTCTCTATACATGCATGCTCTACAGATGATCATAGACCCATGGTAGAGCCTTGGATGAGACCAGAGAGCAACAGTGATGAAGCCAGAAGGTGAAACTGGCTGTCAGAGCCGTGAAGTCTCCTCAGATCTGCCCTGTGTGCCTGGCCACTGTACAGACAGGAGAGACGGTTTTTACCCACACCCCTCACCTATCACTGTAACCTCTCAGAGGAGAACATACCGCAGTAATGCAATATTGATCTGACAGTGTTGTGTGTGTGTCTGTGTGTGTTTGTGTGTGTGTATGTGTGTGTGTCCGTGTGTTCTCACCAGCCTTGTGTACAAGTGACTGAGCTGTGAGAAGTTTGTTGATATGTGTTGCATTGTTTGTGTGTCTGTGATGTGCCAGTGTGTGTGTGTCTGTGTGCGTCTGCGGGTGTGCGTGTGTGATAGGAAGGCAGCTATGAGAGCGATGCATTAATAAGCAAGAGGAGAGGTGTTAGCCTTGGTGCTATTTCTGACACCTCACTGTCAGAGTCCTCCTCTGCAGCAGCGGGCCTGACTGAACGGAAACTCACAGGGACCTGTGCACCCTCATTTCACCTTTCACTCCATGTCTCGCTACCTTGTTCTCTCTCATTTTCCTTCTGTCTTGCCATCTACCTTTTATGACAAGAAAATGTTATGAGAGCGGCCGTTATTCAAAGTTATTAAAACTTATGTTACCAAGTGAGTAAGACGTAAAAAATGGAACCTTTGAAAAGAAGTACTGAGTAAAAAAAGTCCAATCCAGACGCAATAACACATAGAGAGGGGTGCTTTAACCACAGTAGTATGATAAACCTACATTCTTTACTGTTGCAAATACATCTGCAGGATTAATTTGTATAATTAATATCAACTTGAAAATGTGGTAATGAACATGTTTTCTGCTTCAGATTATATTTGAAATCCTTTCATTTAGAGTGGTAAAATTCATTGATCATATTAATTAACAACTGAAACCACTAGCTAATTACATTAATTAGCTTTTGTTCATGACAAAACTTTTTGTTTTCTTCATTTCCAAATTAATTTTCATCATTTCCTTAATTCATGGTCCGTCAATATAGATGATTATAAATGTAAGTTTTTTTCTTCTCAAATGACTGTCACTGTAAGTATCATATGCACAAAATATGTGTAGCATTGCACAATGTTGTAACAGTGGAACAATGAGGATTATTTGCTGCCTGTGCTTTGCAGTGGTTAATCGAGGCGTGAAATAGTGACTGAAAAAAGTCTGGCTGATGCAATACTTGTTCTTATAAAGCAAACACTACATCCCCATTACAGTAACTCAAAGTTTCCCCAGCAGATGTCCAGTGGGCCTTTTAGGAATGTAGGACAGACAGAGTGTAACAGAGAGAAGGATTAAAAATTGAGGAGGGATTCATATTCTGTATGTTCAAAATGCTACTTCACTATTTTTTCCTCTCCTGACCTAGAGAACCTTCTCTCCTGTTCATCTGAGCCGGTGTCTGTGTATCAGAGTCAGCAGAGAGAAAAGTAGCAATGTTGTAGTGACATGAGGGGAGAAGACATGGCAGCAATACGAAATGAAAAACAAGAGAGAGAAAGAAAGAAAGAAAAAAAAAAAAAGAAAGAAAGAAAGAAAGGAAAGAAGAATATATGTTACTATACTTGTAAGTACATTAAAGAATGGGTTCACATTTTTCTAGTCTGTCTTTAAACAATAGCATATGTTCATACTGGTCATTAAGAGATTCCTTCCTTCCAGTAGAAGAGGTGGGAGCACCAAGTCCACTGGATTATGTGTTTGCACATGCAGTCTGTGTTATATTTCTGAGTTGTGGTGGAGAAATACTAACACAAAGAGGGAATGTGGTGCTAAAAAGGCTGCAACTTTGGAAGATCTCTACATGTGCATTAGGAGAGGATGTTGTCAAGGCTGATAGGAACAGCAGCAATGTGATTGACTCAAACAGCACCACCTTAACTTGAACGCATCCTTTCATTTGCCACCGACTGATACATATTAACCGCGCCCCTGTCTGGTTAAACATAAGACTGAACTCACCTATAAACTCAAGCTGTAAACTTAACTTTATTTTTCATCCTAACAAATTCTCATCTCCATGCTGCCTTGGGTAGTTTTAACATCAATTAATCACTGACAGTTGATCGTTGCCAAAAAATACTGCGTCTAACACTCTCAGGCTCTACACTACATTCTCACTGGCTGCTGCTCTGATTGTCTGCCTTTACTGCACAAAGGGCTTTATGGCACAAAGAGGTACAAGCCACAGCTATTCCAGTGCTAACAGACAAAACGATAAAAAAAAAAAAAAAGCTATCCCCTGTGGTAAAGCAGAAGAAGAAGACAACTTTGGAGTGGCCTTCATGTTGAGGAACACTAACCACAGCAATAATGCTTGAAATAGAGAGGGTTTATTTTACTAAGTAATTAGACTTGTTTCAATTACAGAGAGATATGTAAAAATATAGCACTGCTTGTTTTCATTTCAAACCAAAGAGTCCAAACTGTCCTGTTGAAGAAGCCACACATTTCCCCCAAGGTCTTAATTTCAAACTGATTGTTACAAGATAAGAAAAACAAGTATACTCACATGCACATCACACGCAGGCATACACACATGTGCAGATAGTAGTATATACTGTAGACTGACTCATAGGTGCCCAGAAACACCAGTTATTCCCAGTGCAATAAAACAGGCAGACTAACTAATGGAGCCACCCACACACCAAATATACTTTTTTATCGCACACCACCTTCACAACAAACACATGCACTCACACGCTCTTTTTTTTTTTGTCCCAACCCACTTATTGCTCGTTAGCTGCTACATCGGGTGGTTGTTTTCACGTTGCCACTATGACACAGTCTGGCTGTGGCTCGCTGTATCTGCTGAGAGAGCACCACCAAAAATACTCCACTTAACAAACTCTTCTGATTACAGTTTGACTTTCTCGCTGTCTCCTTCTCTCCCTCCTGTCTTTAATCAGCATGTAAACAAGCGCAAGGTCATTTTCTTTCTTAAACGAAATGGGGGAGATAAGAGGAGCGTGGCGTAGTTAATCCTTTGGACACGCTGATGGAGGAGTTTGTCCTGGTGATGTTCGGGTGTTAATTATGCAAGAATGCATCTCCTCTCGTGCTCTTGCTTTGTCTCTCTCTCTCTCTCTCTCTCTGTCTGTCTGTCTATTGATGACTCATCAGTTTATCTCTCTCTTCTTTTCCATGTTTTCTTTCACTCTCACCTTTCCCCCATTTCTGTCCCCTCCCAAAACTCACACATTCACAACAATCACATCTTTTTCAGAAGCCTTTAAGAGATGCCTGTGTGTGTGCCTGTGTGTGTGTATGTGTCACAACACGTGGTCCATCTTTTTCAAATCAGCACAAGGTTTACACTTGTCCATGTGTGATTAACTGCGGTGTGTGTTAACATGGGCTGCCAGGGTGATTTGCTGAACTCAGCAACATGATGTTTTCTTCAGAACCCTGTTTTGTCTTAGAACAAATCGGTGCAGATTGCTTGGATATCGTCTGTGATTGCCTGAATGGATTGTGAATTTCCAATGAAAGGCTACTAACTTACCTGACAGAAGGGCAGAAGCAGAGAGGAAAGGAAAAGAAAGGAAAGGAAAGGAAACTGGCATGGGCATAAGAGAGAATAGTAAAAAAGCAGCTAAGTACAAGACCTTGTCAACACCTATTTTGCATATTCCTAATCTATGTAGACACCCTCTGAGTATCACTTTAAAAGTAGATTTTCACACTGATCTTCTCAAACTGAATGGGATGCAAGTTACTTGACCTAATCTGCAGCCTGTTTTTTATTTTTGATTATGATTTTTATTATAATCAAGCATTAAATATTCATTTTTGATTTTTTCTTTCCAGCTGTTTTTACCAAACTGACTGATTTTGATGCAACAGAAACTTTGATGTTTAATTGGTTTAGGAAATTTCATGTTGCAGCGTACAGGCTAAGAGACGACAATCCAGCCTGAGTAAAAGACTAAAATCATCATTCTTGGAGGTATGACAGCACCCGGGCCTCATTTCTGTCCTTCTCCACTATTTGTCAGCCTTCTCCTCTTCCCCAGTGAAGCAGCAATGTTAACAATGCTGTCCCCACATTTACCAGTTCTGCCTCATTACAGCTAAAGAAGTGGATAAATTAGCGCAGGAGAGCATGCACGGCGGAGTCCGACTCCACCTGTCAGCGCGGGGAAGATAGTGAATGTGTCGAAGAGGGGGAAGGGTGTGAAGGCACTGCTCAGCTTACAAGCTTTCGACACATATTAAAACAAAAGCCAGCCACTGAGGCCGATGCTCGTCTTTCTAAGATCATTACCTGTGGTGCACCTTTCAATATTTCAGATTGAAGGTAATCATCAAGTCCTTTTGTTAATCAGAAAGATTTTGTCATTTTGACAATCAAGGATTCTCTGCATCCATCATTTTAAGATGTTCTGCGACCTTGTTTTTCATTTTTTGTTGGAGCAGTCACTGTGACTGGTTCTACAGGTTCAGCTTCTTGTTTCTAAACCCTGTGTCAGCACAGAAGAAAAACCTGTCACCCGTGGGAGGAAGCTGCTAATTTCATGGATAGCAGCTCCCACTGAACTTAGAAAGGGTAGAATGCACTTTTTACAAATTTTGTGGAGAAACTCCCGGCTTGGTTTTGTTTGTTTTCCTCATAGATCGATCTTTCAATAAATTGTGAGGCTGTGATTTTTCACTCCAACAACCCGGGCACCAGCCTGTTTTACTGTATTGCAGTATATGTTCAAGATCTAAAGGACAAATGGCCCCAGTTGTTGCTGTCCTCTGAACACCAAACATCCCCTGCCCCGCGGCCTTTGAAAAGCTCTATCTCTCCTGCTCATCTGTCCGGCGCCTCTGGCCTGCCATCTTTATGGGCTGGTTAAAGGCTCTCTCTCACTATCAACTGTGTCTGTGCCCTGTCCACATTCGCAAGTGAAAAAGCCAAGCATTCCACAGCATCCACCCGCCTGCCAGGATTAACATTTCGCACTCTCCAAGGTTGAAAATCCCATCAGATGGAACGAAATTAATTTTTGCACAATATTCAGGGCCACCAGCCACATAATAGGAGACAATGCCGAGTGCATCCCTCGATTGTGATTCCATTCACTCCCTAATCGGCAGGATGGCCGTGCACGGTGCAGCAGCGTAGTAAATGCTTTCATCCCAGGGGGATAAGAAAAACAATGGCCCTTTTTAATTTCTTTTCTAAAGCGGGCAGCAGAAAGAAAATGATATAGACATAATTGATGATGAGGAGAGCAGGGGGAGCCTTAGCAGAGGTCTCACGTCCAGTGCCCGGGCCCAGGCCCCTTTTTTTTCACTTCATAATGGCAACCGCTCAGGGGCACTGGGGGTTGACAAATCTGGCACGGAGGACAAATTGATCAGCAACAGAACACAATTTGTCCCCTTAAAAGAATGGGTAACGGCTCCGTGTGGCCTGAGTAATTAGTTTAACCTGCAGCATGTCTGTCCAGGAGTGGACCTGCTGGAGAGGAGCTTAGTATGTCCTCTGATACGACACTGTGACACTGCAAGATAAACTCAACTCACATAGCCGCAACTCTTGAATCTACCTACAAGCACATACTTTTAGATAAGTGTTAATGCAAATGCCAAATATCAGTGTGTTTGTTTGTTTGTTTGTTTATTTGTTTATTTGTATGCACAAGGGCTTGCATCTTTTACCGCCTCACAGGTTCCCCTGAGAAGTCACTGAAGAGAAGTCACTCTTCACTGAACAAAAATCTGATTTAATGAAGAGCAAAATAAAGCAACACACTGTTTTAGAACACTTCCCCAAATTAAATGTTTTGTTTTGTTTTTTGATACATTCATAGTCATGGCTTCTTTAATGTGAGTGTAGTTTTTAGGAGCGTAAAACTGAGAAGGGGAAAAATGGTGGTTGCTTATTCTCAGTGTGCTCTGAGCCACAGAGGAAGACATATGGCGGGTCTACGGCAGCCGCATCTGTCGTGCGATGCACAGTGAGAGTGTTGAGAACACGCATGCACTCGTCCATGGCAGTGTGCTTAGTGACACATAATACTGGTATTGCACAATGTCCCCCTGACCCATTTTTGTGGGACGTGCACTGAAGTCAATTTTCTGCGCTTTTCATGCACGGAAAAAGAAGAAGAGAGAAAATGTTAGGAACGGCAAACATTTTTTGCTGCACTCACTTTGGAGAAAGCTGATACCTTTGAGCTTACCCTTTCAAATTTGATGAGAAACACTTGAGAAAGTGGGAGTTGGAAACTTTTTTCTCTCTCTCCTATCTTCTTCATTGTTGCGCTTGGCTGCTTCGTCATCGATACAGGGGTCAGGTGGCTGCTGGTGCTCTCACTCAGAAACCAAGGAATGTGGATCCCTTCACAGAAAGCTCCACATAATGACAAGTGTAAGGCTGTGGCGCCACCGCACACTCAGCATATTTCACAGAGAAAAGTGTGGAAAAAGGAGAGTGGGGGAGTTAAAGTGGTATAGATATGATTAGAGAAGGCATTGGGGGAAGAGGAGGAAGACGGTACAAGTGAATGAGAGAGAGACAAAGAGACGCTGGATCTTTTTTTTTCCTAGAAATTTTTAATTGGCTTTTGGGGCTTCAGTAGCACCCAATTAGCATGCTTGTTACATGCGAACACCAAGAGCTAATTGGCCTGAGAGGAGAAAGTGGCACGGCCTTGAAAGAAGAGAGCAGGATTCATTTGAAGATCCACAGCTCCAATAAAAGCATGTTGGGAGGCTATTAGGCAAACAGTGGTAAATAAAATTTTGGTGCTGCAATTGCAAATATTATTTATACTTTCTTTCTCTTTTTATTGCAGGATGGTGTTAACAAAAAGGAAATATATTAGCAGCCATAAAGTTTATAGGCAATCACAGAAAAGTATTTGGTAATCAGAACTTTGTGAACAACAACTTACCAGATCTACAGAAGTGCTCTTGACGTAAAAGGGAAATGCTAATGGCTTGTGCATAAACTACAATTTGGCCCAGGAATGTGTGTATGAATTAATCAGATAGGGAGAGAAATCACTTGCAAGTACGACCTAACCCCTAACATACAAGTGGCAAGAAAAAGTAAGTATACTTTGAAAAATGTGGTTGAGGAAATAACATAAAAACTATTCTCAAATCTTTTGTCTCCTAACTGAACACAATCAATGAACATTCAGTGCTGGTGGAAAAAGTATGTGAAGTCTTAGACCTTGGACAACTGGTCCAATCTCCTCGGCAGCAGTAACCACAAAGAAGCTCTGAGCTGCTGCAGACCCGCACAATGTGAAGGAAGAATTGTGGACCATTCTTCTTTTCAGAGCTGCTTCAGCCCAGATATATTCTCAGGATGTCTGGTGTGAACTGCTCTCTTTAGGTTTCTCCACAGCATCTCTACTGGGTTAAGGCCTGGGCTCTGACTCCAAAATGTGGATTTTCCTAGTCTGAAGTGATTCTGGAGTAGATTTAAGGCCATCGTCCTGCTGCATCACCACCTTCTTCTGAACTTCAGCAGGTGGACAGACACACTGACATTATCAGACAGTCTGTAGTTTCCTTTTCACACTGCACATAGTGCTGTGTGATCCTCCCAAACATGTCAACTTTCAAACTTCTTCAGTCCACAAAAATTTTTCTAAGAGGTGCTGTGGAATGTCAAGTGGCTATTTAGTAAACTTTGGAGGCACAGTGCTCAGTCCATGCCCCATGCACTGTTGTGTGCCCATGGTTGGCCCCTTCACAGAGATGTTAACCAGCTCCACTGGTAATTTAAAGCCTTTTGTTGTCATCTTTGCAGGATGCCTTCCTCTACGAAAAGTAGCTACAGAAATAAATCATCCCCATTTTTAGACAGTTTGTCTGACTGTGGACTGATAAATATTTAAACTCTTTGAGGTGACTCTGTAACCCTTTCAGCTTCATGCAAATCAACAACTCTTGATCCTAATTCTTCTGAGCTGTTTTTTGCGAGGCATGGTTCATTTCAGCAGATGTTTCTTGTGAAAATCAAACTCAGTGTTTTTTCTTTTTTTTATAAATCAAAGTAGGTCTAACCCACACTTCCAATCTTATTTTGTTGATTAGACTCCAGGTTTGATAATTTCTGACTCCACTTAGCTTTTGTTGATGTGATTAGTCAAGGAGTTCACATACTCCAGCCTACACTCTTTGAATAATGTTTTCAAAAAGGACAAGAACATCACAATACCACAGCACGATTTGTGTGTTATAAGTTAAAATGAACTGTGTGTGTTCATAATTGTAACTTAGATTAAGATCTGAGCATATTTTTGGGACAAATTCATAATTAAATGCACATTATTCCAAAAGGTTCACTTACTTTTTCTTGCCACTGCACAGTGCCACGCTGCCCTACATTGGGGAATATGCTGAATGAGCATGTAAACACAACGGCACTACGAGCTCACCAAGGGCAAGAGGCTGAATCTCTGATTACATTTACTGTACAAACTGTAGCAGCAGGATCTGATGCACAGGACATCAAGAGCTCATTATGCTCTTTACATGCAATTAATCAAACAATGTAAACAAAGCTCGCTTCAGCCACAACAGACAGAGCCAGATTCCCTGGTGGCAATTCAAATGCGGTACGCACAGAACAAGATTTAGTAAATGAAGGAATGTGAATTATGGAAAATGTAAGACTCACAGCCAATCTGGAGATGATGTAAGAGTCTAACTTCCTGCTGAGACACCACACACGCATACACACACATCTCTGCCACCTCTCTGTCTCACTGTTAAGCCTGTAGTCTTTTCATTTTGTGAAATGCATACAGTGTGATAATGTGACCATGTCTACGCTGAGCAGGAAACATGAGACAAATACAATTTGTAACAATGAAAATCTTATGAAGGACACACAGCTAGAAGTGCAGCACTCTGACCGAGATACATTTGTGGCTAAACGTGTTCCTTGAACTATGATGATCTGGATTCAATTAATGAGTCCTACTGAATGAACTGTTCTCTGTTATCGGAAAATTTCTTGTTTAAATCATTTAAGTCATGATCACTGAGTGTAAAAATGTAAAAAAAAAAAAAAATGTCTAAAGTGCATTTTTCAATTCTTTATTCAATTCTTTATGTATAAAAATTTGCTACACATCCCTCTAAATCATATTTTATGTGTTTATACAGTAACAATGTGCAGCAACTGAATTTTGAATT
This sequence comes from Caranx ignobilis, assembly GCA_021432705.1. Classification (NCBI taxonomy): domain Eukaryota; kingdom Metazoa; phylum Chordata; class Actinopteri; order Carangiformes; family Carangidae; genus Caranx; species Caranx ignobilis. Next base: position 39,506,574 of record MU270012.1, read on the forward strand.
ATAATGTTTGTGCAGGAAATTTATGAATCTTACCATCTTGCCACTATAAATTCTTTTGCCATATAAGCAGCCGCAGTAAATGACATGTTGTATTATTATATAACTGCTCATGCACAAACAATGCAGTGTTTGACAAAGTCTCCTGTTGTCAAACACAGCTGCACTACCAGTGTGTTCATGTTGGGAAAGTCAACCAGTTCCAGTCCTTGCTCCACACCATTGCTATCTGAATACTACGTATACTGTTTCCTTATACTTTATACTCATGTCTGCTCTATGTGTCTGTATTTCTTTTCCTCTCAACAAATCAAGCTCCAGCAAACCTTTATATAGCAGGCACATGACAAAAATGGAAACATGGGATGAGGATTGTGAGGCTCTTATCACCTCTGCTCTCTGCCCAGTAGAGAATACTTTCCTTTTGACAGATGCCAGAAGGAGCATAAAGCAGGCCGTACTCACAGTGTCCAGGCTTTTCTGTTGTGAGATCAAAGCCGATTGGTCACCAGGACAACATTTCATCAAACTCGCATGCCAGCAAGTACTTCAACCTAAACAACCATATAGGTCAATTTTCATCCCTCTGACACAACCCACAAGAGTCTCTTGTGAAATAGTGTATCTACAGTGGCACCTCTCACAGACACCGGTGGTCGTGGTTACTATAACAAATTTTACAGCAGCATGATCATTGCTGTGGCTTGCTAGGTTTAGGCGAGAAAACCACTTCGTTAGGTAAAAGTGATGATCTTGATTAGCATGGTTACTATAATAACTTTGTCACTGTGTGTGTTATATTGACCCATCCATCCACCCTAGTCTTTAAGAGGACTTTTGTAATACTACGTCACTGCACTCCTCCTTCTCCTCTGTCATAATTACCATGGCCACTAGATGTCACCTAACAACAAAATGTAGTTATGAGTCATATGCTCTTATGGGAGCACAATCTCTCACAATAATCTCAGTTTTTGGTGATTTTCAGTTATCAGCTCAATCAATGGATCCTGTGGAAGAATCATCTGCAAACATCTAGTCTGGTCTGTCTTTTGCATACTCTTGCTTCTCACTCAGTCCAAAGACATGATGACATAGATGCTTTGTCCAATGTTAGACACACTTGGCTGTAGCCCCCACCCCCTGATAGATAATATGTATGACTATTCTGGTTAAAACCTGGGGTTAAAATAAGTGAGATCCATCATTCTTTGTGCTTTTAGGCTTGTGGGATGCCATATAATGATGCCATCTGCGTTTTAAACATAGTTTGTCTTTCTCCAGATGTAACCTCATCCATATATAGGGAAGAAGATAAACATGATGATTTAGGCTCCTCACTGTCAGAGCTTCTTTAAAGCCTGTACATACTAGTGCATAATTTGCATTTAACCTCGTATGACATGTCTGTGCAGCTGCTTCTGCAGATGTGAATCACCTGCATCGCATTCATTTTTTTAGGCAGTGTTTGTATTATTTTGCTCACCCCAAATTTTATTTTAATTTAGTTTCGCATATCTTCTTGCGAAAAAGAAAGATGCTGATGTATTTTTTAAAAAATGCCAGATGTCTCATTTGAACAAAATTTGCATTTAGGTTGCCTGACAGTCACACAGCCACATCCAGACTGCACAAACATGTCTGCAATGCTGTGTGGAGAAGCTACTGAAATGGCACCATTATACGACGGAGCATCGCAAACCATCAGGCCATGGCAATGACAATGAGGCTTGTCCAGAAGTGTCACCTCTCCCTGTCTTGGTCTGTCTCTATCTCTCTCCCACTCTCACTGTTTTCTCAGTCTCTCGCTCTCTCAGACAGACAGAACATCTTTATTAGCCTTCTGTATGCAGGCTGTGCTCACCCCAAGATTGCAGGATTGACCCCTCGCTGTGAACTGTACAGAGGAAATGTTTACCCAAACCCCACAGAACATGCCATTAACCTCTTTCTAGATGGAAGACAAACAAGAATATCCCTCTATGAGGGCAATAGAGACAGGAACACCTATCCAGGATCGTCTTGACAATCATCTCATTATGAAGCTGTGGGAGGTGGTAACGAGCCAGGGAGTCTGGTCTCTCAGGGACTCTTTCGCTGCAGTGTACCTGTGTGCCTAACATTCAGTGAAGTACCTCAGGTATTCACCGAAGAACAAACAACTGATTAAAACAACAGTGAGGAACAATATAAAGCTCCCGAACTCCACGCCCCTGACCCCCCTGCAAACCATTCCCCATCCCATACTTTCTTCCCCTCCTACCTCCTGTCTCTTTTCTCCAATCTCCCTCTGTCTCTCGGTACCTCTCTCCCTCCCCGGAGATTTAGATGGATATCCTCAGGCTCTGATTAAAGCCCCAGCCTGGGAGGGTGTCATGGTATGTGGTGAAAAGGAAGGTAGGGGTGGGGGTGGGGGGCTGGTGAGGAGTCTGGGCATTGGAGCAGTTTCGCCTTCTTAGGGACCCACGGGCGTAATTCAATCACACCTTGATAATTCCCTTGATGTGAGAGTCAAATCCCCCTCACACACATCAAGCATGGATAGACACCACACGCTCACGCTCATCCCAGATTGAGGGTGTCCTCCTGGGTGGGCTTAAGAGCCCACTACTAGGTATGTTCTACCTGTGTCGTTTGAAGAGGCCATTATTTTAATTGAAAAAGTTACCTGCCCGCCAAAGGCAAGCAATAGAAGACGAGGGGAAAAAAAAAAAAGCAGGGGAGAGAATTAAAACAAAAACACCAGATGGTGATATACATGGTAAAAATGATTGTTTATACTTACTGTTTGATTATATGTGATAATGAGAGTGGGATTCCTCAAGGCAATTAGTGTCTGCGGTAGCCATATTGTGGGAGGACAGGGGAAGGACAGCATGGGCTGTTATGAAGGAGCGCTTATCAAATATCTCCGCCGGGGTGATTAGTGTAATAAGACACTGCAAGGTGAGATAGGCCACTCACACTCTTTTGGTATGTCTGTCTGCATGTGTGTGTAGGTAGAGTGAGTGAGTGTGTGTGTTCGAGTGAACACGAGGAGAAGGCTGAGAGGGAGCCCGAGAAGTGACTCTTTCCATCTGTTTCCGTATCCATGTGTGCCTGATTGTGTGTTTTAATGTATACTGTGTCCCCATGTGCCTCCGTGTGTGTGAGGATGTATGTGTGTGTGTGTGTATGTGTGTGTGTGTGTGTGCGTGCATGTGTGAGCAACTGTGATATAATTCCTATGTTAATGTAGACTCCCGTTCCCGGCTGGTTGCCCTGGGGGCTTTAGCCTGTGACAGAGGGCAGATCGGGGGCACTTACCCCTGGCAGAGTCTTCTGTTCATGGAGGGCGCTCTGGGCCTTCAGTGCTGACTCTCTGGCACAGTATGTTAGAAAGGCACATCCTACAGGGAGACAGGAGAGACATAGGTTTATAATATCAGACATTACGTTACACAACTGCACACCACCATTAATAATGAAAAGAGGAAGTAGAGAAAAGTTCTTTTTGCTGAGATTCATGGTGGGATTTAAAAGAAATTGTACTCAATATATGCTGTGCTTTTAAGGGCACTTTACAAAATCCAAAAAGTCATATTAATGCCGTTATGATACTATAACCTGGGGTTTCAGCATTTAGTAGCCATCAAGTATAATATCTTAAATGTAAAAAGTACTGATTATAAAGCAAAAAGGATGTTAAAAAATCACATTTACTGTACAACATTTAAAGTGAACTCAGAGGCTGGTTGTAGGGTGTATACAATAAGTTGCACTGTAAAGATGAAAGACCTCTTTCTCGATGTTTATTCAGAGATTAGACAATTGTCAGTCATTTTGCAAAACTCAGGTTATATAATCTTGCAAATGGATCCAGAGATTTGTGATTTTACTGAAGTAATTCAGATCTACAGGCAACCATAATATAAGACTTATTGGGGTTTTACAAGCTATTGCCAAAAACATGTGTTATTTCAAAGTGGAATTCATACTCTGCTGACAAGATGAATGTGGCACTCTGACATTAAAAGCATGATTATTGGATTAAAATTTATTATGTCCACACTTGTATTACTTTATAAGCCTTGTTATAAGTTGTTATACATGATTATAAATTGTTATAATGACTTTTAGAAATCATTATAAATATATTATGTCTCATACATATGCTCCTAATGCATTATACACTAGACCTTCATGGAAAGTGTTACCAATTTTTTGCCACTTGGCTTGTATTACTGTTATTATTGTTTTTATTGTTATTTTATGTCATGTAATTCTGGTACTGGTATTTCTATTTTTATCATATTTCTATTTTGTTCTCTAATAATGTGTCCCTGGAGGGACATGTAATTGGAGCAGTGATGAAAATGCTTTGTCACCTGACATAGATATATATTATCATATATTATCCAACTTTCTGATGAATGATCTCTTCTCATACTTACTGAACAGGACACAGGAGGGAAAAAAGTCAAACAGTATGCAAATTTATTTTGGCTGCCAAATAATTAAAAAGCTCTGGTGATGAGCCGAAACTGTACCCTCACATGTCTCTGGAGACTTTTCTTTAAGTTAGAAAATTCAGGGAAACAGAATGAATATGCATCAGTAAATAAGTCCCTAACAAAAATGTGACAGCTTTCATTAAAGAGTGAGTGGTTGCTCTGTTACGCGCTTGGCAGAGTTGACAGTGGGTGACCCCGTTCAGAAGAGGTTTTGCACTATGCAGCATAATTTCCCATTACTACATGTCACACCTGCTGCCAAGGATTCTCATGGGAGAAGACACACACACACATACACACACACACACAGCCTCTCTCTCTCTCTCTCTCTCTCTCTCTCTCTCTAACTCTCTAACAGACACACACTCACTCACGCAGATGATACCCGGCATGCAGCACATAGCACCCATCACCCCCAAAACCCAGCAACACACTCTGGCACCCGGCCAAGAGAGCTCCCTTTCACGACAACCTTCACCCTCCTCCACAACTAAGCAGTTACTCAAGAGGAAAAATCACCTAAACGACACTGATGAAACAGCATGCCACACAGCAAAGCAGAAAAGTTTGGGAGCCTGGGGAAACACTCGTCATCCTTTGTGACATTACAAAACTGTGGGACATGAGCTTCCCGGGGCATGTCCTAGCAAACGCTTATGGGAATCGTAGTCTGCTTCTGACACTACTGCCCTAGCCTTTTTTCCCCACCTCACTGCTTTACAGATGTTGTGTATGTCTTGACAATATTTCATCACTTGATTTTCTGTTGGTTGAGTTTAAAAATGTCCCTGCTGCAGATCAGTGCAACGCTTTTTTTTCTCGACTAAGTTTAGCAGTAAAGTTTATTTGGCTACTGTTTTCGTAGGATGTGTCTGCGGACTCTTCCAATGCCTCTGATGAGACAGAAAGTGGATAGAGTTGTCGTCTTAACATGGCATACGCACACACAAATCACAGTTTAGGTTGAAATTGTTTCATACAGAAATTTGTAAGTTTTTATCTTTTGGCCTTTTTTGAACTAATGAGTTCAATTTCAGCAATAGAAAATAATATTTACACAAGTGCTCTACTTAAACACAGCTTTGAAGCACTTGTTCCTACTTAAGTTTTTCCATTTTAAGCCACTTGATACTTCTACTACACTCAATATTTTTTAGCTACTTCCACTGCTGGTATAATTAATATTTTGCATAAAAGCATGTTATCAGTTTTCAAAATCAGTTTGACATTGAAGCATTCAGTGTTACCGTTTGAGGGGCGGTAACATGAATGAAGCTGATAGCAGGTTTAGGCTCTCATCTTCAAATTTTAATCTGGCTAATTAGTATAGGGTAACATGAATAACTTTCATGACTACTAGTGGCCCCACATTGTTATACCTTTAGTAGTAGATACAACTATGCAAATGAACCCTTTGACCCTATCGTTGGGCTGCTGGGATTCATCAAACTGATTTTGAACATTACCACAAACAATGTAACTTTGACAGCAAAAGCAGATGTGACATTTATTGCAATGCATTACATAACTCGAACTAAATTAAATGGATAAGTTTTTAACAGTAACATAAAGTGCAAATTATTTGTTGGAAAAACAAAACAAAACATAAAAACACTGCTCCACTGCTTTTGTACTGTTCCTTAAAATGTCTTTATTTTCTGTACAGATCTGAGATAGCATTTTTAAATTGATGCTGTGATTTCACCAAATATTCTTAAGGCTGGAGGAAATAAATTAGACTAAATGGGAAGAAAATAAGAGGAGGTGAACATGGACAAGGCTCTGAAATGAAGGGTGGTGGGGGGGTTCAATAGAGGGACTGGTGGCTCTCTCTGATGAGCAGGTTAAGTGGGGTGAAAATAATACTTTGCTAATCAAAGACAGTTTACTGCACTATAATTTCAGTGAGGGACAAAGGTTCAACAAATTATATTTAAGGCAAATGAAAAAGTAAACCCAGCAAACGGGCACGAAGAGAGAGCAGAAAATGTGAGATGTGTTGTTGCGTTTGCTAAACACGTTTTGGGTAATTACTTAAAGAACTTTTCCCCCTGTAACGCTTCTTCTAACAATTTGTTTTAAAATGGAAATTAGTATGTGCTCACAATTGCATGCATCCAGGCATTAAGAGTAAATTGTGCTTTTTTAAGGCATCAGGTACCTGTAATTGAAATAACTCCAGAACAAATTTGTATAAAATTTCAATTCATTAGCAGTGAATTCATGAATCATGAGCAATTTGCTCTCCTTCAGTCTCCTCACATGTCTGATCCAAGAATGTTCATTAAAGTGGGAAAAGAATGCAAATTAATTTCCGAAAAAGATGTAGGCGTAAAAAAAAATTATGTAAAACAACTGGATGCTGCTGAATGTGACAGCATGACCCCCTCATGGGTACTGAGACAAATACGATGCGAGGATTCATCCACCACTTCATGAGTCCGTGTTAACCACACTATTACCTGCCAAGCATCTTTCCATCTTTTAGTCGTTCTGTCCATCTACGCTGGGAGCGAGCTGTTCAGAGCAGTTAGCTGTCTGGTTCACACACGGCCTCCTTTCTGATGATCAAAGAGGTCATCTGTAGACTTAAACTACAGCTGTCGCTCGACTTACACAGACTGTCAATCACTGCCCAACGCCTCATCTACAACACTCACACTGTGGATAAAACCCAATACAAGTATAGATCCGTGGCTCTGAGGCCATTACTATACGTCAACGGAACTGAATTTCATAGAAAACCACAAAACTGTCTACAAGTTGTAAAGACACTTTCAAAGATTTGTTGTTACACTCTATGAGTCAGTTGCAATTAAATATTAGTGCCCCACTGGGGTTTACTTTTGACATTTCAATGCCTATGAGGGTTTTTTATGTCAATTTGGCATGCTATTTATAGCCAATTACACTGCTTAGACCTACCAAGGAGAGCAGAATGGATGAGGATATTTAACAACTCTTTGTATCTCTTCCTCCTGGCTGTGTGGTGCAGCTTAGAGTCCCTCTTCTCAGCATCAGAGACGGATTGATAGATAACGCTACTCAAGCAAAAGATTTGCCCCCCACTAACATTCAGCATGTCTGAACAATGCCTGCGTTCTGGCACTGACACTAAGTATTATGATAATGTAGTGCTCAGCGAAATGATGGATGTTAAACAGCACGACCTGGCTGCACCACACACTGAAGAGCACCATGCCCGCCAATAGTGTCAAGTCATCCCACGCGCCATGTAAGGCTCCCTGACGACACACAAACTATCAAACCGACATTAAAGGCAACAGTGTCTAACAACTACGAGGTGGGATATAATCATCCGTTAAAAGAAAGATGTGAAAAAAACATGCTCTGAAAAGACGTCAGCATACAGCTACACTCACCCACTGAAGTGTACAGGAAGAAAATACAACCTACAAAAATTCCCCAGATATTCAGACAATTCCCTGGAGATATCCCTAAATGCCCAAAGTAAGAATTCACAAAGCACAAAACATCTGTTCGAATGGATGCAGTACAATCCACATGAATTAGTCATGAGCAAACATGACATATTTTGATCTGCCCTTAAATCCATAATTATGGTGTAATTCTGTGTCACAGGACTCGGGCTGGGAGAAAAGGTAGTGCTGCAAATCGTCCATTAGGTATGGTTTACTAACCGGTGCCAACAGCCATATACATCATCTATCTGCAACAAATCAAATCTTTCTCAGCCACAAACTAAGCTCAAAGAGGGATTTGAAAGTTGCAGTCAAACTAAATTCATGGCACTGCGCTTAATCTTTATGAACTTTATGTTTTTAGGGATTGTGGAGCCAAGCTGATTATATCCCCACCCCCACTCTTCTGTTGCTCTGTCGTGTAAAAAGTTTGTCGTACTGTCTATGACAAAAATGGGGATTGAATTTGTGATAATGTTCCAAGATTAGATAGCCTCTAGGCCTTTGACATAATATCTAACTGCTATCCATATTTTGCAGTTTTGTGAACCAAGCAAAGGATAAAGCACTTTTTAAACCACTATTCAATACATTCACTCTGGACAAAAGACTATTACTGAATCTTGTATTATATAGAGGCAGAGGAAATGATCCAAAAGCTATACTGCACCATTGCTGATGACAGTCACACAGCTACAACATGTATGTGTAGATTAAGATCACTCATCCAGGAAGTGCCACATCAGGTTGAAATGAAACTATCCATTGACCTGAAGCTATAGAGATGAAGTTGTGTCAGAGGGATTTCTACTGTGTGACAATGAGTCTGTTAGACTTGTCATGTGATGCCAACAAATGGCCAACACAGGGAGGTTAAAAAGTCCAGGCCTCACTGCCAACCATCATAAGTTGATTTCACAAACTGGCAAACCTGATTTACATAACGAGCAGACACAGTGAATTAGCTTTAGCGTTCATTCAGAGTTGCTCTCTCTGGGCACCTGATGATTGTAAGTCCAATATCTCCTCTCCTTTTAGCTCTGCTGTTTAGTCCTCATAGTTTCCTGAGGAAAATCTATGAATCTATAGTTTAAATGCTTCAATACATCCACCACCTAGTCACTCATTTTCTCCACAGTATCTGTCGCTTGGTGCTGGTGAGTTAGTAACTCCAAAAACAACAGCACTGACGGTGAAAACAGTGAAGTCGAAAACCAAAAGAACAGGCTGCAAGACACTAAAAAGCTCAAGCAAATGCGTTGTTGGTATAAAGATGATAAAGTGTATATTTAATGGGCTGGAGTGTGGGTACGTTTCTTTGATTTCTGAGTTATTGATGTCATGCTGAGCAAACTCTGTGATAGAACCTTTAACCCAGGGGAACCTGATCATGTTCTGTGTTAAGACATTATTCAAATGGGAATTGTAACAAGTAGCTTCAATTGTTCAGTGCAACTATTTTACAGCCCTGCAGCTACAACAGCTGAATGCCTTAAACCTCAAAGACAGTAGATATACACTGAAGAAATAAAGATACAAATGTAAACTTCATTGTAGAGTTTAAGGTTTTTTTTTTTTATATCAAATTTTACTTTGACAGACAAAACAGGAGAAAAATAATGACTAGAACCAACGTAACTGTCAATGCTTTATAGTTATCTTTTGTTAATGTAATTACTATGATAATAATTATTGTATTGTTGTTTGTGTTAAGGGTGCGTGTGTTAGAGTCGGTGCAAAAAAATAAAATTTAAAAGTTATAAATCTGACTAAATGGAAGAGTGTTGCACTGACCTTAGTGTGGTATTTACAGCAGAGTTCAATTTGAACACACGAGGCATTCTCAGTTAAGTAAATAATTCATTTTACCTTCATTTCCCCTACAAAAGCTCTCCTTGGTTTCAGAGTGGCCATTCAGTTAGTGTTTTAAACTGCTCTCCTTGACTGACACAGCTAATCATACACTGTACCTCCTTCTGTTTTGTTAACGACACTAATCCCATTCTCTTACTCTTGTATTTTCCAGCTCCGGTCTACAGGTATCACACATTGACGCAGCAGGAGGCATGAACATGGTTTAGGTGAGTGGCCAATAAGAAAAACTCATCCATATAATGCGTTGGTGAAATCTTATTAAAAGTGCACGCCTGTGCTCCCAAAGTGACTTTGAATGTCATGCGGGATGAAGTGGGCATACTGCATACATCAGAGTGGCCTTGGTGGAGGATGATTTGAACGGGCATACTGTCTGGCTTTGGAACAGGATTATCCTTCCCGAGGCAACCATCCTCCACAGTGTTGACATTCAGGGATGGTTGAGGACAGGCGTAAACAACATGAACATCAGAAATATTGTTTTAATCGATCATAGGGGCTCCAAAGAGGAACACACTGGAAAAATGAGGAGCATGTTGAGCACGAGCAACTGATGACTGGAGGAACAGGTGGTGCATGGAGACCTTCAGGGTTGCACACACAAGAAAGTAATGCTGAGCCCACACTCATTTCTCCCACAAGAGCGCTTTACTTGCGCTGATCGATAAGATCATGAATTGTAGCCACTGACTTACATATCACACATAATTTGCCTGCTTTGTGAATAGATTATTTTTACGGGCAGTGAACTGATTGTGAATTCAATGCGTGTAATGCTTGTGTGCGAATGTGCAATTGTTCTGTGTGTGTGTGTGTGTGTGTGTGTGATTGATTTGAAATCATATCCAAAATTACAATATATATTAATATCTGCTATCTACAAAATAGCATAAGTCGCGATCAGCAGTGGCAGTGTTATATTATTATTTTTCAATACAGCACAGTCCCCGAGCTGATAGTAAAATAATAAGCTGCAGACAGCTCGAGACAGGCTGCTTATGATGACATGGATAATACTGGAAATGTGACCTTATTTTGGATTTATACCTCGAAAACAAAATCCCTAAAACATTAGATAAAGAACTAGTAATAAAAATATACTGTGTCAACACATTTGAATTATTATTAGACTTAGCCACAATAGAATAACATGAAACACTGATAAAAATGCTGGTGCAATTCAAGGCTTGTAATAAATAATAGATTAACATCTAAATGAAAATGGGAACAAAGCAACTTGCTTTCAAAATGTGGTCATTGTTTTACTCTCAAATCATTCTCATGTAGCTACTTGTGTGTTAAACACAGAAAATGTATAGAAGGAGCAGATGCAAACTACTGTTTAAAACAGATTTGAACTTGTATATTTTTCGTAACTGAAAGACTTTCTGATGTGAACCACCGCACTCTGGCATTCATTATCATAACTATCATTAGACCTGATCGATCCCTGATTATCCGTGGCCTGACTGACTAATTACTAAGTGAATAGTGATCCCGGTCGTTTTGGACAACAATGAGGATGAGGAAGAGGAGGAGGAGGAGAGGAAGGCAGGGAGGGAGGGAGGGAGGGAGGGAAGAGAGGGGGTGGGGGGTGGCAGAGCAAGAAGCGAGAAGACGATGCATGCTGGATCTCAGCCTCTACTATTATCCTGCTTTGTACTTCCTGACTGCAACCCGCCCACGGAGCAGAAGCAGCAGCAGCAAGCAGCAAGCAGCAAGCAGCACTACAATACAGCTGCCACGTAAATAGTATTTTCCACAGCTAATGACGTCTGAAAAGTATGCTGCGTATTAGCCCCGCTGAAAGGTCAAAGCAGCATGCCAGCACCACCTTAATCACCGATGTTGATTGCCCGATAATGGTTTGCTAACCCCCCCCCCAACCCACCCACCAGTCTCTCTGACAACATGCCGCAAATGGACAGGACGGAAAAAATGGGATGTGTTTTTATTATTATTTATTTATTTATTTATTTATTTATTTTTATTTAAAAGTAGTGAAGAAATTTCTGCAGCTGCATGAATAGCACAGCATTCCCGAGCGCTTGCCTGTCCCGCCCCCTTAAACTGGGATGCTCAGCACATGATAGTCAATGTAAACACACAAAGGCGTTTTCAGCTGTAGTATTCACGTGGACTGGCTGGACGCGCTAACAATTAACCCTGCATCTGCGAGTCATTCAGTTCCACGTGTTCTCCCTCTCACGCCTCATATAGCTGTATATATATATTTATTTATATGTGCGTGTGTCAGTGTGTAGCCTATATACGTGTGTGTGTGTGTGTGTGTGTGTGTGTGTGAAGGATCTACGGGGCTCCCACTCTGTCCCAAACATCTGCAAATTAACACACTTTTCATGCTGTCTGCCCCAAAACGGGGCGTTTTTTTTCTTGTTGTTTTGTTGTGTTTTTTTTTTTTTTTTTTTTTTTTTTTTTTTTTTTTTTTTTTTGCTTCCTTCGTCTCTCTTCTTGTCATTGTCTAAAGGAACACAAAAGTAAAGATGCCAAAATAACCAACCTTTATGCATTCCCGTAAACCTGTCTTTCAGTACAGTGAGTTCGTATATCTTTCCGAATTCCTCAAACAGGGGTTTCAGGTCTTTTTCCTCCAGGTTTCTGGGAATCTGCCCGATGAAAAGCTTGATGGCGTCGTGGTCCTTCATTGGAATGGTGTTCTGGCCGATGGTAAGCCCGTTCATCCTGCCGGCGCTGTTCGTGGTGCTGAATCCATTCTCTTGCTGCACTCCGTTTGCAGTGACTGTAGCCATCTTTCCTCAATGGGCCGGCGGGCTGCTCTCTCTCTCTCTCTCTCTCTCTCTCTCTCTCTCTCTCTCCTCTCCTCTCTCTCTCTGTAGTTAACTGCACAGTGCACACTCCCCCCCTTCCCTTATATCTTCCTCTCTCCCCACTCCTCCTCTGGTTTTTCCCTCCCTGCTCTCTCCTCTTCCTCTACAGTCTGAGCCCCCTTGTTTGAAATCAGCCTTATTTCATTTTCTTCTTTCCTCTTATGCTTTATGTATTTTCATTTTTAAGTCCCCCCCACCCCACCACCACACACACACACACACACACACACACTCACTCCAACCCTCGACCCCTCCCTTCCCTACCCTCAGCTACCACACTACCCGTGACGTCAACTCGTACTCTTATGAATAGACCCCACCCACCACCTAATTTGCATAATGAGCGCGGCCCAGGCCAAAGAGAGAGCGGGATGGCTGAGTGAGAAAGCAAACACTTGTGTGGATTGCAAAGCGTGGGACATTTAAATGGTGAAAAGGCAGCTTGAATATGGAGCATGCAGAATATGGACCATATTACTAAGGAAGCATGTGCTCATCACACTTTTGGTCTTTCCCCCTTCCCCCTTAGGTGGTTTCTTTTCTTTTCTTTTTTTTAAATCCTGTCTGGTAAATAATTGCACATGTGTGGCATACTGGGAATAAAAAAATGATTAGAAAAAAAGTCCCTGTCAGATGTTTAGAAATAAAACCAGCAGGCTGTAAGTCCTGAGGACCCATCATGAAAGACTCAACTGTGAAAATCTGATCTCTATCCTGGACCTGAGGAGCCAGGACGTCGCTGGTTTCTCATTTTGGCCGTCAAACTGGGACTATTTTACACCTGGGATGTCAGGTGAATACTTCTAGCTACCTGTGAGGGCATAGAGTTGGGATACCAGAAGACTGAAGCCCACTGCTCTGTAGAACTGTTCTCAAATTGTCTGATGTAGATGGTTTAAAAGCGTAAATATCAAAATATGGCAAGTTCATAAATTAAGACAGTTATTTTAGTAGCTTTACCATTAAAATGTTTGAGAATTACTGCACACACAGGGGCAGCAGATCACAGTAAACTTAACTTATAACTGAGTTTACAGTAGTTGTTTCAAAGTGTTACCATTCTGTCATTAAGAATGGCAGAATAAATGAATGACTGAATGAATGAAATATATTATGAATGTATTTCATTCATTCATTCTGCAGGATAGACATCAGATTTTCAGCTGTTACGGGATTTTAACTTTCTCTTTCTTTTGGAAGGCTATCTATCTATCTATCTATCTATCTATCTATCTATCTATCTATCTATCTATCTAAAGCCCCATTGCCTTCATATGTATTATATACTCTCAATCACTTTTCTCTGTAAACTCACTTGTACTTTTCAGCATATTCATGTATGGCTGGAAACCTCAGCTGTTTCATCTAAAAGAACGATTTGGAAAGAAAAAGGAAGCTTGGTCAGGTGCTCGGATCAAAGGCATATTTGGGTGAATAATTAAAAAGAGCACAGCATGCTGGAATGCAACACGCTGCGCGCATCCTTTGTATCGAGTATTTCACTCTTTAAAACCAAAATGTGCTTCTCTCCCTCAAACACACGGAGGGAAAAATGACAGCATAAAACACTGTGGCTAGAAATGATGTCAGCTCAAACCTCCAGAATCAGAGCTGCCTTGTGTCACTGTCCATGGTGCTGAATCAACGTTCCCATTCAGAGACCGTGAAATAGATTGTTGGAGCTACAATTTTTAACAGCACATGTTTGCACTACAGATTCTCCATAACCTCTGTCTCTTTGCTGTGCACAATTTCTGAACAGGACTGTCCTTTATTTCACAAAAGGAATGATGCATTAATCACCCCACTCTTCAAGAGGAGTTTTGTTATTCATGTGAGTGAGCATGTGCAGTGCACAGTGTTGTATTACTGCAACAGTGTATTCTGTCCACAGAAATGTTTAATTAGTGCAGATGGGAATATAACATCAATACAAGGGCAGTTCAGCTCATACTGAGATGAGTAATCGTGCTTGATATGACTGCATTTATTTGCATTATATTACATAGCTATAATGGATTGTATGTGGTTTAGTTCATCATGGAAATAAAACCAGCTCCATGCTATCATATATTGTATAATAAAGGTTTGCCCTGATTAAATGTCTTTGAACACCACAGAGTCACTGACACTTCCAAAATTGTTGTTTTGTAACAGAGCCTGATCTTTGACCCCACTGTGGACCCATTGTTGGCAATTGGGGAGAAAACATGATGTCTTGTGGGCTCAGTAGAGGATCACAAAAAACTGCATGTCTGCTATTGAAATGCATTCAACAGACATGCTTAACCTCTGTTAGGTCAGAATTAATTGGCTAGTACAAAGATGTAATTAAATAACAGTGATTAGTTTGTTGCCTCTGCTAATTAGTAGAGTAACGGTGTGATGCCCTATCTATCTATCTATCTATCTATCTATCTATCTATCTATCTATCTATCTATCTATCTATCTATCTATATATATATATATATATATATATATATACACAATTAGAAACATTGTTGTCATGAAAAATTCAGCGAGTACATTATTTCCCATGAGTCAGTAATTGAGCTGACCATTTTCCCTCCACACGGGCACCAATGCAAATTTGACATTTGAATGTCTTCTCTGTGAGTTACTTAGTGTTTATGTTATCAGAGCAAGCCGTCTTATCTATCATAAATAGACAACAGGGTGGCCACCTTTTTCATAAAATATCTAACAGTATGATAAGCACACACGTTGTAGGGAGTCGCCCCAGTGGGATGTGTCACAATGTGCCTCATGAACTCGTTTGGTCACCAGGTAGGAGAGAAGTCAGCTTTGATGGATTATGTGCTGTGTTCTTTGCAGGCCTCCGTGTGTGTATGTGTGTGGGTGTGTATTTTGTGTGTGTGTTCACCCCTGATGTCTGTCAGAGTGAACGGTCTTTGGGGATACTGGTATTCTGAGAGCAACTAACAGTAACATCTGGCGCTGCATTGGCTTTGTTATGAATATTTATTTATTTTCTATTTAATCATGTCTTTGTAGACCACCTCAAAAAAATCCTGCAGAGTTTTTTGCTCTGAATGGGAATCAAAAACACAACGGGTCTCCCTTGTCAATATCATCAGGGCCATTCTTTCCCACAAAGACATAGCTAATTCAGCTTCAGTGCTGCTTATTGACTTTGTGATTTTTGTTTCCTTGTTTTTTGTCATTTCTCTGCGGGATAGTTTGCCTGCACAGCTGCGAAGACTTGGAAAGTGCCTGGCAGGAGGAAATACAGGTACTGCATGATCTCTTCAATTATGCCTGTGTGTAAGCATCCTCTTTGTTCGAACACAGGCAAGCGTATCAGAAAGGTTGACAGGGTTCTTCTTCTTGTCTGTGCCAAGCTCAGCACCTGGATGGTTGCACAGGGCACCTCTGTCGATTGCTCTGCTTCCAGACAAAAGAGTAGTCAGAATAGTTCCAGCTGTGTGTGTGTGAAAGTGAGTATGAACTTGCAGAAAGAACAACACAGAAGTGAAGACATCCCTCAAGAATCCTGGACACTCCCGAGGCACATTTCACTCAAATTATTTCCTTATTATTTCTGGATGGAGACTGTATTTGCCCATTAGCAATGAGTGAGTATTTTCCCTCGCTGGGCTAACTAGACCTAGAATCGGGGGGGGTGAACATAGTAAATGTGTCAGCAAAATCATTTCCAGACTAATGCAAAAAATATTTACCCTCAGTATTTCACACAGTACAACTGCTATTTCCTAGTCCTGAGTGAATGCCATTTCTGTTTTTATTACCAAAATTATTCACACCACTGTCAAGGTGACTTGTTGGAATGTCACAGACACACCACCTGAAACAGCTACCAAAAATATAGTCCCTTGAAGGAGCAAAGTCAGTGACATAAGTCATGCATTGTGCATAACAGCTTGGTGTCATGCACAATTCCTTTATACTGTGTGTTCATTATCCCATTAAACTGGATATATGGAGTGGGCCAGGTGGAACGTAGTCATGCATGAACATTTTTCACTGTCTGTTTTGTAGAGTGAGTCCAAAAGGAGAGCAACCATTGATATTCATGGCACAGCCAGTATGAGGTGTGACAGTATTTTTTGTGAATCTGTGAGTGTATATGGTAATACCAGAGCAGCCTCAAACCTCAACTGCAGTCTGTGCCTGAGGGAGGGGCACACTGTTCCCCCCACACAGACACGGCAAGATAAAGAATCACTCACTCAGAAGCCATAATTTTCTCTTAAAACACAATTTCTTGCCAGTTCATTTGCTTCTTTGCTGTAGGGAAAATGCAAGAGTGATTGTTGGTCTAGCCTGAGCAATGTTTTTGATAAATTAAATTTTGCTCATTTTTATTTTGAAGAGGTGGATTACATCTCTATCTTGCCTTTATGGGTGGTGTTTTGTCTGTTCTGCTGTTGGTGTACTGCTGAATGATAAGCAGGCATCTCGACGCATGTTTAAGTTTGCTAGTGATGCAAGGTAGGAAATGAACGAGAGGAAAACAAATAAGAGGTCAGGGAGACCACAATGAGTCATCTGCTTTCTAGCAGCTAATGAATCTCAGAATACTCTGTGCAGTCTTCCCCTGGGAACAGTCACATAGGTTTTATTTCCATTGCTATTTCCATTGCTATTGCATGTTAATGCAGCTGTATCTTAAAACTACAGATGTATGTTATGTATGGTCATATTGCTGCAGAGCTGCTGAAAATAAGTTTGGCCCACTCTAGGCTTTAGGTCAGTTGGGTCATCTTCTAAACTTATGATATAATGTAAAAAGAAACCTTAAATATATAAATACGTGATGCCCTTGCAAGTTGTTGCTAACCTTGCAAGTATTGCTGTTTTGACCACTGAAATTGCAGCACAGTCTGAGACAAAACTGCAATACTGCCTTGCACTTTGGCTTGGTGGTGGATATGTTTATGTGTAGTGAGAGAGTGTGTAGTTTTGGGGGTATATACATACACATACCCTCTCTTCCACACTCCCCTTTGCCTAGGCTGTAGTTGCAAAACTGATGTCACTTTTTTGTCAACATAGATTTCTGGATTAGAAAGTGCATATATACACATGAGGTTATTGTGTTTTACAATGCCTTTAAAATAAATTTTAAGAAGTTGTTCTTTCTTTCCATTTATCTCTAAAATAAAGATATACATTTATAACTCAAGTGGAAGTTGCAATAATGTTTTCAGGGGTTTAATATATCATTGTAGGGTGTCCTTTTGATGTAAAATGTATCAAAGCTGCTTTCGCAGCCACTCAGAACTAGTATTGTTTCATGGCCTTACTTTGATAAGTTGACCTAGTTATTTTATCTTGCAAATGCTTTAAAAACTTTAACACAATACACTATAATGCACATACACACTCATCCGCACACACACAAAAAAGTGCTTGCATGCACAAAAAGTTGAAACACACACGCTTCAGTACTAGAGAGACAGTTGCAGGACAATTACATTGCAGTTAACTAACAAAGACTGTGCCTCAGCAAAATGCAGGGTAAAGCTTTATTGCAAAATGAAGGTTGAGAGAAGCTGACTGGAGAGAAGAGATGTTGGGGTCAGGGGATGATGGAGACTGGGGTGGGTGTTAAGATCAGGGTGTGGGCAACATGAGGTCTTCAGGCTCCCCTGAGGTTGCTCAGGAGAGAAGACAACTTTGGAAAGAGAGCAGAGAAAAGAGGGAGGAGACAGAGGAGGAGAGATTTGTGAGAACTTGAAAATATTAGAGGCCTGGTCTGGTGTATTGTAACTTGCATTAAAGGAATAATTCAGCATTTATTTTGGAAATGTGTTAATTTGCTTTCTTGTAAATGATAAGATCAAGTCCTTTTGCACAGAAAAGATGAAGCTGGAGCAGCTGGTTAGCTTAGCTTAACATAAAGGCTCAAAATGTGTGTGTGTGTGTGTGTGTGACTATAGCCTGTCTCTGCCCAAAATTAACAAAATCTGCCTGCCAGCTTCTGTAAAGCGCATTAATTAACACAATACATCTCATTTGCTTGATAGGTACAGAAACCAACATGCACAAACAACATGTGGTGGTTTTTGAGCTGATGCACTAACTTCCTGGAGTCTTGTTGTCATTGTGTGGTTGCCAGGGAAGCAGCTGTGACTCAAGAGAGTTATAGCCAGGCAAGATATAGTCAAGAACATAACTCTCCATAAAACTGCAATTTTTCATTTTTACATCAGCAAACGAGCGATAATATCTTAATTAGTGAGCTTTATAGGTGCTAAGCAGATTTTGTTAACATCAGACATAAAGGCTACATTAGCTTTCCCCCCTCTCTTCCCAGTCTTTGAGCTAAGCTAAGTTAACTGGCCACTACTGCCTACTGGCTACTCCTCTCATGTATCTGTCAGCAAAAAAAGTGAATTAACATTTCTTCAGAAATCTCAAATCTCTCCTTTCAGGTATCCTTAAATTCATTCTGAAAATAGTGCAAGATTTGCTAGTTACATGTCGTATTGTCCTGCAAGTTATAAGCAGCAGGTTAAAAAAGAACCACTTCCATTCCAATAATACCTGAAGATTTTAAAATTGTGCCAGAATATCCTTTATTTGAAAAACCTGATAAGCCCTTGTTCAGAATAAATGCATTGCTGTGGATCAGTCACAGATCACTGTGGATTATTTTTACAGGTTTCAGACATGTTCTGAACAATTCAGAGCAGAGAATAAGCCCCAGTCTTCTGAAAAAAAGAAAAAAAATCCCTACTCACTGAGTCAGTAAATGTACAGGACTTGGTCTCATCTGTGCAGATATGAATCAGCAGCCCATATATAATACAATCACTACAATGACTGGGCTGAACAGTGAAACAGTGCCAAAGGAAGGACTGTAGTGCACTTCACATATGCAGACCTATGTAACGTGCATATATAAAATACATGCCTGTCAATGGGTAAAAGAGGATAAATCCAAATGTAATGACTAGTAGTACCTGTAACTGAGATATGAGTGACCTTTATCTGATTAAATAGACACTTGAAGATTAAGAATGTCTTTCTTTTATAGACCAGGCAAAGACAGCATAATGACTGCAGACTATAAAAGTTATTGGTGTTTCAACAGCTTGCAAAGAGAAGACTTTTCAAAGCTGTAGTCATAAGTGCCTTTAAAATAAACACCCCTCTGAGCCTGTCATTACCAACAATAACATCAGCGCAATGTCATCAGCATGTGAAAAAAAAAACTGAGTGAAATTGCTGTTTCAATTTGCAGTAGCATGCTTTGACAGATGTTTTTTTTATATGTATAAAATTAGAGGAGACAGAAATGTAGATGCACTGCAGTGTCCTTGGAATTCAAATCAACATTTAATATTTAGCTAAGCAAAGGCCCCCGAAAGCATGGAAACCATTAACATTATGGAAATTAGTATCAGTTATCTGTTCATAATCATCACGACACAATAAAAAATCTAATTGTGAGGAAGCATGATTGAAAGATTAGCTTAGTAAAATGCCAATAAAGAGTCTGCCCTCATGCTTTAATGGTAAGAAAGTAATGTCCTCACAAGTAGGAACATTTTTTTCCTCAGACTTCCACTACACATAGACTGCAAATAAATGTACAAGGATTTGTCTTAGTGACACTGGTGCAGAGACAATGACATCTTACAGAGATTCACTGTGCATACTGAGAAAATAATGGACGAAGGACAACTGAACTTTATGCACTGTGTAATGCAAAAGACAATGAAAAACAGGCATACCATAAAGAACCATATGCATACATTTAATATATATGTGTGTGTGTGTGTGTGTGTGTACATATATAGATATAAATTACTTGCAGTGCATAGAGATAAAGGAAAAACACAGTAATATTTTGTGTATTTTCTCACTTAAGATTTGCAGTTGTCGGGTGAGATACTGCCAGCTCTGAAGCTGCCCACATTTGTTAAGAAGCTTCAGTAGCAGTGATGATGAGACCAGTGTGCAGTTGGTAAGTTGGACTAACATGCTTAGTCAGTTATTATGCGAGTGACAAAGTCAATGCAAAGTCACACACACACACACACACACACACACACACACACACAATAAAAAAACTCTCACACAGACAAAGTAGCATACACCACAGGAAGAGGCACGTGTTGAAGTGGAAGTAAGAAAACAAGTTATCTGTCAGGGGTCAGATTGGGTCATTGATGAAAAATTTCTGATGACTCAGCTATACAAAAAAGTTCCCACCGGTATTTTTAGATGATCCCCAATACAAATGCAAATTTAGAAACTTCCAAACTAGGGCACAGACTAAAGACTGTCTATCAATAAATGTCTGCTATTTGTAACTCCAAACGGCCCACACCCATGGACAAATTATAAAATAAGGGGCCCCTGATGGACACTGACATGTAAAAGGCCCCTGACCCCTCCTAACCCTCCTCCCCTGCAAGGCATCCAGACAAAAGCTCTTTATGGTTCT
Organism: Caranx ignobilis; assembly: GCA_021432705.1. Taxonomy (NCBI): domain Eukaryota; kingdom Metazoa; phylum Chordata; class Actinopteri; order Carangiformes; family Carangidae; genus Caranx; species Caranx ignobilis. The sequence goes on from MU270012.1 coordinate 39,527,672, forward strand.
ATTGCATGTCTTGTAATTGTTTTTCTTTACTCTGTGTCTGTGTTGTTGTTTTGTTTCTCATCATGTTCATTTTGTGTCTCTTTGCTGCCATTTTGCATGTCTTTCTGGAAGGTTTTGTGGTTGTTTTGCCTCTCCTTGTGCACACGGCTATGTCTTTGTGATTATTTTGCATCTTTATGTAGCTGTTTCATGCTGTTTATATCTTTCCTTTTTTCTGGTTGTTTCATATCTCTGTCATCTCTTAACATCATACACAGGTGTAGGTTTTGGGGTCATCCCACCTCCACACAGACACAAACATATTCACATTAGCCCAAGTTCACCCAGTATTTCAAAAAAAAAAAAATCTGAAAAACCCAGCTGACGATATGGTGGACGTGCATACTGTGCAGCTTGACAGAAAGAGCGCAGCGAAGCTTACACAGCACTCAGCTATTGTCAGGCTCTATGCCATGCCTCGCACCAACAGCTTGCACTCTGTTTCCATCAGATGTAACGCACAGTCTGGCACTGCAGCCAGTCAAACCTTGTTAGTTGCTTTAGCCTCTGTTTACAAAGACTGGGCATTTTGTCATGTTGATCTTATATGTGGTGGGGATTGTTTGATCAAGGAGGGTGGTTGTTTTGGTTTTCCTTCTCTTTTTTTTGCTGTAGGCTGCTTTGACAGCATGAGGTGAGCTGATCTGGAGCTCCCCTCGGCAGCACCAGAAACACTCATTGTTAATAGGCGTCTTTATGGCACCACGGACTTGTCATCACAGTCTATTTTTACTTTGGTGGAGGCCCGGCAGGCTCAGCGGTGTGGCATTTGAAGCTCACGCCGTTGACTCACAAACAGCACTGCTTCACAGAGCCTACACAACTAGTTCACAAGCTGTTCTGTCGCACATGTTGCCTTTCTATCACGCCGCTTTGGAGAGACAGAAATAAAGCAACGTGTTCCCTACTAAATCTATTTTTCATTGGCTTTTAGCACTGTGTTGTGCAAGCTGTTTGATTTCGGCAGTGCTGCCTTTAGAGCTTTGGCTCAACACATCAAAACTCCTACATCTCCTTACAACTCCTAAAACCTTTGGAGGTTCCTTTCTCATATTTGAGTCCAGAAATAGGAAACGGTGTGCAGCACATTTGCCAAAAAGGCAATTTGATGAAGCATATGCATTTTTTAATTCACGGCTTCAGTAAAAATAGACAAAGACCAGTTTTATTAGTCTCCATAAAATGGAAACACACACTGCAAGTTCATTAATGGGAAGGAAAGGAAGAAAAAGTACAAGACAAAGGCACATCATATTTTCTTTTCGCCTTTTCTGTACCTGTAACTGTCCTTGATCCTTTGCTTTTGCTGAATTCTTTACACTTTACCCACAAGGGTACACATGTTGAAGGCACAGTGTGCATCAATGTGTGTGTGTGTGTGTGTGTTAATGTGTGACTGCACTCTATACAACTCACACACCAGCCTGAGTATGTGGCAGAATCGAAGCCCACCTCTCTTAAGATGTCTGAGGACCTCAGGGGCTCAATATAATATTGTTGTTTTCTACTTATTTTCTAAGAATGTTCCATTCCCAGTAGTGTGCTTCCATCCAATATAATGCTGTTTATTGTACTGGAAGGACAGGATATGTTTGTTTTGCAGTCTAAAGGATGTGTTTTGTGTCTGCAAGTACTCAAGGTTGTATTCTGAATACCGTATAACAGCAATGACACAGAGTACAAATAAAGGTCCAACAGCTCGATGCTTCAGTCCATAAACTTTTTATATATTTTACTCTTTATGATACATTTTCTTTTTTTATATGCTGTAACCCTGATGAAGACTGCCGAGCAGAGTCATTCTGGTTTATTACTTAACTCCATTCGTCATGTTGCTGAATTGTATGTTTTTGTTATAGTTCTCAGATTCAAGCACCTTGCTAGAGAAGCAAATTAGAGACAGATCATTTCAATGAGTGTTTCATAAACTGATTAGCTCATGTTGACCTTTGGCAACATTAGAAATAATATTTAGTTACAATTATGTTTCTTGAGTGGGTGCAGTTTATGTTGGTGTTTTGTTGAGCAAGCTATCTGTGAAATGCAAGCTGCTGCAGTGCAAGCGTATGTGTGTAGTGTGAATCTCACCTGTTTGTCCTGTCCTTGTCCTGTGTTTTCTCTCCTTTATTTACCCATATATCTGAGGATTTTCAAGTACAGGGTGTTGATTGTTGACAACGGAGCTTCACAGGATGCTTTAAAAAAAAAAAAAAAAAAAAATAGAATTGTAAAGTCTGATTTTTGATAGCTGTTTCAATACAAAAGCTAATACTGAACAAGGACATAGCACGATGCAGAGGTATGGATGGATGATGCTTTCACAAACTAACTTTTAAAGTAAACGTGAACATAAATCTCTCATAATACTCTGTAACTTCTTTTTGAAGAGTGGCTTCAGAGACATTAGGTAAAACCGTCAACCAGTGAACTGGATTGCATCCATTGTTCTCCTCTAGTGGATCATTTGCAACAATCCAGAGATAAATCTGCTTTCTATTTTTGGGCTCTGACAGCCTCTACCTGTATCCAGCCGCCTGCTAGCCCCCACCCAGACAGTGACTGGCCTAATGTCTGGTCGCAGTGGCTTCCTTGAAGCGCTCCTGCAAGTTAATAAATTCTGGGCCATCTGTTTTCATACATCCCCTTTCCATTACCAGGTGCCCCCCCCCCCCCCCCCCCCCCCCCACACACACACACACACACACACACCCCACCTCCTTGGACCTCTATCTAATTAACTTTCCTCTCTCTGCCTCTCTTTGTGCCCACATTCAAACTGGGGAAAGAGTGGTAGGGAGAAAGAGGACAAAGACAGTGAAAGATGGGAAAGGTAAATTTGTTTAACCTGATGTTTTGAGGCAAAGTAAACCTTGTGGTAGCCACAATGCTCTTTATTTTTTTATGCGATTTAGCAACAATGTTATTAATAACCATGTGAGTCTGAAGGGTACTTAACCATGCAATAAAGAGATGGGGCATTGAGTGCCACTGTTCTGCCATCGCTTTGGAGAGGAACACTAATTGCCAGTCTGGGAATCTAATGAAAACCCTCCAAACAAATAACAAAGCAGACAGTGAAGAGTGTATGAAGTAGAACAAAGGGAGGAGACCAATGCAAGAGAGAGAATATATGAAATAATTATAATGATAAATACTGTTGGTATAGTTATTCAATGCAGTCAAAGCTTCACAGACAGTGAACCAACAGTAATTCAAAGTCACTGGGAGAAGAAACAATAAAAAAACAGGCAGCCATGAATTGAGGAAGGTATTAGAGATCAATAAAACAAGTATTTATAGTAAGAATAAGATAGGTAAAAACAAATAATATAAAAAGCCCTTCTGTGGAACATGTTTTTGGAAAAGATTTAAAAGCTGACCCAAAGGGACGTGAAATGATCTCATTTTATCATTGGATAGCCTTTTATCAAATAAACATGAGCTCAGCTCTCACAGATTTTGTGTCCTTTCTGTGGATGAATGCTGTTGTTGAGAACAGAAATGGCTGTGGGAAGAAAAACAGCTCCCTGACACTGAAAAGACCAGCAATGCCCACAGCATATAACGCTTTTAACTACTTTTTGCTCTCACAGTCGAACTCAAAGTATCAACCATCAAAGCCATTAGGGTGCCAGAGTGCCCCTGTGGTTTTGCCATTAGCCGATAATATATTGGCAACAACATGGCACAACGGCACTACAGTATCAACATACATGCACAGAGGAAAAATGTGCCACATAAATAGCATAGCCAAAAGAGCACTACACTCCTCACAAGGTTAGGATTCCCCATTGTGGAGGAAATGTAAGTGATGTGTCTACATTAAGCTGCAATGTTCTTGGAGAAGATGATGCCACTTTTTTATGGCGAGGCTGTTGACTATTCATGAAAATCATGACGGTGGCTGTAGGAGATTAGATTCCTGCTGTTGCAGGAAACCCTTGTAAGTCCAAGTAGTAATTTCCATGGTTCTACCTGAGCTGAAGGTTTATGTGGTTCTTTATAGGAAATGCCAGCTGTGTGACCCCAAGGCCCACAAAATCTATTCATAAACTACAATAAGGATGCATGGTTGTCAGTAAGAAAATAAGGCTGCTTTTCAAAGATACAAGGTTTCTACCCAGTGGCAGCCATATTTCTGACACGTTTGAGGCATTCCCATTTGCATGAATCCTATGCATATTACATCGCTCCGACCTGTTGGCTACCATGGGAATTGTCATCATCGGTTGCAGGCAATAATAGTAAGTTACTGCTGCTTGTCATATGCCATCCTGTTTCTGCGATAATTTATGTGCATAGGACCATTGTCTTCTGGCCCAGGAGGCATTTTGTGTGCCTCGAATTTTAGCTTTATGACGTGAGGAACAGAGAGCCTACACTGATTCCAAGTGAGCTGAAACCTGGCACATGTAGAGAATCTCCTGTCCAAATGAAGGTTTCACTTCTCTCCCCATCTGTGAGATGTACAGGGAAACGCATGGCCTTCCTGTTGACAGAGTTAGAGAGGGCTACATATAAATGAAACTGAAGGAACGTGATCGGGATGGGTTACACCTCTGAGGAGCTCATCGGGAAGGGCATGTCCCTCATTACAGCTGTTTGGAGAGAGGTCTCCTTTTGCCAGCATACTCTCCTATGCGTCCTCCACCTGCAGCAGGTCAGGGAGGGAGGGAGAAGTCTCTGACATGACCTCCAGTGAAGTGAGCATGTCGGGAACCACTGGAGATTGGGGGTGGAACCAAAGCCGAAGAGGGAGAAACACAAGCCTTGCAATCAGCCATGAAATGCAACCTGGCACCAATTGGACTGGGCCTGCAGGGAGCCTCAATAGACCCAAGCTTGGAGAACAACAGGGAGGGAAGCATGGGTAGAGGGTGAGGGATGCGGGGGGTGTAGAGAGGGATGTGGGGTGCGAGGTCATTCTACCTCACAGGGTGTTTTATTAATGTAATTAAACACGGGCGAGCTCTCTGGCTCTGCATCATAGCTGACCTCCACAGCAGAGGGAAAGGAGGGGGGAAAAAGAGAGAGAGACGGGTGGGGAAAGGGGGAGGGTGGTGGGGAAGAGTGGGGGAAAGAGAGGGAGGATGGTGGGGGGGTGCAAAGGAAAGAGGTAGGGATAACAAGGACATGAGATTGGCAGGATAAGGCAAGATGAAACAAGAGAGGACAGAGCTAAGCAAGAGGGATAAAAAGAGATAGATGCAGCATGATGCATGAGTGGGAGGGGAAGATGTGAATTTAGTCAGAGAATTAGTGTATGGGACAAGGCAACTGAGCCATGGAGGAGTCAAGGCCAGGGCATTTGAGGAAAGAGAGGTCAACATCGGGGCAAACAAAGGCCTCTGGGCCTGGTGCAAAATGTGAGGAATGTCATGTAATCATATTAGACACAGTTCAGTGCTCTGTCTAAACACAGGGCTGTGTCTCTCTCTCTCTCTCTCTCTCTCAGCATAATGATAATGTTGTGCAATATCATTTTCCCCACACTTGAGTGTTTTTTTAATTATTATTATTTCTTATTAAATCTACACAGAGGCACACAGAGACTTCAAAGCCCCTGAAAAGTTGGTGTCATATCCTGTGTATTTCTCGATAACATTAAATGTTTATAAATGAGTAAGAAAAAAAAAGATTTTTATATTTTTTATATTTATCAAAAACCCTAATCCTATCAAAACTTCAGTTGATCTGACCTGTTTTGTCAAGACTGCGTATATTGGGTTTGATCTGTTTTTGTAGATTGGCAGCATAAGCAAGAAACCTCATAACTACAACTATCTAAATTTAAATGTTGCTTAACTCTGATTGGTTACCGTAGTATGTGTCATTTCCTTTTTGCAAGGGAGTCCCACTTACACCAAACCACTGAGAGAAGGATTGACAGCAGCACAAATATAGAAATCTGTGATGTGAAATGACCTGAGCGGTTCTAGTGTCTGCAGACAGTTTTGTGTACCTGTCAGACCCCATCGCTCACAGTTCGGAGCGTGCTGAGAAAATATGTTATCAGGGCTTTTGCAAAAACTCATCAGCCGTTCACATTTCCATCAAAGTAGCTGATGAGCTGACCACTTTTAGTATATTTGGTGGTTATGGAAGTCAAGATTTTGTTCTTGAGTAGAGAATTTGCAATGTTCCACTAAGGAAACTCAGAAGGGGAAAAGAAAGATTCGGTGGCACACTATCTGGTGTGCAGGTGTGTGTTTTGTTCTTAGGTTCTGACTTGTCACTTTTGATGTTTTCCTTCCTGCGTCAGGCAACCCTGCACTAAAAGGAAAAATAAATTCTTGTAAAAGAGAGCAAATCTGTTATTTTATTTAAGGTACAGCTTATTGCAAAGTCACACATCTGCCCAGGCCTGTTATCAGTAGGGAAAAAAGTTCAAATAAGTCTTTTATGCTTTTTCTTATCCACAGTTGGCTTGGAAACATAAGGGCCACAAGCCTTCAAACCACCGTGTTCCTGCTTTATTGTTTTGTTTGTTTGGGTGTTTCTTGATCCTCAACTTTCTCACTGCAGTAACCATGGAGTTTTAACCATAGTTAAGTTACAACATGATGACATTATACATTTCTCTCTCTCTCTCTCTCTCTCTCTCTATATATATATATATATATATATATATATATATATACATATATATGAAGGAAAATATGAGTTTAATGCCATGACAGTATGTTCCCCCCAAACCATGAAAGTCCTTATATCTCTGGGTCTTTTGTTACTGCACTGTAGATGAACTCAGTCACACCCAGTGTGCAGGCAGATAGAGAGACATATGCTTCAGAACACAAGCTAGAAGGATGAAGCTCTGTAATAGGTCAGGGCTTTTGAAGAGTGGCGCTGTAAGGAAGGGTCGGCAAGAATTCACCACCGTACGTGACAGCTTGAAGCACACCCCGTCACAATCCATTTCTCATCTCCACGGCCTGCATTAGACGCCTTGTCACAATAATTACATTTCTTTGTATTAATTGATGACTTATAATGGAAATAAGAGCTGTCGGGGAATGTATCAAACTACAGCAACAATAATAGCAAAGGCAATAACCAAACAAATATCAAATGGACAAATGAGGGAGAGTATTAGACATGACTGATGAGGGGAGCGGGCTCAACCACACACACTGGGTTTGTGCTGTGGGACTTCTGCTGCTGTACATTTGACAGGCTTGTTTGATTGTGAGCACGTAGAGAATGTAAGAGTTTGGCTGCACTTTATTCATATGTTGGTCTATATGTGTGCTGCTGTGTGCATCTACTATTCACTTTTAGTAGAGGCTGGAGACTTTGCTTGGAGGGAAATTATAATAACTAATAGAGCAGGAATGAGAAATTTGTAATCCGTGTCAGAATTGAATTACTTTCCAATAATGCTTATTTCAATACACAAAAAGACATAATCCCATTCATCTGTAAGCTTTGCTATTGTCATCAGCGCTACACAGCAGAATATCAATGCAGAAATACACAGCCATTACATTATTGATATGAAAGCTCATTTGTCCTTTGCCCTCTAAGTTCAGAGTAGCTTAATGAGGTATATCTGTTGTTTTCAGGTATAAATATTTAGAACTGCTGCATAATGGTTATGCGCAAAATGTCATTAGAATGTATGCTTTCCTCATGTGTAATGAACTGAAAAACCATCGCACACAGTTAACGATGCACGGTGCGAGCACAAAGTGTGTCCATGTATACAGTTAGTAATGCTACAGCGTACTGTAATCGTCTTTTTTTTTTTTTTTTACTTTGCCATTTGTCTTCCTTGTCTCTCTGAGAAACGCCTTGCCACTAACATGAAAAGAGGGAAGGCTTTAATGACTGAGAATGAATATACAAGCATGTTTCAGTTATGACTCAGACCGAGACTCAACCTTTTTACAATAAACTTCAAAATCAGCCCTGTGCCTACAGCACATCTGCCTTCTCTTTTTGCTCTGTATCGCTTCTAGTTCACTATTCGAGGATGTAACAGATACATTGGTGTCATTTACAGTCATGCAGCCACTCTGCACCTCTAAGTGCCGTAACTGAAATGTTTACAAATTGACCGTCCCTAAAATTGTGCCGATGATCATCCGTGAAATTATATTCAGTCAAATCAAAAAGTTCCTTGATTTTAACCTTGACTCTGGAACAGTCAGAAGACTTAAATGGCCTTTGGGGATAGCAAAGTTAGAAACTGACTGATGTAATCTGGCACCAGGCCACATAAAAACCTGTACGTAATCAGTCTTACAATAAACAGAAAAGACAAGAAGTGATAAACTCTCAGCTGTGCATTTTGCTTTTATTGATACACCATTTGTTCCACTACTTCATTTCCAACCAAGTATTTTTGCAAAATGAAAATGCAGATCCAAACAAAAGGTTGGAAGCCCACCTAATGACATGTCCACTGGTGCTTGGTGCAAGGAGTAAAACACTCAGGATTGTATGAGAGTGATGGATCTGTAGAAGGTTTTGGCAGCTGTTTTGACTTATCGCGGGTTCACTGTAGTTTTCCTCCAGTGAACAATTCAAGTGAGTGAGTGTTCAAATAATGAAAGCTTGACTACTTAGGAGCCATTGTTTTTTGTTCTCATCAAACTACAACTGGCACCAATTTGCTGTTTTAATCCAGCCATATAGTGTGGAAACAGATATCTTAGGTAAACCATAGCCAAGGTCTGTAGCTGACATGTTAAAATGTTGAGATAAGGAAATTCAGACTGGATTTAAAAAAAAAAAAATGAATTAATTCAAACCACTGCCTGAAGTACCATCTACTGTTTTAGTCTGTTAATTAGAGTGGTGTGATCAATAGCATCAAAGGTTGAGCTGAGGTCAAGTAAAGCCAATATTGTGCACTCTCCTGAATCAACATGCTTACAGTAAGTATCAAGTCCAGACCATTTCAGCATTCAGTGAACCCAAGCTGTCCCAAAATATCTGGAACACATCCAGATGAAAGAGAGCTGTTTTGAATAAAAAGCAAACTCAGGCCAACAGTCCTCACAACCTCTCAGAATAAATTTGTGGGAGTACTATCAAGGGCAGAGGATGGCCTTATATATATGGCACCTTCTCAGTGACAGTATGCAAAAAAAAAAAAAGCCCAAAGCAATTTGACAAATTAGGGAATGGGCAAGGGAGGTCCACAGCAGAAATTAGAGAGGTTGGAGTAGTGATATGAGTTCTTCTCCAGACTGAGCAAACCTGGGGAAAAGTCTTTTCATGTCCATGAGATAATGCAAACATTTGGAAGCCATTTCAGGGTCCCAGAGATATCACCAATATTTTGTGCTCTGTCTTCTTCAAAATTAAGCTGCGTATGTCATGTCCTGGCTGAGAGCACTGCTACCTCCTTGGCTGAGTCTCTATTTGGTGAAGTGAGGTTAAAAAAAATAAATAAATAATAATAATAATAAGAAGAAAAATTCTTACATGTCATGAAATCAGACTCAAATGAACTACATTAAATAATGTTACAAGATCTTTTTTTTAACAGCACCACACCCACAAAACTATGACTACTGTATCAACTTTAGTGGGAACATTTTATCTTCTTTCTAACCCCTGCTTAGACCTCTGTAGAAGTTAACTACTATATAAGATGTATTTCTTCTGTTTAATGCCATGTTTTCAGGTCTGCTGTTACAGCAAAGTAATTTGAAATCTGCCCCTTCAGGCTTCCAGCTGGCCATTAGCATAGGGTCAGAGCAAGCACTTTGTTTAACTATTGTAAAATCAAAATATTGTTGCACTGTACAATTCTCAACACACAAACTAATGATCAAAAATACCATTACCAGCTATTCTACAATAGCAATTCTACAATTTTATATTATCATTTAGTGATCAGCGGCTGTGTTACTCCTGGTTGTAAATATGTATTCTATAGCATTCAAAATTCTGCGGCATTCAAGCATTATAGACAGGCATCTCAGATAAAACATCCATAGCCCTGAAATGGATAAAATAATATGTGTCACCACTCCTTGCTCCAGCATGAGTCAGCATATCCTTAATAGCATTTCAGAGACACTAAGACAGCATTATGGCTACTATCACCAATCTGCGTTGAATTATTGTTGGGAGGATGTACTGTACAGAGATGACACGCATTTCAAGGTCTATAGCTGAGTAACATGGGAGCTTTCTGACAGGTTTGCCTAAACACATTTGATATACACATTCTCTTGTATGCCATATGCAACATATGAATGCCATTTGTGACAGAGTTGTCATCTTTTCAGGCACTGAAAAATGAATGTCTTGGAGAGAGAAATTTTGAAGTTCTTTGGGGAGGGAAGTACACAGTGCAGGGCACTGACCAGCCACCCAAGTCTAGTCTAAGTTTGCCTCATTGCAAATGTGGTGTGTGTATAGCACTACAAGTATGTTCAGTGAATGCCAAACATAGTTCTGACATCTTGGGGAGCTCAAACCTATCACCAGGCTGTTAACATATTTAAACTTGATAATGGGTAATTTGTCAGTGCTAATTTGTTATGCAAATTTTCTCATCAAGCTTCCCTAAAAAGATTAGCTTTGTGGAAGCCAAGTACAATGTAAACCACTATGGTAAATTCTTCCTCAGCTCCTTTTCTCTCCTTTTTTTTTTTTAATCCAGGAGACAGACGTGTTATTGAACCAATACTGGCTAGTTCTCATTTAAACACAGAAGTGGGATGCTACTTATGCTTTTATTAATGTACTTAGTTTTGTTTTCGCTCAGTATTTTTGTAATATAGTGCTGCTACACAGTATGTCCAATCAAAGATTTTAAGACGTTTGACTGGACATGCATGCAACTACTCTGGTACTTTAAGGTGGCAAGCTCCATAATAATAAATGTGGATTCTATAATGTGTATTGCTCTATTATCTAATGATCTATCTTTAACAGCTCATCTCAGCCTCTATAATTGTTACATCCTACAGTGCCACAATTATGCTATACTGTCTGTGTCCTAAGTCTTCTCTTCTTGCTAGGAGCAAGTGGTAGTGATGATTGCTTGAAAAGAGCCTTGGCCACCATTGCCTTAGTGCATGCGTAGAACCTAAGTAACAGGCAAAGACATTACTTACTAGTCCAACAAGTAGATGCAGTCTTACTGTCTTTTCTCTGAAATCTTGCCAAGGATTAAAAGCCAGTCCCAGATTTACCCTTGTCTCATCCCTTGCTCAGCTACTCTTCTTCTACTATTTTTTTTCTGTTAACATCTTCCTTGGTATCTGCCATGACAAACATACTGAGAATAGTGAGCTAAGTAGCCTCTTATGGCTATAGGTGAAAAAATGCTGCACAGGCAACTAAAATTACATGCCAAGCAATACCAAGCCAGCCGGCCGTCGTGTCAGTGGCAGTGATGCAAGTCTCCATCTCACAAGTCAATGTACAGTAGCATTAAACCACTTTGAAACCATAATTTTCAGGCAAAATAGTTACATACTATTGCTCTATCATGACAAGAGGTTATAATATGCCCTACATCATCAGGGCAGGCTGCAATGACTACCTAATACAGAAACTTGAAGGAGCTGGGGTACTGTAGCTGGCTAGTGTGCTCATTTCAGAAGAGGAAAGGACAGTGGAGTCAAGAGTTTACATTAGCTTTGTTTTCCACTGCTGGAGACAGCTTTTGGTGAATAAATGGATGAAATTCAATGCTAAATTGTCAATGTTTTCACTACTCTGGTAAGGAAAAAGTTAATGCCAGTGCTAACTGTGTGGTAATGGAAAAATTTGGCAAGGTCCTTTCAATTCCTTGTTGTGAAGCACACAAACCCACAACGTACTCATGAATATTATTATGTCTAAATATCATTAGGTGGCAACTTTTCAGTGAGCTATCAAGCCTCCATTTATTGGAGTTGGTGAATCTTATGAGGAGTTTTACATAGTTTTCTGCTAAAGAAGCTAGGGTGGTCAAACAGTCCCTGGACTCCTGGGGGGGTCCCTTATGGTTACTTGGAATAGCAGCATAAAGAATTGACAGAGAGTATAAACCTTCACTTAAATGTGGGTTTACAACTTGAAAACCCCCAGATTTTTCTTTTATTTATTTGTCAAAAAAGCATGACACAAGTATAAATAAATAATTCATCAACCATCAATAAAGTTGTGTTGAGTGCATTTGATGCACCGATGCATTATTTACAGCACCATTTTACAATGTGATGATCAGATGTCTTTTGATTTCAGTGTTGTTTCAGATACCTGAGATTGCAGGTCATCAGGTTACCAGCATGAAAATTTAAATAGCACAAAAATCCACCATACAATCGTGAGACTGTATGAATCAATATTTATATCAGAAAAATCAATTCAAAAAGAAACCAAGACTTAAGCAGGGGATACATAAACCTTGTAGTTGGCTAAAATTACAGTACAGCAAGTTCACCAAAATACAGAACAAGATGTCAATGCAGTCTCTACCATAAAGTCTCGCCTGGTTTTCTGTCTTTCCAATCTGTACAAATGAAATTTTGACATTTTTTGTTGCAAAAGGGAGAATATGAGTTTAAATTACGTTAAGAAAATAACACATTTGCATGGGGTGCATAATTTTTCCTCTCGAGACTGTAGGCCAGTGCTCTACATAAAAATGGGGCATGACAAGTTAGTTAACATCTGGAAGGAGGAAGGCGACAAGGAGACAAGTTAGGAGTTATAAGGGCATCTGTTTGGCTCTCCTTCCTTCTACAGCCTCTCTTGGAGCAGAATCTCTCCTTCTTCCTTTTTTCTGGCATCTTTATCCGAGAAAGACAGATGGATTTGCTTCTCCCTGGATACGCACTCAATCGCACACACACCCTAATTCCCATGCATGCATGTATATACACACACATATAGAGTAACACATAACCAAAGGCACAAATAACTTACAGAGTGCAGGCATAGTGACTTTGACAAACAAATAGACTCCAGCGGGCACACACTCATACACTCAGCACTTGGGAGACAGACAGCTGTGCAAATATGCCCGGCCCTCATTCTTGGGATCTGAGTGGCGCTCCAGCCACAACAGCAAATATTTCCCCTGCTGTCATCTTCTCTATTTTCTCTCCCTTATTCATCAGAAGCGTGCCCAGGAAGTGGCAGAAGAGGTTCAGCAGCTTCATGGTGTGGCCAGGAACCACAGCATCCCTCTTTTTCCCATTTCCCTCTTCTTCCTCCAGGAGCCAGATGCTGATTGGGGGGAAAAGTGGTGGCGAGGTGGGACCCCTACCTGTCCCCTGGGGAAGATGAAATGTAAATTTTGCGACGTGGGCTCATTTGCTGCAGTCTGGAGCTGTCTGATAGGACCTGACTGGAGGCTTATTTGATTAGCTTAATTCCATCCTCGTGTGGACCACCGCAGCAATGTTCCTGGAACATTTGTTACATTAGGCCCACAGTTAATGAACAATTTGTTCCGTTGAGCAACGAACCACACGAGCAACAGTGAGCCGTCCGTGTGCTCTGTGAAAAGGTTTTCATAGTTGTGACACCTGTCCAAGAAATTAGATTGGAGAACTTGTGATTGTAAAAAGTGCAGCCTTATTAATTTTCCTACGCTGAGATGATGGAAAAAACAGCCTTGTTAATTTCTCTGTGCTTGGATGATGCCTTAATTTGATGGCTTGTGCAGGTTTTGTATTATCCCAGGGCACTACTATGAATGGTGTTCACCTCTGAATGCATTACATTTTGCTCAGCGCTGCACATATACAAACTGAATTTCCTCCTGGGACAATAAATCGTATTTTGTCTGACAGTATATGTCGCATATAAAGAGGTTTGGTGAAAGGTTGAGACCTGAAAAGCTTCTCAGCATGAGCTCAGACATCACTTGTGGTGAAGTCATTCCACACTCGCCTTACATGGTGCATCTTTCACACTCTCTCCATATGTTGCATTTCAGCGTACTTCTCCATGTGAGAAACAGCATGAGTCACAGCACTGTATAAACAGCAGCAAGAACAATCAAACATGGCTGAGGAAACAGTGCATATCACACACATGGCCATGTAGATTAGCAAGCACTAAGAGTAAAATACAGTCATTTTGACAAAATATTATAACCAAAACTATAACATATAAATGTGTATTCATAGCAACAGTGAGTGTTGTGGACAATAAGCTGAAAGCGCTTCACACAGTGATACTTATTGGATGATGGAGAACACGGAACAGTATTGATTGCAACTTGTAGTAATGTGGCATCACAGTTCACTGTTGCAGTGTAACAGGTGTGATTTATGACTCGGAACAACACATGAACTACTGCAGGCCAACAGGTGTGCTGTGTCTGTGTGTCTGCATCCACACAAATCAAGAAATGCACAAAAGTTTCTGATGAGGGAACCAATGACTTCTGTGGTGATTCTCAATTACTGTCATATAACAGGAAATTACTAATTGTGTGGACTTAATTTTGTTATGGGAGAAAGTGGGGCTCCAATATGTTAATTGTACACTGTAAGCTCCATATGATTGAAGCTACATCATGTGGCTACCTGTTTGAATAATGAATGAAACAAAATCCAGGAATTATACATCCATGAATTTGAAGGCTTATGAGACACCAAAACAAAGGTTTCTAATTACTGTGAGGTGATACGAGAGACTAAAAAGTTAAACTACCTCATGTACTTGAAGCCTGTGCATAAGAGATGAGCTGGATCACCACACTGGTATAGGGGAAAAATGACATTGTTAAACCATTTCTAATGAGAAAGTGAGACTTTTGGTAGTCTGCCATTTTTGTTGTAAAAACACAATTTCTGTTCCCTCACCAATGTCACATTGGATAATACACAGATAGCTCAAAGTTGCAGGTTTTAGCTGTTGACCACAAGATGAGAACCTAAACCACAGGTTAGGGTTTGGTCCAGCAGGATTGTTGGAATCACTGAACATAAGCCCAAGACAGTAAACAACACTAGGTTGGTAATGTCACTCTCTATCCAGTTTCTACTTGATTGCGCAAGCATTCAGTAATATTTATCAACTTTCCATACCATACCATACCACCATGGGATTTAAGTAAACCTGAATCTCTCTTTCTCACTTCTATGCCTTTCCCTACTGTGACTTCATCTCCTCCTCCCTTCTTCCCATACATGCACATCTTTTTCTCTCTCCCTCACTCCTTCTCTCTTTGTCTCTCTGCCCTTCCTCCTCCGGCCTGCCGCGCTCTCATTTGTCACATTTACAATGGAAACATCCAAATTTACAGATGCTATCAATTAATCACCTCCGCTCTAATTACAATCCAATTAACCTCTGTTTCCACGCGCCATGCTGCAGGACGGCCAGCACCCTCCCTACTCAATCACACTGCTCAGAGAGAGACAGACAGAGACGGAGAGGGAAGGAGAGTGGGAAGCAGAGTGAGATTTAATGCAAGAAAAACTAAGTCAGATGGAGAGGAAGATAATGTACATGGGCAGATAGATGTATCATGTGGCAAAAGGTGTGTGGACACACTGAGGGTCTGCAGTTCTATTTTATGTTTTGGTCTGTACTATAGTCATTACATATAGTATATTTTTGGAAAATATAGTGTAGATCGTGCTTTCATATTGGTAGCAGCAGTTTGGGGAACAAATGACAACAACACCCATGCAGCGAGATGCATGCAAAAGGGGGAGAACTTGACAGTCCTGCACACAATCCTGACCTCGAGTTAAACGCATGCTTTTTAGATTTCCTTGGCCACCAGCTGTGAGCCCATGCATCATGTGAGCCCATGATGCATACAGCATGAATACATGCATTCATATGCATGTATATATACTGTGTTTGCTTAAATAGATGGACCAAAAACTGAAAGGAGGTGAGAGAGGAAGCAGACAGTCATGGAAAAAAATGAGAAAGAATTGGTAGAGAAGGAAAAAATAAGGCTCAGCTCAAGAGCTGATGTCTCAGCGGAGGATCACAGGTGTGACTTGTGCCGAGACAAAGAGAAAGCTAGAGGAGGTAGGGAGAGAGAGAGGGAGAGAGAGAGAGAAAGAGACAGAAGGAGAGGAAGGGAGGGAGGGAAAGATGAAGAGCTGTTGCTGTTGTTGTCAAGAGGATTGAAGAAAAAGGAAGGATGTGTCCATTACAGACGAGACTGTTCTCTGGGTGCCATGGGAGACCAGACTGTCACCATGAACCACCTGTGCATGAGTGTCTATAAGTGCTTGTGTGTGTGAGATGTCGTGCACTTTTGTACGTGCACTTTTGTGCATGTGCTTACACAAAAGCCTAAAGTGCATCCATACAGAAAAGCACCTACAAATATAGGAACATAATCATAAAACTGAAAACACATACTGTTTTTAGATGCACACACGTGCACATACCATACATGTATTAATATCATGTATGTGAGTACACATGCAATACATGGACACACACACTCTTATCCAGCACTAACACAGATGGATATACACCACCACTATTAGCAGCTCTGGATTTACAGTGGCCCGTCAGCCTTCAGCTTTTAATGCCACGTGGGGCCTGTTTTACAGCTCTGCCCCAGGGCCCCAATCGGCTTTCAATTAGCAGGTGAGCTGCAGCCCTGTTCCCAATCAATAGCCCAGTACAGGCAGGCTGCAGGCACCCTGGGGCCCCCAGCTTGGAGGGAGGAGAGAGTAGGAGGAGGGGGAGGCGGTGTGGGGGAGGGCAGCTGGCAAGAAAGGCTGAGGTGGAATCATGCCATGCTGCTGGGCCAGAGGGCTGTTTGAAAGGGCCAGACCTGTCGCTTCCACATACACACATGCATACACCAAGAAATGCACAGGGGCAAATTGTTTGCAATTTTTTTTAAACAAGGAAAACCATGCTAATAAAATTGACCCACTAAGAGAAGAGTGTTAATGCACTGGTGGCAGCCTTGGAGGAGGAACTGCCCTCCAGTCCAGCTTAAGAAATAAAAGCAGTGTTTATCAGTGAGAGAGGAAGGGGAATAAGAGTAAAGAAAACTCACTACATATAAGTTCAGTTTCACTACTTGGATTACATTCTGTAAATTGTATACAAACATTAGAGCTTTTAATTCAATCATTTAACAAAGTCACGTTTAAAATCTACAGTTCACTTTGAGAAATACATGCAATTTAAATATTTGTGTTGCTGGCAATGACATCTCTTTGCAGAGATAGTTTCACATGTTTCCTCTTCAATTTCCCCTGGTTGTGGAGTTTTCCTCAAAACAAGTGACAGTATCTTCAAAGTAGGCGATTACACTCCATTTTTCGAAGAAAATGCCAGTTAATTCAAGAAGGCACTTGAAAGTGACTGGGTAGCATTAGACACAAGTGAATTTGTCTTACAAAGGCGAGGCTGTTTTACTGTTGAGACAACTGATTTAAAGGCTGATAAGATGAAATAATTCAAGATGGACAGTATATCTTTCATCAGGAAATCTGGGAAGTCAGTCCCGTGCCTCTTTCCAGGAACATCAATGAAACGAACATGAGTCGAGTCAAACTCAGCCGATGAACCGCCTGACAAGAGCACCACCATTTCTACACTTTGTGGTCAGGACATTTTAATCCCCCTGCGTTGGAAGTTAAATTATTTATGACTATAGGGCTGAATACAAATTAAGTGACTTATTAAATTATTTTTGCAGTGTACACACACCCACACACACAAATATGCATCCACATGCATGCACAGCTGTCAAATCTGCACTCTCATCAAGGCTCAACTGAGTCCAGCTCCACAGAGAGGAGGCACCAAGCGAAACAAAATTAAGTGTTTCAATTCTTATCCACCTCCCTGAGACACCATCGCATGGCAAAATAGCCAAGTCATTTTAATTAGACCCACAGAGCACCACATGCTTTGGTCCCTACCTCCAATGCATGAAAAAGAAAAATCCCATTCCCCTTAGTGACAACAGAGAGTGTGTGTGTATATGTGTATGTGTGTGTGTGGCGGGGGGGCTGAAAGCAGGCAGCTTGGCACAGAACGGCATTCACTGAGTAACGGAGCAGAACACCATTTTTACATCATGCTGTACTGATTGTAAGAAGAGCAACCTCCATCAAGCAATTT
The DNA here is from genome assembly GCA_021432705.1 of Caranx ignobilis. Taxonomy (NCBI): domain Eukaryota; kingdom Metazoa; phylum Chordata; class Actinopteri; order Carangiformes; family Carangidae; genus Caranx; species Caranx ignobilis. The sequence continues at coordinate 39,545,741 of MU270012.1, forward strand.
CCTGTCTTGATTTTTTTTTTCTTCTGTGTTTTGTAACTTTGCGAGAAAGCTAGTAACAAAGGGAGTGTGGTGCACAGAGGAGAGGTTAGAGAAGATTGGAAGGTGCTGAAGAAAAGGAGGAGGAGGAGAGAAGCTACAGGGTTACTGGAGTGACATGGGTGTCTTTGAAGGTACCACAGTGGAGGGGGTTGGTAAGGTAGAGGGGGTTGGGTAGATAGAGAGGTGGGAGAGATAACCGGGTCCCCTCCAACACCCTGCTCCTCTGCCTCACTCACTGTGCCAGTTTTATCAGAGGGAGGCAGTGAGGGTCTTTGAAGGCATCCCAGCAGGAGGTGTACATTTGTGTGTATGTGTGTGTACGCATTTGTGTCTTTTATATGTGTTCATATATGCACAGATGTACATGCATGTGGCAACATCAATGTGTGGATGCGAGTAATGAGCTCTTGAGTAAATGAGTTCAGGTGTGTGTAAGGGTACAGTTGGTATGAGCACAGGTTTGTTTATGTATGTGCATGTGTTACACGTGTGTAACTGCATGTATGATGGGAGAGCAGCCCACTACAGTACATCTCGCTCTGGTGGAGAGGCAGAGCTGGAGCTGCTGGAAGGCAGAGAGACAGGCAGCTCTTCCCTCCACACATCTCTGTTCAAAGGCGCCATCAAAGTCTGGCAGAAATGTCAGTGCTGCAGGCAGGGGACCGGCCTCTGAATGTCAGTCCTTCTCAGGTCAACACCGAGAGCCAGCCTGCCTCGCACAGACAGAGAGGAGGAGGGGGTTAGATGAAGATAAAAAGAGAAAACATGGGGACAGTGATTAGGGGAACACGATAAAATGATGGAGAAGGAGAGAGTGAGATGAAATTAATGAGAGAAGAGCGATGTGAAAACAAAGAGGGAGATTGCAGGGCAAAAATAATAACAGAGAGAGTAAGTGAGCAAAATGTTGGGTTTGGGTGTTTGTTGCAAGATTGAGTTGCTTTCATTCTGTCAGTGTGTGTTTATGCAGGTGTGGCAGGATATCAAGTGACTTCAGGTCAGAGATCTGGGGGAGACTTTGAGTGAGAGAAGTAATAAGGAAAGAAACAGAAAGGTAAAGCAAAGCACACAATGCAAAAACATCCTTGTGTCTGTGTACATCTGAAGTGCAGGGATACACTCACGGAGACAGATATAACAACAGGCAGACACAGACAGAGAGAGAGAGAGAGAGAGAGAGGTGCTCTCGTACAGCAGGCATACACACACACAAACACACACACACAGACACACACACACACTGGTGATTGTCCCAGTGCAGGCCATGAGGAGCCTGTCAGATTACAGGAGGGTAATTGAATGGTAAGGGAGCAGACAACACATCTAGCACAGCCGGACTCCAGAGGCGGCCGCCACCATACCAGAGCTCAGGGGAAATTCAGGGCCCACTTAATAGTGAATTGGAGATGGGACATGTGTGTGTGTGTGTGTGTGTGTGTGTCTATTCACTTGGTAGGTGTTGGACAAAGGAGAGCGCTCCTGGCAGCAGCAAAAATGGTCACTAAAATTCTGAAGAAGGCTGATTTGAGAAGCTACTTGGCATGAGGAGAAAAAACACACTCCGAAAGAAAGAAAGAAAGAAAGAAAGAAAGAAAGAAAGAAAGAAAAGCAAAGAGAGAAGCAGAGGGATGAAACATAAGGCACTAGAGAAGGGGTTGAAAGAAGAAGAGCAAAATGCAGAGGCAGAAAAACATGAAGGGGACAGTGGGAGAGCAGAGGGAAAGAGAGACTGGGAGCGAAAAAAAATATTAAAAAAATAAAAAAGACAAAGAAACAAGAAGTGAAGACGAAGGAGAGCTGCTGCACGCCGAGCCTGAGTGTCCATCTGCCAATGAACATCTCTAATGGCAGAGGAAAGTGACAAGTGAGCGGAGTGAGGGAGTCAGAGAAAAGCACTGTGCATTTCTTCCTGAGGAAAGACAAGTGAAAAATGAATGTAGACTTTTTTTTCCAGTTGCATTTTAATGGCTATGATCACTCCGTGTAATTTGATTCCCATATGAATAGGGAGAGGCAAGCTGACAGGACATGCACAGTACACACATATTATGACACTGACTGAGGGAGGTGGGAAGATAGATGTGCGAGTGAGTGAAACAAGCAGCCGACTTCTGGTGGGCGCCTTTCTCAGTAGACAGTAGCCCAGCGGCTGGGTAGAAACTAACAAGTAAGTTGGTGAAAAGGAGAGTGAGTAGCGGGAGCAGCACAGAGACAGAGAGAGAAAATTAAGAGATGGTGTAAGTCTGAGAGAAGGATGGAGAGAGAGAGGAGAGAGAGAGAGAGAGAGAGAGGAAAAGAGGGGAGAAAACAAGAAGGTCTGCTGGGTGTAAAGTTTCCCCTGGATATGATATGTGGATATGGGGATGTCATCAAGCCTGTGAAGTGGAAATAATAAAGAATTAGGATTGTCTCTGAAGACAGGGGAATTAATCCAAAATGAATTACGAAGGGGGAGAGGAGGAAAAAAAAATCAACATCAGCTATTTCCTTTTCCTCTGCTTCGAGGCAGATAGGGGGCGGTTTGCATGAGTACTGTGAATCCCATAAAAATTAAATTAATAACAAAGGGAAAACACACACACACACACACACACACACACAAATAGAGGTGGAAAAATTAGTGGTACGGGGGTGGAGGGAGATAGTTGTACAGAGAGCAAGGGTACAGATGGAAAAAAAAGACAAGAGAGAGATTTGAGGGAACTGAGGGTGGGCACTGTTGCTGCCAGATTGCACTGCTCTTTTGTTCCCCCCTCGTCTTTCTGGAAAGGGCTGTCGGTGTTAAAGAGGAGATGCCGCGGAGGCCATTGTAATAAATGCCACTTGTAAATTGCGGAGTGGAATTATACAGCGTGCAGATGGATCCATACGCCTGAGCAAAACGTGGCCAAAAAACCGGGAGCGATAATTAAGACTTAGGGGGTGAATGACAGAGCCATTTGTGACGACGGTATATGGCGTCTCCTAGCTCTCTGGGAAACAGAAGGGCTCGGAGAGGCTCGGTGTCACAAAACATTACCCACACAGCTGTTGGCTTTATGAGCAGCAATGGTGCACTCCTTTCCTCCCTCCCTCTCCCGCTCATCCTCTTCTATCTCTTTTTACCCTCTTCTCTTCACCCCCTCATTCCTCCCCCCTCCATGCCCCTCACTCCCCTTGGTCACCGCACAGTGGTGCTGTTCTTTCCCAGTTTGTGCCATTTCAAAACAACCACCCCCACCCCCACCCAAACCTCCCAAACACCACCACCATCTCCTCCCATCCATCGCCACCTCCTTCACCTTCTTTGCCTCACACCACCATCCTTGCCATCTCTGAGGGACTAGACAAGGACTTATACTCCATCATTCATATCCAGGGGGGAGGAGGGGGAGGAGGAGGCACTCCGCATGCACACAAATATAGAGTAACACCCGGGCTGAAAATTCAATAAAAAGCACTGACACTGACAGTGCTTGGTACTGTTTTGAATGGGAGTTTGGGCTTACTGGGGCTCAGGGCTGACTGTAAAGTAGGAAAATCGAATTCTGTTGTTTTTCTTCTCTCTCTCTTTGTTAAAAAAAACATTTTTGTATGCCATCCCTGTGCTCACATTGTCCACATAAGTCCTTGCGTGCAACACTGCTTGTAAGGTTCAGGAATCGGGTCCGTGCTTTGTTCATACGGAAGCTTATTTCAGGCATTTCTCTCTAAAATCATTAGACACTGCTTCCGTTGCACTCCTGGGGATTTACCACACCTGCTCAACAAGTGCAGCCACACTGTCATGTGCATGGATACCTCTTTTGTTTTGTGCCACTGCATAAATTGTGGCTGTGTCTCTGTGCAAACTCTACCAAGAGAACCTCCTGCACATTTATCCGAATAAAAGGGATTCTGATTTTGATGTGTCCCCCAAACTCTGCCCTCTAGTCCCCATCTCTCAGTTAAGTCCATCTATCTCTCTGCCTGGCTGGCCAGCCTGTCTTCTGGTCTCATCTACCTCTTTGTCTCTGTCCCGGGGGCCTCCACAGCGTGCAGAGTAGTCTGCGAAGTCTTAACTCAAACGAGACCCCTTCGCGCCCCGTTAAACCCCCGACCTTCTCTGTCACTCCTGTCGCCCGCTGCTGCCGACGACAGGGGCCTGAGCTGCAAGCTAAGAGACCCCGAGCTCAATAAAAGTGTGGGTGATTAAACAACTCCCTGTAATTGCTCCTTTTGTGCGGGAATCAAACGGTCACTCTTATTACGGAGGCAGCAGAGAAGGAGGCTGGGAGCAGTCACTTCCGCCGAGGGCCAGACACCCTCGGTGACCCTCTGCCCTCCCGTCACTACTCCTTTATCTGACCAAACAACCACTGTGCAGGGTGTGTGTGTTTACCTGCTTGTGTGTGTGTATGCCCTGTACCAGGGTGTGTGTGCGTATTTGTATTAAGCATGCAAAGAAAGCAGTTGAAACAAAGCAGGGTAGAGTAACACTAGAGCTCCCCTCAGTGGCGGATGATTGAACTACTCAAGATAAAGCCATGGTTGGATCTTAGCTACATGCAGTTGTGTGCCACCAGCCAGCTGGCTTTGGTAATCGGGGACAAAGCCAAACCAGGGGACCATGTCCAACATGAGGGCCGGGTTTCAGAGATCATAGTAACACGTGAACCATACACATCATCTGCTAGTCACACACACAAATACAGATATTACAAGAGCCCAGCCACAGCCCCTGTCAAATGAGTCAGCTTACAAAAGGGAGGGACCCAATTACCGTAGCCACAAATACACACATAAAGTGCCTTTCAAGGGTCCATGAGTGCTTCAGCTTCCCCATGATTATGCCCACTCTCCACACACCCAGCACAGTCGTACACATACAGGGCCTGTGTGCCAAAACAGCCATCAGACTGGACTTTTGCTGAGGAGAAGCAATGAGATGTGTTCAGCTGGTTTGAAAGAGGAGAGCTATCTGTGGTAAGAGAGACAGCAGAGAGGGAGGACAGAGTGAGCTGTTGGCTGGTCAACAACTATTAGTGATCTGCTCTCTTTGAGGTTGAAGCGTATCCTGCTATATTTTAACAAGCAGGGATTTGATTTTAGGAAATCAATGTGAACTGGAATCAATTTGTGATGCAATAAAACGAAAACATTATGAAGTAGTTTTGGAAAGCTTGGACATGGTGCTGTATATTCCATTGTATTGGCCTGTCCTGCACCACTTCCTTTACAATAAATCAATTACTATTGAAAGGGAATCTGTTTGAATAGGGAAGTAATGACTAAGAACATTAGTCAGTGGAGTTATATTTCTTTCACTGACTTACTTCTAATGCAGTAGCATCATGTACTGTGAGCTTGGCTTGTCTTTGTGTACAGTGTGATGTCCATCAGTATGATGTGAGATTTTTAAAATCAGTTTATAATTGTCATTATCATTGTTCACTCTTGCTTTTGGTGTAGTATTAATAGACAATTTTCACATGAGAATTATTAAAGGTATATATTTTGTTGTGTGCCAAACATATGCTGTGACACACACATCTCAGATAAAAAATACTTGAGTATGCATCAAGGATGGTTCAGTCAAATGCAAAACATGCTGGACAGCTGATGGAGTATCTTCGATCAATGTCACCTAGTTAACGCACAAGGTAAATTTCATTTCATGTGGAAATGATTATTCAACTCTGATAACAAAACAGATTACTGTCCACCTATTATTGCATCAGCTCTTTTATAGATCTAAAAGTTCCAAATGTCAGGTATGAAAAACAAAAAAGTCTGGTTTGATCTTCAGACTAGACCAGACAAAGAGAGCAGAAGACTCTGGTGGCTCATGAATGCGTAGGAGTAAATGGAGTAATGGTGCCCCCTTCTGCCCAAAATGCAAACACAAAGCCTGAGCCACAGAAGGCAGTTCCACATTTAATAGCCACACTATTTTCCATGGAGACATCAAAAAAAGGACACTGTATGTAAAACTGTGCAAAATCAGGCTTTATTCTTTTTTTCTTTTTTTTTCCTGCATTGTCGCCTTTCATCATCATCATAATCACCATCATTGTCGTCAACATCATCTTTGAAAACATTACTCACCGGAGACAGGGAGCGGGAGAATAGATTCTCAAAGAGACTCAGAGCTCAAACCTCTTTGCAAAAACAGGCATCACGTTTTTTTAGCGCAGTCCCGCAACACAATGAGTCAGCTGTACACGTCCATCTCTCTCTGGGTGGTACATTTCAACAAGTTCTCCAATGTCCTTATTTACAATCCATTCTCTTTCAGTGCCTCAAAAGTCCATTCAGTTGTCAGAATTTTCAGTTCCTGGAGACACTGAAAGCCCATATTAGTACAGACATAGTTAAGATTTTGGATATTATAGTCTTCTGACTCCATAAATACCCCCGAGCCCCTATTTTTCCTCCACTACCTGTCTACTGCAGGTCTGTGGACAGTCCATATCTCCAGTTTAGGCAAACGTTGAATAAGTGCAATGTCTAGTATAATGTCAAGAAAATACAAACCCACACGTACATACATACGTACAGTACATGACTAACTGATAAACTTGATTAGCTATACAAGGACGCCATTTTCCAAGCTGAAACCAGGGAGCTGCATATCAATGCACCTCTGTAACATCCAGTGTCCATTAGGAGGGGATGGGAATCATGTGAGCTCAACTGGACGGGATACTGTCAGTAGATAGTTTGGGTAAATTGTCCATGTGTTTCTGTACAGTGAATTTTTGTAAGTTGTGAATCCAATGGGAAGTGTAGTTTGTACACACAGAGAATTATTTCAAAATAATATATCCAAAGAAAAAAATGGTACTTAAAATCTTATTTTTCATCAAATCTCAAGTTGCTGAAACCTCCCTAGTAATTATAGTGATCGATAGCCATTTTTCTTGATATAAGCATAATGGTTCGGTGCCATGGTCCAGCCTTTCAGACAGATGCAAAAGTATGCAAAAATAATTATACAGCTAGCCACAACAGCCAACTGTTTTACAATGTAGGGCGTTATTATTAATGATAACTGCAAAAAAAAAAACATAGTGTGAACTTTAAGAATATTTAATAACTCTCGTTGTCATTTGAGCTGTCATGTTACACTTTGTTCCAGTCAAAATAAAGTAGTAGCTGCTTCTTGTAGTAGTAGTAGTTTGCTTTGTTTTTATTTGTTTGAGGGGCTGTCTGGGGCTGTTGAAAGTGCATCATTAATCAGAACAGTCTTAATTCTGAAATTAAAAATACTCTCCATGGCTGGATTTTATATATATATATATATATATATATATATATATATATATATTTACCTCAGATAATCAAAGTGCCTATAGCATATGTTACTTGAAGCCACACCTCGCTTAGTGGATTCTGGTAGCAACATCCAGTGGACAAGGACAAAATGACCGAGCAATGCCTGAACCTTGGATAACCATGTCACAGACATTAATCCCATTTCATTAGTGAAGAAAATTAAATAAATGAATCAGAGATAATGCCTTTCCAAACACAATAGGAGAACAAACTTCTATTTGCATGTAAATCCATCCAACCACAAAAGGATCTAATAATCGTTTGGAATGATTATTTTGTCACTAGATATTCACAAAGAAAAATGATAAATAGAGATAATTAGTCCAAAGGATCAGAAAAGTGCAGCAAGAAAGGAGAAAGCCCAGATGACCAAGGGTTTGAAAGTGTGTGTGTTTGTGTGTGTGTGTGTGTGTGGAGAGGCATACTAGAGACTACCTCCTTTTTTTCTTCACCGGAGTGTTACAGTTCTGTTGTAAATGTCATGAACTGAGAAAAGCACACTGAGTTTGACCAGACTAAACCTAACTGAGGGTTAAATGAACATGTGACGTGTAACCATTCAGAGAGGGAACAAATGGAGGGGGGGGGGGTGAAAAGACCAGAACAAAACGAGTCTAGAAATAATGTGCTCGAGAGCTCAGCCCTCAGCCTTCAGTATGAGGCCTGAGGTCAGCTCGCCCAAACATTTGCTCTATCTGTCTGCCTGCCTGTGTGCCTCTGCCAAAGAGACGCATTGATCCTGGCGTCGCCACTGAACCGCCATTAGCTGGAGTAGATCTGGGTCCCAATCACACGCATGATCTCCTTCTGGACCTTAGGCTCCTGGGTGTTGATGTTGGCATCTCCTACTTGGCCATCCTCATACCTGCACACAAACATAGATACACAGAGATTAGTTACTTATCATTCAGCATGTGGAGGCAGTCTGTGAAAGATGATTTATTCTACTATTGTGTTCTCTGTACTATTTGGTGATATAATAGGCCAAAATAAATAAATACACTCTTATCTTGTGGACAAGGTATAATACTGTTCAAGGTTTCCATGACAACTGAGCTTCAGTGAGTTACTCTTATGACCGTAGAGATTTTACGAGGAGTGATGTTTGGTCTGATATAATAAATCTTTTTGTTTTCATTGTAACCATATTTCTTCAAGCTGAAAAAACCCAAACATACAGACAGCACAAGTCCAGAACCGAATTATATTTAGCTGTGATTTAAATTTGATTGCAGGGCATCCCAAATCTGATTTCCAACTCATTAGACAGCAGTAGACACGTTAATAGACTTTGCCATCTGGTGAAAGCTTGGACTCAGAGAGTCCTAACATCGGCAGCAAGTGTGGAAGACATTTTTTTGTATCAAATGGACTCAAAACACAGCTTCAAACATCATACTAACAGTCTTTGACCTGAGAGGTAGCACCACTCAAGCATGAACACGATTCATTCACTACCAGTTTAAAACGATGCTGATGATAGGAGATGAGGGATGAAAGCATCATGTAGCCTATCATAATACTATTAAATCACTGTCATCGTGTGTCAGCTAAGCAGATAACAATAAGCACCATGAGTAATGGAGTATGTGTTTTAAGTGTTGATGGTTTTAACATTTGCTGCCTTTTTGCTGTGCCAATTCTTTTAGCAATTAGGCATTCATTCTGTGGAAATGATCGAGGAGTGTTTAAAGTGTTGGGGGTACTTACACAAAAAAGAAGCGAGTACAGACATGGTCGGATACAGGACACACCCAGATGTTACCATGTTTTTGTAGATCCTTAGAGGTGATGACTGTTTAAAAGAGAGAGACATGTTACACCAAAAGGAATTACTTCATTTGTTATTATTTCATTATAATATCTTGTCATTATTATTTTTATTGGTTGTAGTAGCAATTTCACTTTTGTATTGTATAATACTGTTGTATAATGTACTAATTAAGTAAGTGATGCACTTTATTTCTTCAGTTAATTTTTAATAATTCCCTCTTGTTATGATGACTAATTGCTATTTTTTTCTTCACACAAAATTGCACTTACACTATTACACTTGCCACATTATCTAATTTTATTTAGATTTTAATAATTTAATGTCATGCCAATTTACCTGTAAATGATTTTTAAATCCTCAAAGGAAGACAGTATTCACTAAAATATTTATTAAGTAATTAATATAATTAGTTTGTGTCTTTTTTTCCATTTTGTTTTCATCTAAATGTGATCTTTTGTGTGGACAGAATACTTTAATAGACATACTCAGGTTTAGTACACATTATGCCTCCTGCACGTTATTACCTTCACACAGGGCAATGCAGTTCAGATTTCGACTCTGAAGGAACCTTGATTGTATTGGACGGCTCTATTGGAAAAAAAAAGGCAACAGTCAGGACAACAACCCACCAATGAAACAACTGCAATCTAATTGATAGTTACACACTGAACCTGTACAGTGTACAGTTACAACTCATAGACACATGCATAAATGAAGATTTTAAAATATATCAACAGCCCTCATCTGGAAATCAGAGTTGATATCTCCCATGTCTCTGCCCATTTACTGTACATGACCTATGGAAATCCACACTCATATTGCCCCACTATGTTTTACTTTATAAATTCATCATAAATGTGACAATGTAGTAAGTCATGCACTCTCACCTGTGGTATAGTGTTCATGCGGTTGTAACGCTGCACCAGCTCATCTTTGGTGGGCATGCGGTGCTGTCCTTTCCCCATTCCTGCAAGAAGCAGCACAGAGAGAGCAAACAGCCCTCAGTCAGAACGACCTTACCTCAAGTCATTCAAGCTGTGAAAAACCTTCCTCTAGTGGTCGTGAACTCAGATAAATTATTACCCATGGTGCTAACCTTCATATGAAGGTTACTGGTCCAAAATGCTGCTGAACATTTTTACATGAAAAAGTAAATGCTAAATGAATGTCAGCAAAAGGGGATGCAGCAAGTACAGCTGTTGCCATCAAGAAAAAGTGTAGATACAGTGTTCATTCAAAAGTCCTATTAATCCTAAATGTGTGCCTGGTGAATTTAATGACAAACAAAGTCATATTTTAAGCCTAGATTCAAGAATTTCATATCATTAAAGGTAGGAAAGCACTGGCTTTAGGTGCTTGGTAACCTGATGACCTGCTGCTCACATAACCACCAGCAGTCTACCATTGTGGGACCTGAAATTCAATCTCTGAAATTGTGTCTCAGCAGAAATACACAAGAAAAAGTAAGAAATGTGATTGTACAACTCCAACATAAAGGAAGCCGTATAAAAAGCCACCCAAGTACGAAGTAACACACACAAATCCACTGACAGCTCCATTTTATGCAGCCACAACATAAAGTATGGTATGGTAGGAGGCACACAAGCTTAAAGGCCCAAGGCCCGGCACCGTGCAGCACAACAGGATTGCATGGACAACTCCCACATGTGAAAATGAAGTGTCCCAGGATGATAATCAGGCCATGTCACACACAGAGAGCACACAGAGTCATGTCAACCAACATGGTGGAAAACATAGGAGGAGGGTGAGCCGGTGGGGTCTGAGTTGCGAGGAATGAGACGTTCCTACCTGAGTATCCAAAAGATATGCTGGAGATGGGGCTCAGATAGATGCCCTTTCCATATGCTGCCCCATGCAGCTTGGGTTTAAAAAGAGCAAGAAGGAAGGGTCACTGAGCAGTTGCACAGGACAGCCCCACATGCACACACACTGTATGTGTATTCTCACATACAGTGCAATAGATAGTATACTTACTACAGTCAAGTCATAGGAATATACAGTATCTGTATACGTCAGTGTTTTATGTCATTCAGCAACATTTTATGTAGTAAACCCCAGCAACAAAGCATACACACACGCAGCCATACACACATAAACACATAAAAATTTAAGGATGGTGTCCAGCAAAGAGATGAAGAAAGACGTTGACACCTTTTAACTGTGAACATAATCTCTCTTTACAACATAATGCAGTCCAGAGGAGATCATTTCGTGCTCTTGAATTTTGCAAAAGAGTAAAATTTATATATGAAAATGAGACCACAAATCCTGCTTTGAAGATGAAAAGATGATTTGCGGATGACCGACAATGATGATGATGATAAGCCTTCACACAAGGATGTCCATAATGATGAGTGAGGGACCACAGGTAAAGCCAAAGTGACACCAGAGGAGAAACAAGAGAGAAGAACAAAGAGCAAATTGACGGAGGTTGTGGACGTGGAGGACATGGCACATCTGGTAGAAATCAAAAAGGAACAATAGATGAGAGATTTTGTGTGATGGCTGGACCTGGAGGCAGAGTCAAGCCTCCTCCTCCTGTGAAACACAATGACAGAGGTGGGGGGAGGCGGTGTCAATGCTGAAGGTGAAACATAGAGGAGAAAGGGGAGGCAGACAAGCACTGAGGCAAGATCAAAGAAGGAAAGTTCAAAAAGTTGGACAACAAAGAAGGCATAAATGAAACACATCAGCATGATAGAGCAATCATAGCTGTCGTGAAAGTTTCATAGATCCTTGAGATTTCAGATTTAATTGTGTTTAATCTCTTTTCAGGGTTTATGGTGTGTCTCCAAGCAGTCATAATCAGCCATATTGTGCAAATGAGACAGTTCTGTGCTCTGAAGCGCTGACTTCTACTTTCGTTACTTTATTATTTATTATCTTTTACAGACCTCGGTCACAAAGTGCAACAGCAACCTTGGCAGAACAACATAAAGATGCAGATGTATGCAGACTGGAAAACAAGGGCACATTGTGAAGCAAGGTATGGTTTCTATGCCTCTGCACTGAAATTATCTTCATGGTCCTAATTAACTCTATTGTACCCATATAGAGATCTCAAGAAAACTGATACTTTGATACCAAATCAGTTCCAAAATTCAGAAAATGTGATAAGGTATCAAAGACACCATAGGTGTCATAAGCACTGGAGATGTAATCATTCCAGGGCAGACTAGGGCATTAGAACAATTCTGCAATGGTTCTAGTCTGGAGAAAAGAGGACAGGTGTAGGTGTAGCACAATAACATGTGGAATGACAGTGGCAAGTGTAAGTTCAGCAACAGGTCCACCAGGACTAATGGAAAAAAAACAAACCACAGCAAGATTATTTGACTCAGATCGATCAGGGACAAGTTATTGACAATGCATCTCAGAATTAAGGATGAGTGAGTTATGATTGTCGTCAAAATGCTGATGTCCTGAAATGTTACTGTGATTATTTGTGAACTGTGACAGCTGCAGCACTCCAATCCACACACAGTGTTCACGAAGGCTAAGGTTATATGGGCCTGGTGCTCGCAGCACGAGTGGGCCACTATCAATACTGTTCAGTCTGTCAGAACATAACCACAGGTGGGTCACACACACACACACACACACACACACACACGCATGCATGTGTTTTATCGTGTGTGCTGCAGCTTATGGTGTTTCCTGACTTTGGCTATAGTATCAAGAATAATTGAATTTCAGTGGTATTTTTACCAAATACCAAATTCCTAGTGCCATGACATCCCTGCAGTCATCTGGTATCAACTAGTTTAAACTTTTAGATAAGCTCTTTAATGATCCGTGTCTACTGTTGGACTTAAGTCTGAATAGATAATGAGTGGTGCCAGTTACTGACCTTTCATGGAAGCCTTCCTTGTTCACCCACAGGAAGTATGTACTCACTATCATGTAGTTTGTCCTTTGCATCCGTCACCTTCAGACCTAGCCTACTCAATGCTCTAGGTGGTTAACCCCTACAGGGCACACAGGCAGCCTCCTGGCATCACAGCTGACACCACAGTCCGCTCCTTTTGTCCCACAACAGGAAGAGACGTGCTGTCCGCTGCTGTCGGTGAAGGAGTCAAAAAAACAGCCAGACATTGGCCAGGAAAATCTCCCAGTGTGCCCTGCTCGCTAAAATGCCAATTGCAAAGCTGATGAAAGGGAAGCTGGCATCCATTAACTGCAAAAATGAATCAGCCGGACAGCGAGCCTGCTCTACCCAAGAGCAGGTTTACTGTCCGAGAGGAGATGCATCGTAAATTCCAGCCAACTGTCAGGGTTACGTACCTGCAGTTTGGTATAAGAGGCATTGACTAGTCCATTTCTCAGAACAGAGTGCCAGTTCTCTATATGGGAACCACTAGAGCAAGTGTAGAGAGAGGAGGAGATAAGAAAGAGGAGATAAAACAAAGTGCTGTGTGATGCGTGGATCCCAATGTGCAACCACTGATGTGCAATACCCAGATCCATGTTCTTGAAGAACATTGGAAAAAATGAATGAAAGGAGAAAAGGGGATAGCCATGTAAAATGTAAAATCTTATCATTTGTACATACAGTCTTAGAACAATTTTGTCTATATCTATCAAAAATGCTCTGTTGATATTTCAGTAATTATTTTCTAAAGTTTGCTGATCAAAATTGATCACTGTCAAAATTTAAACTCTCATCCTCAAACAAAGTACTGTAGTCCTCTATTTATACCATGGGACATTACATCATTATTGTCTTGCAAACTTATATCTTTTAATATTTAGAAGAAAGTATCAAAAAGTATTAAGGTAAAGAGATGAAAAATGACAACCCATCACTGCTGTCATTCATTGCATGATGGGTTATTTGAATACGTCTCCCTGTGCAGGTATCTCAACTGTCTTATAATAAAATAGGTCACAGCAGTGTCATCAGTGCCGTTATTTTTAACTACTCTCAGAGAGGCTCTTCTTCCCACAGTCTAACAAGTAAACAGGGAGAGGTTCTTAATTTTTTTTTATCAGCTGTTTAAGTATTCTCTTTTAAATCTCCCAGACTGTTATTAATTTGACTCTGAACATGTATTTATATTTTATATATGTTTCTATTTCTATCCATACAAAATGATGGCAGCCAAGCTGACTTACATTTTTTGTATTTTCTGCTGAGAATTATTCATTTTGTGGTATTAATCAGCACAAAGAGAGACTGTTAACACTGCTCATGAGAGAGTTGTACCCTGCAAGTGCCCAGATGGGCTGTGTGTGTCTAAAATATTCAGCAGAGCCCCATCTGCTACAGTACAAATCTCTTTCTCACAGATATTGCTGGCTCCATGTGCTGGCTTAGCAAGGTGGTTTCTCTGTCCAAGAGAATGGCCACTGCTCTGTGCTGTTGTTTGTTGTGGTTCCATGAAAATCTGCTAGAATGGCCCCTCCATCGGCAACATAATGACCAGGTGTTACACTGAGACATGCTCATGTGTGTACTACAGCTAAATTATTCATGCATTTTAGAGAGCATGCTTGATATGACTTTGGTTATTTACAGTGTATGATTTCTCACATTATATTTGCTCTACAGCCACAAGCTTAACAACATGCCAACTACAAATTAATTTGTTATCTTTTAAGTCAGAATAGTTTTACTTTACAAGATCTGAAGTAGCCATACAATGGAAATACAGTGTTGATTGTATGGGAGCTGCAAAAGCCAATGGCAGGGGCAAAGAGGACTCACTGGAAGGCGAAGGTGCTGCCGTATAGCTTCTTGGCAGTGCGAAAACGAGCCTCCTTGGCTGGGGGACTGCTGAGCAGCAGGAACTGGTGGGAGGTGTGCATGAATTTCAGTTGCTATCACAATGAGGTCATAAGGGACAGGTGAGAATGAGAGAAAGACAAACAGAAAGATAGAAAAAGTGAGCATGAGACATCAAACCACACACTGTAGCAGTAAACAACTACTTTAAGTCGTTCGGATAAAATGTCATTCTGGTGTCCTACCCTACTGAGAGGCAGCTTGACGATATGAGACCTGTTACTGGAAATAATCCTGCAGAGAGAAGGAAAGGAGGTCAAATAGTAAGTGTAAGAGAATTTAAAGTGGTTGCCACTCTGCTCCAACCCTCACATAATCGCGTGAGAAACAACAAGGAAAAGCATGTTTCTAAGAATATAAATACTGGTTATTATGATGAGTCCCAGTGAGTTATGACAGCAAGACAGAGAGGAAAAATGTACAACAGCAGAACACTTAAACAAAAGCGGCTAAATTGAATTTAGTGATCTCTGATTGTATTATTTATGCCCGTGCTTTTCCTGCTGTGCCATATGAAAATGTCTGTTGAAATGAACCCATTAGCATTATAGTGCAGTGCATGACCATTTAACTAATGTGGTGAATGTGACATGCTCTCTACTGATTCTGTAAATTATTTTCTGATCCAGAATCAAAGCTAGAAAATGTGCAAAGTAGAGAAAAGCCAGTTTTAGGTCTACTCACCACTGTAGCAGGGGATGGGCCAAAGGATCCAATTTGTCCATCTGTTTCTTGATCTCCAGATATGAGCCCTGGACCATCCACATAAAGCAGAAATGTGATTGATACATAGTACAGATGCAGTCCAGGGAAAAGTGGGACAGATGAAATAAATTAATGAGCTATAGCTGTCACTGTGATAGGCAAAGCATCCGTCTATGCCGCTTAACATTGTTTAATACAAGACTGTGTAGCCAGTACTTTCAGGCTTATGGTGGACATAGAATAAAGGCCTTACATAAACTGAAAACTTTAAAAATGTATTCTCCACAAATATTAGCAATAGCTTTGATTCATCTGCTGTGGCCCCTCCCTTTTGTCCCTCCCACTTCCTCCTTGTACCTGGGTCATTTCCCGAATGGACATGACGCTATCCAGTGCTTTCTGCAGTCTCTCATAATTCTTCTTCTGTGTTCATTGGTTGAGCCAGACATCCATTGGTATGCAATGAGAGAGGGAACAACATACAGATATCTAAAATCACTTGTAGAGGTTAAAGTTTGCGATAATATTCTTAGTCACTCATCCATTTTACAGAAAAAACAGTATCAGTTATCACTGTCATATAATCTCATGTCTTCAACTTGTGAATAGCTACAGCAGCAATGATTTCAACAGGATAGATGTTATGTTTTGCAAACAAAAATGCAAATTTGAATGAAATGCATGCAGTTAGTAAGAATGATTCCAGCAGTGAGGATGCTGACCTTTGGGTTGAAGGCCAGTGTCTTGGGGTCATTGGGGTCAACGACTGATGGGTAGGGTTCAAAGATGATGCTCTTACGGGGAGACTCAAGAGCAGCTCGACACATAGCCACGAGTAGGTCCACCACCTGGTAAGAAAGGGTTTTGAAATATATTCATTTTAGGCCTTACTGTAAGTTAAGTTTTTCAAGTTTTGACTAATGATGCCTTAGTTGTAATATACACTGCAGAAATAACCAGCAGTGAACATCATGCCTCTCTCCCCAGTGTCAGAGTTTGACGTTTATGTTTTGTCATTATTTAATACATGTCAACCTTTTATTCTTTACTCTACATTTTATGAAGATAAGAGTATATAACTGCAATATCGCTAATACTATAATACTCTGAGTTTTGTCACCTCTGCACCAGTGGCCACTTCCTCTGCAGCTCCGGACATCACACCCAGGGTGTAAAAGGAGAACACACACAGCTCCCTAGTGCACACTGCAGGCTACATAAACACACACACACACAAATGGAATAACACTCATTTGAATGTGAAGTACATACCTACACAATGACAAGTAAACCCACCCACACATGAACTGACACATGCAGTCTTGTTAACAGGATTATGTCACTAATACAAAGAGAAAACATCTGGTTTGTGATGTTCATGATGTTGTTTCTTTTTTTTGAAGGGAATACATATAGGTTATAAATCTATACTCTACAATTCTCCTTCTAGTCTGTGTTACCTTCAGCATGGATCCATTCTGAAAGACATGCTGTTCGTCACAGACCACACAATACTCGTTGAGCGTGGGGATCCTCTGCTCTGAGTACTTCATTATCTGTTCAGAAAAAAGCACAATGGTGTTCCCAGTTATCACTCCCACCTCCAGCACTGCCATATAAAGGAATACACACTGGTTTGGCAGAACAAATTACAACTGTGCACTGCAGCTATGTCTGGTTTAACCCACTACAAGGTCCTTGCACAACACAATGAAGTACAGTACATACTATTCGTATGTGCTGTACTGTGTTTTATTGCTCTAAAATAGCTCAACAGACTTTCTCCTCAGCAAATCCCAGTGAACGTGTCATTGGTTTAAATCATATATACATATCATGTGTTAACAGTATATAGAGGACTCTCAAAGGACAGAGGATAAAAGTTCCTCTTGATTAGTGAACTCTTATCTCCTTAAGGTCTAACCTGCACTAAGAAGCCATACTCCAAGGTAGGGATGTTCTTGCAGTGGCCGCCCGCCTGGGATGAGAAAAACAATTCAATCAGCTGCCTCGTGGTAATCTGCGCTGGGGCCCTGGCCGCCGGGACAGCCACAGTCTGATGAGTCAAGTGAAGACAAAGCATTATGGGAAACGGCGCAGCAGCCATGTAACGGTAGGGGTAGGGAAAGGCTTAGGTGGGAACAGAGCAGGTGGCAGGTGACTGAGAAGAAGGTCAGAGTTGATCACAGTGGATTACAACAGAAAAGGACAACATACAGTGCCTAAAAAAAGAAAAAAGAAAAACAAAGCATGCAAGTCTCCCACCCCCAAGACTGTGCAGAACTGTGGGTGAGGTACACAAAGGCAACAAAGTTAAACTAAAAGGTATCTGCTGATTTGTTCTGACAGGCACTGACCTGGCTGTTTGGGGGATAGCTGAACAGCTCCCCTTTAGGATTCTTCATGGTGCACGAAATGGAACGGTTCATCAGGCGGGTCACTCTCAGCTCAGGAACGCTCAGCTTCCCTTTCAAAACTGTGTCTTGGATCAAAGGGAAACTTGGAGACCTGGTAAAGAGCAGACACAAAACACGTGCATCACTTTATCAGTCTTTTGTCTAAAGGTAGGGAAATGTTAATGAGGTTGCTATTTATATCTTTGTAAAAAAAAAAAAAAACAACCCAATAATAATAATAATAGCAGTGGACTGTTTGGCTTCAAAGCAAAAAGAGTTCTGCTTTAATGGCTAAGTTGGAAATTTTGCTTCTTATTCTTTAGTTGCTAAGAATAAAAACCTAATTATCAGTGAGGGCATTTTTATTATCTCTTTATCTATTATCTTGTATGGTGACATTGCTATTTCTTCACCTGGTCAATACTTTGGTACTGGTCATTTTATAGTGACTCCACTCACCACACTTAAAGTATTATACAGCTCAGAAAAGGTAAATCTGTTTAGACAGAAGCTCCAGCGACTAACTGTTACAATAAAAGAAACAGTGTTCATTTCCACCATCACTCTCATGACATTATCCAGGTCCATTTCTCTTGACATGAGACTCCTGTCATGTCATGAGGATGTCAAGACAGCCTAGTAGTTAGAGAAGCTGACCTCCATCAAGTGGGCTGAGACCCAGTCCCTGTGCACCCATAACTGTCAAAGCATCCTGAAGGAAGACAGAGGCCGAGAAGAGCACTTCTCCCCTGGGGAAATTGGTTGAGTGTGTCCGATTTTGAATTTATGTCAGTCTGTACTGTGCTGTGTCAGAACTTCCTTTCCTCTGCTTGTTATCTCTGCTACAGTTCACCTTTTGCAGACAAACCTTCATAAGGTGTTTTCATCACTATTTTTACAGCTCACAGTTTGTTGACCTGATGGATGACATTTTGCCTTGATCTCTCAGAAAACTCCAGTCTTGGAAAAATAACTTGCTTGCAAGTGAGTAAAATCTATTTGCTGTATACAACACCTTTAAAGATCAGACATCATGAAGTGATGTGTGATGTCTGTAAAACAGTGAAAGTGAAGATAGACACACAATGGGGACACAGTATAGAAGTGATAGCTATATAAAAAAAATAACAATAAAAGACAAGCTGTAGATATTAGTCCCAGTGAAACAGGACATTTCACAGTAAAGATGTTTCCAGAGCCAAGTGATCCAATCAATGTGAAGAAAGCTATGCTACTGTGGATAAAAAGTATGAACATACTGTAGGTCTAGGCCAAAGTAATGGTGAGATGGCTCCTTTATGTAGTACTTGAGGTAAATTAAAGAAATCAGGGCAATAAATAACAAAATAGTACTTTGAACATCCACATCCCTAAACAAAGCATCACTTTTGAATTCCAACTATAGACATTGATAAAGCCTAATGGCCTGTATCAGTTTATCAGATATTGCCATATCTTGCATCTCTACTACTGTAGTATAACATGACAGTGAAGAATATAGATACATGTGCATTTGCTTTTTGATGCGTTTATTCTAGACTAGAGTGTTAACTGTGAACCTAAACTGCTGCACACTCTTCACGCAGGCACGATGGTGTGGATGGCTTCAAACAGACACAGAGTGTGAGAGAGAGAGAGAGAGAGAGAGAAACCTACTTGGGTATGGGGGAGAAGATGCTGAGCCCAGCACGGAACTTCTTGATGGTTCCTCCAGCTTTGAACCAGCTGTGCCTCTTCTCCTGCTGGGCCTTGAGGAACTCATTACTGAGGTGCTTCCACTGCTGTGAGGTGAACGTGCTCAGGATCCTACCATGTTACAAAACAGTGAAGAGGGAAAGAATGTGAGTAAACCTGTCTGAGGGTGAACTACTTTTCAAATCAGTTTCTGTTTCTCAGTAGCACATGTTATTTTGTTTGTCTGGAACCAAAAGATTACATAGACTGAAGATTACATTAATGTTTATGTCTATGCATCTATTTTCTAAACCCACTGGTCATTTTTAAAGTAAAATAGAATGTGTGATTTCCATTTGTGATGCTGATTTGCTTTTGCAAAATGTCTCTGGTTAAATCATAAAATCTACAATGCACAATTTCACACACACACAAAAAAAACATTATAGCTGTTAGATGTAATAGAACACATCGCTTACTTTTTGAGTTGCAGGCCCAGACTGAAGCCTTCTTTATTAGAGGGCTGGAACACCTCTACTGACGGCTCTGAGGAAAGATGACTAACATTATTACACAGGGCACATACACTCTTTCTTTCACTCTCCCTCTCGTGTAGCACATTTTGTACTCACCTCCCACACACAGTGAGTAGCACAAATACCTAAAGTCCCTCCCAGAAAACCAACATCCACCCTGACATCTTTACTCACCAGGTCCATCGAGGTACTGAGAAAGAGAAAAGCGCAGTCTCAGAATAATGGGCTCTGTTCTGATTACTTTCCAAGCTGTCGCAACCTCCTCCTGATTCAGACACACACACATACACACACACAAATATACAGAGTTAGCACCCTAATTAAGGCCATTTCTCATTACATAAATAAATTATGAGCACAGGATACATTATAAATGATGTGTTACTGTGCAAAATGGCAAGGTTAGAATAGTAATGGGCAAAGATGGAGGAAGTGTGTGCACAGAAAGAGGAATGCTGACTCACATCTAAGAAACCGATGTTAATGTGAAGATCGATGTCAACGTCATCAATTGTTCCATATTCCCTGTTCAGGGGCACAACAACAGATACAGTTAATTTATCATAAATAATAGGGTGCATTACACTCTAACCCTTTCAACTGATTATCCCTTGAGGGAGAAAAATGGGGGTTATTTTTTTCCTGTTTTGCCAGACAGTGCTGAGTTAAAATTAGCACATAATCTCTTTGAATCATGCCTTTGTATTCTGCACAGCTAATTAACAACAGTCAGCAGACTGAATTCACCACCACTTGGTTATTCTGTTTGTTTCAACACTTTAAAAAGTAGTTCACATACAGTATGTGAGTGTGTTTATCTGTGCCGTACCTGACAGAGACAGCACTGTCAGTGTAGATGTCTTTTACTGCCTCAATGTCTGCATCCAGTTGAGGGTGACGGTACAGGTCGGCAGCACAGCTCCCCTGTAACAAGCACTTGCAGCACTGAATTCACCACAGATTTAGATTCAGATTTCAGATTCATACTTAATTGTCCCCAGGGGGAATTTATTTTCACAGTATTACATTTTAACAGATAATCATTCAAACACATTTGTAAACACATGAAATAGAAAAAACACACCCTAAACACAACACTAACACTCAAACAAATTGCTACCTGTTGTTGTTCAGAGCATTGAATTTCATAATGTGCTCCACATAAATTGTAACACACAGTGGATTTCATAATGTTTGGTGAATTTGTGCTCCTACTACTTGGTGTGGCTGAAGTTCCCAACAATTCATTACTCTTAGCAAACCATTTCCGATAGCTATCAGTTCATTATCTTTTAGCTTTTAGCTAATACAACCTACTGGAAGCTAACATACCTAGCTATTGCTCTTAGTTAACAATTTCAAGCAGTTTTCTGTTTATTTTGCTAATTTATTTCTATCACTTTTAGTACTTGGGCACTTATGAACCTGGCAGACAGAGAAACTGTTTCCACTGTCCATTTCAGCTCACTAATTTATCCGTTTTAGCTGACCACTTCAAATGTTTATGCATTTCAGCTACCCAGTTCAGCTGTTCATCTGTATTAGCTAATTTATTCAACTGCTTATCTATTTTCACCAACCAATTTTCTATTATTTTTTAATTATTTCTTACATTATCTTCTATTTTAACACTCACTTGCTGACATATTTTTAATGCACTTACAGTGGCAACACTTAGTGCTCATGTGTTGCAGCCAATTCGATATAAATATGTATCTAAATATATTACATGTAAACATATCTAAAGTCCATTTCTGTTTTCATTTCATCTTTCCTTTAAGGAATTAGGATGTGCATTTCAGCATGGTTTGTAATCTATTTGATTTAGTCATCATCTCCTGTGTTGTGACATCAAAAATCTGCTTGCAGTAAAACCATGCATGGTTTACTGTGCGATAAAGAGGAAAAATGATGAAGCTTGTTCGGAAGATCTTTGTAAATTGACTGCAGGCGATGAGAGTCTCTTTAAATAGGAAGAGTGATATAATCAGGATGTAAAACAGTGAAAAACAGATTTCCTATCACAAAAAAGTTATATTTTTTAAAACTTGTTTTACATTCCGATATTTATGTCCTGTTGTTACCTCAGGGCACTTGGTATCCTTTAAGGGGGATATATAATTAATAGGTAACACACATGTTCCTGGTGTCTAGACTTGAAGTCAGACTTTCGTCTCCTTAGCGCTGAATGTGTAGAACAGATCCCACACTTTCATCCTTATCTTCACTGCACTGCTTTCATGTCCTCTAGACTGCATAGAAATTAGCTTTAAGTCCCAGACTGGATTTACATTTCAATCACAAGACTTGGAAGATAACAAGTAAAAAGGATGACTAACAGATTAAGATCTTGTGTGGAAGTGAAGCATTGAACTTTACGAGATGAGATGATACATTAAATGGCGGCCATGGAAATTAATTCGACAGCTTTGCTTGTGATTGATACTCACATAAGATGATAACACCAAAAAGGCACTGTAATACCTGATACAGGAGAAAATACTACTTTTCTTCCAGAACATGATTTGCACTTTGTCAGTGTGTTAAATGTCATATTTGCTAGTGGCAGTATGCAAAATTCATTCAGATCAAGACAGGCCTTACATTTTAACAGCATATTCAGATTCACATGAATTAAAATATTTGCCCCAGTAGCAGTGAGGCATTAAGATGGAAATGTTAGTCAGCTGGTCCATCTGTTCGGCACAACCAGTGCAAGATATCTCATTTAGTATTGGCTGAATAGCTATGACATTTAGCCTAGATATTCATAATCCCCTAAGAATCATTCTAAATTATTTTGTTGGCCCCTGATTTATTGCCTAGTACCACCATCAGTTCAAAACTACCACCCTGACCAACACTTGTCTCTGAAGCTGGCTTGAAAATCCCCAGCTGATTTTCTTCTCTCATGAAAGTTGCAGTGGTGGGTGATTGGTTTTTAGGGAGTGAATAATGCTGTTGGTAACCTTCCCTTTAGTGCCACCATTAGGCTAAAATATCAACTTGTACCAACGACATCTCATAATCTAACTGGCAGATTGCCACAAGGATTGATAAGTACTTTATTTCAATGATCCCTAGGCTTTTCCTTTTGCACCACCCTAAGATTAAATCATATATTTTTATCCTGACGAATGAATATCTAAGAATTACACTATAATCTTAGTGGTGAAATAAACACCTCCAGTCTAATTTGAAATTTAAATAAAGTGCTACAATGAATTACATTTAAAAAAAACTACAACTATTTTGAGGTTATACTTGTTTAAAAAAAAACTTAGTTCCTGGTAAAAACTGTAGATAATTACCCAAACACTAAGACATCCTGTATTTCTAAAGTGAAGTCAGGGTCAGCTAAAACACTTAGGACAGTTACCAGATAGTTGTCTAATTCCAAATGAGACCATTTTTGTTTTGAAATTAAAAGGGTGATGACAGTAATATGTTAATATTAACAAGCATTAAGCTTAAAACAATATTCCATAACCCTGACAACACTGGATCCAACATAAAGATTCACCCAGGTTAGAAGACTCCTCTGTACCTGAATGCCATACAGGAATTGTTCCGACTCATTCTCTCCGTCCGACTCCTCGTCTGTCCAACACTGGCCTTTGATGTCCTGTGGGCCCACACATTGTGAAAAGGCCATTATAGTGGAGTGGAGAGAAAATGTAACCTCTTTCTATCATCCTTTCATCTCACATCCTTTCTCACATCTCCATATTTAGCCTCCCGTTCAAGGGCTTCAAAACACTACTTTATATAGCATCTCAAAGGGAGAGACAAAAAGGCATGATTTATTTCCAAATGACAGGATATTCTCTGAGTTCAGTCTTCAAAAGAGTACTCAGCTGACAATTAAAAGGGAGGATTTAATGAAAAATAGATTCTCTAAAATAAAAATAACCAATTCTCCTGTCATTTCTTGCAAGGCCTAAAGCCCAGAGGTCCTGTTGCATAAACCTACAGTTCCTATCTTATTTAATATATTTACATTGAGCTAATTCAATATTTCAATTTCTGTGGGAAGCCTACACTTATCTTAGTAGCCACATCAATTCATTTATTTCTGTCATTTTATCTAATTTGCCTCTTTCAATAGCTTAAACAAAACCATTTAAGGATGACTCAGCTCAGTTATATGCAGTGATTACGCCAATAGAATGGTAGCTGTCTTACCATTGCGTCTGCTGTTCATAGGGCTCACTCAGACAGGTTTAGGCCTGTGAATACTGCCAACCATTTCAGCCTATTTCCAGGTGGAAGGAACAAGAGCAGAAAACTCGAAGAGCTTTGGCTGACTGCCTCTCTTTCTTGTGCTCTATAGAACTGCACAACCTTGGAAAGACAGAAATTAAAAATCAATAATGGTAGAAAACACGAAACAAAGAGGACATCTCCAGTGATGCCATGCCTTCTAAATGGTGCCCTCATCCTCTTTCCTTTAAAACGTCTGTACTTCACCTTGCCATGTATCCTGTATCCTAGCAACAGCCATCTCTGCCTCCTTTCAGAGTGGCATTAATCACTGTGGAGAGAACGTGTGGGAGAAATGTGCTGTACGTTCAACACCCAGGATGTCTCCATTTCTTTGTTTTGTTTTGTTTTTCTTTTCTAAGAACTTGATCTATTAATACTGAAATATCAGTGGTGGGTATAGTGAAGCAAAAATAGCACAACTGTTAATGCCTCTAAATTCTTGATTTGTCTGAAAAATAAATACATGGAAATCTTTAATTTTCCATCTAATATCCCAGGTTAGCATTAAGGAGAGTACATTGAAGCCACGGGATTTCAGCAGAAAACAAAATGAAAATTTAACATAATAAATGCTTGCCTTGTAAAGGAATAAGTGAGGAGAAAAAAGAGCTCTCAAAAAAAGCAATGGATTTTCTGAGGCACGTAGGCTACTTTGAAATAAACAACAGCAAAATTCAAAGACTGACACGACACAGGCAGCCAGAGCACACTATGTATTTTATGGTGGCCCATCACGTTTCACATCTGACATGTAAACAATGAACACTGTGTCGTCTTTATAAGACTTGGAGCTATAGATGAAGAAATACTTGTTTCCTTCTGCAGTAATCAGAATGACAATTTACATTTTTTAGTGCACAGGAAGCCAACATAACAAAGAATGTAGAATATTTATCAGGACTACATCCTAAGACTTTGGCAAACAGAGACTGGATGGCAACATAGCCTGGCACCACGGAGTGTCTAAAAAACCGTCATACAGGAAAACATCTAAGCTATGTAGAGGTCCATATAATTGAAAGAAACACAATATACATTTTCTCTTTGTTTGCTGCACTCACTTAAGAGCTCAAGCTCATTGGGTTGGAGTAGATTAGAGTAGGTCATTTTTGTCACGTCTACATAAACATAATCACAGCCTTATTATGTCCCCTTTTTGTGTTTGGTAAAAGCTCCTTTCTTTTACACAACACCCTTTCAGACATGAACTACACCCAGTTAAACATGGCACCCTGATCATTCCATATCAGCTCCTCTCTCTTTCTATACATGCCCTGCCATGTCCTCAAACCTGCTATAGCATCTACACCCTGCCACCCCATACTCCTCGCCATTCCCATAGCCTCTGTCGTCTCACATACCAATGGCGTCTCCAATAACCCCCCCCTTACTCCCCCTACATCCACCACCACCACTGTCCCCATTCCTCCCTCTGATAACTATTTAACACAAACACAGATGCAGCCAGGCGGATTTCCCCCTCCCCCCACTCTCTGCACCCTCACCCCAGCCATCCACAGATTCCACACTTACCTCCACAGAGGATGGAGACTTGGATGCTGTCCTTGCCTCAGCTGCTCCCCCTCTTAAAGGGCACACCTGCCTCTGTCGCTCGGTGGCTGTTTTCCGCTGAAATGATAGATGACAATAAGCCCATTAAAAAATAAGATATTAGGGAAAGCGGAGCCACAGTTCCCCAATCCTACAGCATCTGCCTCTCGATGCTTGTAGTATGTGTCTGCGAGCAAGCCAGCTGGTGTGTGTATGTGTGTGTGAGCCTGTGTGTTTATCTATTGCAGATCTCTGCTCCTACTGCTGTCTTATATTTTGCCTGACAACACTGAGGGGTCTGAGCATGCTCACTGAGCCCAGTCAAGCTGGTCATGTGACCTGCAGCTGACTGCACTGCTGCTGAGAAATAAGAATAAAAAATGGGGGAAAAAATGGCTCTGCTCCAGCATGTATCTGCTTGTGTTTGTGTGTGTGTGTGAGAGTGTGATTGCATAAGCCAGTGTCTGTCAAACTGCATTCATGCTTTAAAGGCAGTGTCTAGTTGTATTTTTATGCTATTGTCCAAATCCATTCAAAAAGAAAGGGAGAAAAAAAACCCACAAATATGCTCCATTTGTGCTTTAGTTTTAGCAGCAGTTCATGCTGTATAAATGCAGCTGAGCACGCAATCAATATTTAAACTACATTTCAAAAAAGGTAATATAATTAAATTTATATGAAAATTAATATAAAAATACAATAGAAAAATACTTCTATCTGTGGTACATTCATTGTGTGCAGGTGTCAAACAAAGTCCTTAGGCATTTGAGCTAATCAGTCTTTAGCCTCATTATCTTGAGGTATCTATTTAAGAACTGACCTAAAGAATAGACAGATTAATGAACAGGTGTTAGGCCAACTGTCTGTCTACAGGGGAACAGAATGAGAATTAAGTTCAAACTTTTGTTAGGAAACCAAACAGGGCACTGACACCGACACAACAACATAAATACAGAGGATTTAGTCTGATATCATGACATGGTTGCTTTATCAACCAATATCATACAGTGTGCTATTTTTTGTATTTGAATAGGTGCTCCACATCCACTTAGTATAAATGTCCATTGCTGTGCATAAAGGCAATGTATTTCTAGATGAACCTACAAATGTAGACTGATGCATAAATTCTTAAGATCACTTTCAGTAGGTCATTTTCAATTCTCCATTAGGCTGCTAAAAGTGCACCATAAGTGGAACTTCCTGAACCTATCTTATTGGAGGATTGTAAAATGCAGTGAACATTTCATAGAGTGAATTTTAAAACTACAATATCTTATTTGTGGAGGGAATTCTTGACTGTTAGTTATCTTTAAGACATGAGGTTATGGCTGTCAACCAAGCTGATTGAGTAACTAACATATTCAAGCGAAATCAAAATAATTCTTACTGTATAAATCTAATTTAGGAATGAGTTCTTCAAAGCCCCCCCCCCCCCATCCCGCCCCACCCTTACCCACCCATTAGGACATCCTATCTCCTCATATCTGAGATTTATCAGAGGATATTCCCACAGTGTCTTACTGTACCTCGTGGCCTGGGGGTTAGCAGCCATTAATGCTGACTGACAGTCAGGGGCTTGGCCTGTGGACAGGGTGACTGGACAGAAGATCTGTCCCTCACCTGGACAGGTGTAGCCATTGGTTTCAGGCACTGGACTGGAGTGGATCCAGACAGAGGCTGCCAGCAACCTGAGGTAACAACATGGGAAGTGGAAGCAGCAGTGCTAACACCACCACAGCTGTAAACAGGTGAGTGCAAAATGGGAATCTGGGGAAAGGGGACATAGAAGTGTGTCATTTTACTGCTGGCAACAGGGAGTACAGAAAAAAAAATCAACATCAATATCAACAACAATAGTACTCCAAGAAGTGTCTGGGCCAGATTGATCTGTTAAATCTCTACTGCAAACTGCACATGCTTAAATCTGAATGTCACTGTGGTTCAGCTATGGTGGGTGTATGTGTCTGTGTCAAGGACTTCTCCTATCTCCTTTGCAGAGCTGATTATCACAACAACAGAAGGAATCATGGGGAATATTTGTAACAAAGCTGTCTATTGTCTGCACTGGAGAAAAGAAATATTACATCTGTTGTTAACATCTGCCATTGATGAAGCTATTTAGGACAGTTAGGACATTACACTTCACATTATCTAAAGCAATGCAGTGGGGTAGTGTACCTCAAACAACATCATTTTCTTTTTGTTAATAATTGCTCTTACTATAAAACCTCTTAAGAGTGCTAGTATGGAACTTGCTGATAGTAGATGTATTTGTGGTTTGTGTAAATAATAGGATTAGCTTTATAAATATTTGCTGTGGACTTTAAATTAGTCATTTTTGGATATGAAGTTTGATTAAAAGTAGAAGGCGTCTTCGCACATCTGTTTTTTACAGGTGCGTCGGACTATGATCAGTTGATCCTATATGTGAAGAGGATGTCTGCCTGAAGAAGGTCCTATGACTGAAACGTTGCCATAATTATGGATATGAAGTTTAAAAAAGTGTTTTTCCAATATTCCTGTCAGTGAAAAGCAAAAGCCGTTATACCATTTTTTGTCACTAGATGGTGGTATTGCCTCAAACACTGTACTGTACTGCAAGGTACAAGAATATGTAGGTGGTCCTGCTTGATTCATCACTCAAGCATCCACTGGCCGGTTGTGAGCTGCCCATGCATTTGATGCAGTTACAAGTAATTATATGGAAGTTTGGTACCAGCTGTGAGACGTATAGTGACCGTATTTGTGGCAGCCAGATGGACAAATAGGCCACTTCACCTTTTGCATATTTCCGGTGAAAATTTTGATATTAAGCAGATCCACACGTTACTAAGGCCGAAAATAAATAGGCAACATGACACATAACTGATTCGACTGTCACGTAGGCCCATTAATATACATATGGCATTGAACGCCATGATGACCAAACTAGTGCGTTTTGGCAGGAAACCTCAGCGTTCCATCAGCAGTCACATGTCTAAACCCATGCTCTACTGATGTATTCTCGCTCTCTGATTGGCTCCCTAACTTTACCAAGCACTTCCACGTTCTCTCTACGTATCCTTCCGCGTCGTTTTTAGTTTTTACCATTTCCTGTACTTGTATATGTTTCATACAAAAATAAAACCAATGTTTAAGTAGTTAGTAATGGAAATGGTTGGTATTAGCATCTTGAAGTGGATGCTTCCTTTTTATCTGTCTATATTTTCTCGGATGGATATGTCTCAGCATCCCTAGAAAGTAGTTCCGCAGCGTAAGGGACTAGGGAGATCACCTTGAGCTTGTGTCAGTGTACCAGCACTTGTTATCGGCCCACGGTGAACAGCGTGGTAAGGTGGGTATCTCCAAGAGAGGCTGCTGCCCCAGCGTTTATCGATACTCTGAACTGCTCTGATAACTTGTGTGACACTTGCGTTGTCATTATTACTGCTTTAACCATTTTGCCTTTTATAACGGTAGCTAGATCCTGCACGCTGGTAAGTCCGGGAGTATGAGTCTGTTCACTGGTGGGTTGTATCCACTCTTTACTACTCAACTGTTTTATTGAGATCATGTTGTATAAAGCCACAGCCTCAACAGCTAAGATGAGCCTTGCTACGCTTAGTGTGTTCAACAACGTTATAAGTTGAAATTGAAGTTAATGTGTGAATGAACTGCGGGAATGTGTCCGTTCATCTCTCTGTTTTACTAACTTAAAACACGTTAAAGTTAATGTGCTAGAAAATACATGTTTTTGCATTGAAAGTTATGCAACTAAATTGTGATGTGTGTAGGACTGAACGTTGAATTGTCGCTTCCTGTTGCCTCCTGTTGTGGGTGTGGCCCCTCCGTCCCCTCGTCCTCCCATTGGTCAAACACCGTGATGCCTGTAGACCAGGAAAATGTGACGCAGGATGAGAACGTGATCTTTAGCGCATCGTCTCAGATGTATTTAAACTGTGTAGTATAAAATGCTGTTAATACCGTCTTTAATAGTTAATTGTCTTATCATGTCATAATCCTCGTGAGATGAATTCCTCCGACTTAAGATCTGTCCCGCATTAGTAAGAGCCATGTGTCGTACACCTTCCTGCCATTCGCATGGCGCTTAGTCATAGGTTAAATTCATCACGATCACCCTTATGTCCATCTTTACATAAACCTGAATCTCGGCATTTGTGCGGTAAAAAATAACCGTCCTGCTATATAATTTGAGGTGTGTGTGTATTCCCTCAGCAGCTTTGCTGCAGTGGCTTGCTGCAGTGGTACACATAATAGACCATGTTGATACTAGATACGCAAGAAGCAAACCGGAGCGCACTCTGCTTTTCTTGGTTGCATGTGGTTATTGATTTTATCTCTGTGTTCCGCCCTGTTTATTTCAGTACAATGCCATGATTGTTTGACTGTTCTTAAAACAGCTTAAAGATGATATTTGGCCTAGTCAAGGCCTTGCCTGAGGGTGCATGTGAAATGTGCTCATGTCATATCCTGGGGCCTGTAGTATTGCCTGGTTTGGTATGATGTAAGAAGTAATTGTTTTGTGATTCACAGATTTATGTTGTCATCGCTATGTCCTTCTACGTCAAAGGCCCTGTTGTCAAAATAGAGTCCTAATCCCAGCAGGCCAGTCAGGTCAAATGTCAAGTGACAAGGAATTATGTTGAAGTCATTAGCTCAAAAAGGGAAGTGGACAGTGTCTGCCTGCTAATTAAATTTGGCCTGTTGACCAAGAGGGATCTTTTTCAGTGATCCAAAGTCTCAGAGTTGTAATAAATGATGTGCTATATCACAGGAGAATCTCATTTACATAACAAATTCCATTTAACTCCTGCATCAGTAAACTTGAGAAAGTTCAAACTCTGAAATGACATAGATGCAAGTTTGAACTGAAATTGTGATGTTTGCTGTCACTGTTAAGTTAATGCCAGTTAATCTATGGCGAAGGTGTAAGTTTCTGTTGTGGCTTGAAGTGTCCTTGACCTGCTGGTACAACAGTTCAAATGCAGCAGAGCCACTGGTCATTGCAGTGGAAGAGGCCCTTTGCAGCTGACACCACTCCCATACAGTCTGCTACCAGTGTAACTGCATATTAAATGACTAATGCTTTGTCATGTCATGGGTTTGGAAAACTACTAATTACAGGTATTCCTTTGCCCTAGACTTTACACTTGACTGCATTTACAGGGATCCATGCACTCATTCATCCATGTTTGATATCAGGTGATTAGGTAGAATTATTTAATATCTGTATTCAATATACACTGAATAGGCCCAGCGCTGTGTATCATTGATTTCATGTGGTAGGTTTGTGTTGTAGTTTGCAGGCCTAGTTTACAGGCCCACATAGCATAAGCACCATCGTACATTCCAGGTGTTGGATTTCTGCAAACAGACTCTGCATGTTAGTGAGTGTTATTATTAGTCAAGATTCTGTTTTTAGGCTTAGGGTGCTGCATGACCTACGGTGGTGGTAATATTGGTGTGACACTTCTCTGGTGTGTTGTCGTGGAAGTCTCATGTATATCCGTTGTATCAGGTCATGGCGATTGCCTGGTCACAGCAGGCACTCTCCGTGTCCTTTATCCTCATTGAAAGGATTTACTCTTGAGCTCCTAAACGTGTCGTATGTATGCATGCGCACTGCAGCAGTCAGTTCTGTTTGGACTGCTGTTGCAGGAAGAAGTTTGCTCAGTGGCATTTCACGTTTCAACAGACTGGGGATACTGTGGAGATCATTGGTAGTAACGTGCAGGTTTGTCCCCAGAAGGAACAGGAAACTCTACTGGTGGTATGTAGTGCAACCTGTAACTGTTGCCTTGATTGTGTGAGTGTGACTGATTGAAACCACAGGATGTGAGCCATGTTGCATGTGCCCTCTGTTACGTCATATCTATAAGAGCTGATAGTAAATGTCATGTCACACTGACACCAATGCTACTGTGGCTGCTAGTGATGGTCCAGACATTTTTCCTAGATAAAAGAGAAGGCAGTTGTCCTAGAAAGTCAGAAGAGAGTAGAGACTGAGAATATGTTACCCTAAGAGAGTATGTAACATAGGTAGATGTGTTGTGAAGGGATTGGAGGGGATTATTAGCAGCCAGCTCTAAAGCTAAAGTTAGCCCTGCATCTGTGTCAGGGTTACAAAGGCTGCTGTTGGCCTGTGGTGGCCTACCAGGGGTTAGGCACGCTATCCGTATCTGGCAGTGGGCCATCATGGTGTACAGTAGTACCGATACAGTCAGGAGCAGGTAGACTGGATCAGAATGGTGACTGTATTAATGCACAAAGTAAAGGTCTCTGCCTGAGCGATGTCTCGTTCATCCTGCGCTGTTGCCTCTGATTGGCTGTGAAATAACACCTCACCAGAAGATACAGGAAGTATCTCAGGATGAATTGCAGGAGAATGGCATTAAACTGTCAACGTTACAGGTTAGAACTTGTTTGCTAAGTTCAACTGGAAAGACATGGAGGCTGTGATTCAAGTGGAAAGAGGGTTACCAGTGGGAACATCAGAAGTTACACATGTGTCCTAGGTTACAAAAATACATATTTTGCATGTCACCATTTTGTAGCATTGGAATCCAAAGCCAGCTTTGTTATAGACACATTTTACTAATATATTACTGCACTATTGTTTTAACCATGGCTAAATGTATGGACAATAGTACATGGATGTGATCAAGCAGCAAAACAGCTTGTCAGGAGAGCTTCCTGAAATGCAATCTTGGCCTTTCCCTGTGAGCCAAATATGCATCCCCTTTCAGTTTTGCAATTGTAACTGTCAGTATTGCATTGTCTTTACAATTACATTGAACTTGATGTTGGTGATATCTGTGTCTTGCTTTAGTAGCAGGCTGGCTGTGAAAGATATCTTACTAAAACTCTGAATTTAACAGGTGCAGCTAGTCTGTTTACATTTTCAAATTAATTTGGTTAGTCAAATGCTCTTCATTACTATAGCAACAAGTGGTTGGTTATTTATGATATACAATGGAATATCATAACAGCACCATTTTGCTAACATTTGAGAGGCTTCATCCACCAACTGAAAAACACTTTAAATAATCATTCGACTATTGCCACCATTGGGTGTTTTTTTCCATCAGCAGTGTGCTAGATGTTGGAATGATCCACTTCTGGTTTTTAGCTATTTGTGTAGATATTTTGCAAAGAAATGCCAGTGTAGCACACACAATTTAAATTCAGTTATTTTTCTTAAGAATGTCCTGAAATGAAGAAAACAAGATATCATGAGAAAAAGACATGCAGCATGCATACTTGAGTCACTGTCAGTATGTCCGATTCTTTCTCCCCTCTGCAGTCTTTCTCAATGGTTCAGCCCACTCGCATGTCTGCCCCCTAGCTTTGTCATGGTTGTGTGTTGCTCTAGTGGGGATGTGATGGTGCTCACGTACAGCTCTGCCCTGGCACTGGTCTGCCCCATTGACTCAGATGTTACATCATTAGTCAGTGGTTCCTTTTGGTGTCGTGGCAGTGCCTGGAATCCCCCAGCATCATGCATTTATAGGTTGGATGTGAGTAACAGGAATTCAGACCACTAATGTTGGTGTTGAATGCAGCATATTTTCCTCTGACTAACCAGGACTAAATAGTCTATTATAATAGAAATGCAGAACCACACTCTCAATGGACTCATGGATCAACCTTTCAACAAATTGTTTTTTATTTATGGTAACTAATATTTCATGTCCCATACATATCACTTTACCTGGCAGACACATTAACTAG
This sequence comes from Caranx ignobilis, assembly GCA_021432705.1. Taxonomy (NCBI): domain Eukaryota; kingdom Metazoa; phylum Chordata; class Actinopteri; order Carangiformes; family Carangidae; genus Caranx; species Caranx ignobilis. The sequence goes on from MU270012.1 coordinate 39,579,515, forward strand.
GTCCTGCTGTGTGTATTATTCCATGTTTTTATTCAGACCACCAGTTATTAGAAAAGAACAAGAGGGTTAACTTGTGGCCTCAAAGAGAAAATAATTTGTCTACCTGTTGCTCCTGTAATGAAGCAACCAGTGAGAGCATTTTTTGTTGAAGTCCACTTCAGTGAATAATTGAAACAGAGGGAAACTAATCTCTCCACTGGATGCTTTGGATTGTGCCCTTAGTTGGCACCTGACAGAGAGCCGTTATATTCTTAAGGTAATTGAGTAAGATTTTTGGGGGTTTTATCTCCTTTTACAGTAATCACTTTTACATCGCTTATACTGTTGCCATGACCTCCAATTCTATTGATTTTGATAATCTATTCTTTATTGAAAAACACTTCATTTGATTGTTTGGAAAACACTCCTTGACATTACTTTGCTTATTATTCTTAATGGAAAATGCTGGTCATGTGCACATCAACCTCTACATGGGTACAGGTGCATGATCTGCATATTGTAATGGGAAATACGTAGCTACTTACTACTTGTTCTTGGTTGCAGTTTCTGTATGAATTTAAAATTTGGCATTTTTTGTCCCCAATTTTCTGTTTGACTCATTGACATTTCTACTACAACTGCCATTGTTCAGATTGTTCAGTCATGCGTCTCCTACTCCTAAGTCTGTTGTATGGTTATGAAACCACAGCAACCAGAGCCGTAGTAGAAGCAGCAATCCTCATCTCTGCAGTGTTACACCCTGCTCAAATAGACCATGTTGGCAGTTTGCTGGAAAATGTCTGGATGACATGTTTGTGTTTGCACAATACAGGAAAAGGAAATTTCATGGACAAAGCATACATCCATCAATGCTGTGCACTCATCACACTATTGAGCCAGTTATTAGTACACAGAATGCTGCCATATCCAGTGTACTATATTTTTTCGCTTAGCACTTCCAGCCCTGAAGTGACATTGCTGTGGATGACTCAGGGAGAGGTGGGTGGGGGGACAGAATGTACAGCACAGTGTAGCAGCTCAATGAGGTGCACCACTCTAAAGAATTAGCTTTTGCTTGTTCCACTATGAATCAGACTATGAATGTCTGACACCTGCCTGGAAGGGCTGGTGTGGTTTTCACAATTGTCACAAGTATACATGTGTTATCTGTATAAACTACTGGTTGTATAAGCCTACCTAAAAGGCAAATAGTAACTCAACATTAAGCAGTCCCTCACAATGACCTACTATTCACATTGACTTGCAGTGGTTATTTCATCAGCCTTTATAGCTTGGAACTAGACAAGTTTAAACTCCCAGCTCTGCTGCACTTAGATGTTGGAAACCAACATAATTCATTAATTGATTCCCACAGAGATTCACTTCATTACCACAAGGTCAGGATAGGTATGGTATGTTGCTAAGGAAGCACAGCAGGGCAGAGACTCTGTCTAACCCTGAGTCACATCAGTGCAGCCAAAGTGTGAAGTTTAATCCTCCTGCTGGCCAGAGGCAGTCAGGTTTTGACTTTTCATGCCACCTGATGCATGTAACTGTCTGCTGCCCAAAAGTCCTCTGTTTTATAAAAGTCAGTTTCAGTTTCTAAAATTTAAAAGTGGCTGATTTGGGGATACCAGTGTGTTATGGAAGAAATTTGTTGATTACCTTCACTCTGTCCTCAAAATGAACTTTATTCTCTTGTAGGACTTCTCCAGCTACACCATTGATCGCAATGCCTCAGACAAAGTCAGACATGGGCTCTGCCTTCATCCAGACACAGCAGCTCAATGCTGCCATGGCTGACACCTTCTTGGAACACATGTGCCTGCTGGACATTGACTCTGAGCCCACCACTGCACGCAACACTGGCATCATCTGCACCATTGGTTGGTCTACATTGTTGGTCTGCATGCTTGAAGAAGAAGAAAAAAAAAACATAACTTTAATGAAACAAAAGAGAACTTTCTAAGATAATTAAAGGAGAGTTTATTCATACTGTTAAAAAGTTACTTGCCTGCTTCATTGCAAAGAAATATGGTTTGTTTAGATACATAAAGTGGGCTATTTTAGTTGAGGTTATTGCATTATTACTATTACTGTTTCCAGGAAAATTCAGTGGTATCAAAATGTCAATCCTTTCCTTTCAATGACTGCCTGCAGGACCAGCTTCTCGCTCCGTGGATATGCTGAAAGAGATGATCAAGTCTGGAATGAACATTGCTCGCTTGAACTTCTCACACGGCTCACATGAGGTGGGTCTTTCAACAACTCTCCCTCAGTGTAAATGAGTTTGGCAGGTACAGTCAGTAAATCTGTTAAAAGTCACGTTTAACCTGCCCTGATAATATTAATCAAACATAACTCTGTGCTTTATCACAGAATACAGTTGCTGGTTTGTGGAAATCTTTTCTGTCTCTTAATATTTAGATTACCACACAGGTTTTGTAACTCTTCTCACATAGCTCAAGGCAAGCATGTAAGTTGTTATGAGCTGCAATCAGCTTGGCACTTTAAGCAAGACTTGGCCAGCCAGTGTGAAAGGAAAAATAATCATTGTTAACTTTGGGTCAGCTAACAATAAAATTATAAGTTATACAGCCTTACTGAGTCTGTGCCCTTCAATTTCACATGGCCTGTAATTTAGACGAGCTGCAAATCTCACCTGAAAGTTCCCAGGTGGGTCAAAACCAAAGAGAGTCACTAGGTGATTGTCAGCAATTTGTACACTGTAATCAGGCAGTCAACTCAGGTTAGATGAACCCATAACCTGACTTTGCTCTCCAGGCGTCTGCAGGGTGGAGGCTATGATGTATCCAATCCAGTGCGTGAAATGGACCCAGTTCAACCAGTTTTAACTATTGATAGCATCTCTGTATTATTTTGTAATTTGGAAATTAGACAAAAAGAAAAAACACAGCAGAAGCATATATTGACAGTTTGTGTACATACAAAAAACTGATTTCCATCACCACCTTAGTAGAAAAATAATTCTGTTTGAGATATTTCAGCCACTACGATGTGTGTGTGTGTGGTGTACGAATTTTAACAAGATCAAAGCTATGTGTGGATTCAAAGAAACAGCAAAAGAAACCAGGCCTATGTGCCTTCGGGTACTATAAACACGTCATCTGTAGCTCCCTGCCCTGCCTTTATCTCCTCAGCAGACAGCATGCCTAGATTCTGGAGGTGTGTGTCTGTGTTTACACAAACAGTCACCAAGGTCAGACCACTTTTAACCAAAGTGACAAGCAGGAAGTAGATTATGTTGCAAATCCAGTAAACCCATCTCATAAACCAGTAGTGATAATATTGATAGAGCAGATAACTGAATCCATGTAATGGATTCACTTTCACTTAAATTTAATTGAACATTATATATGGAACAAATTATAGACCTATGGACTTAGGTCTGTACACACGTACAGTAAATTGTCACCTGCCCTAAATATAGCATTGGTCATAAAGACTTAACTGTCTACTTTGCCTCCTTGTGTAATAAAACTTCTGCATCACACTGGAGGCACCCAAGATCACAACCATATAGTTGCTTTTGGCTGGACTTTATATTGTAACTTTCTGAACCTACATTTCTAACATATTGTATTTGAATCTTTGTAGCCTTAGTGGTGGTCTATGTGACGTGTTATTATCGTGCAGATTGTGACCATCCAGGTTTTCTTCTTGTCATTGTTCTGTGAGTGTAGTGTTTCTCACTGTGTTGCCAGTTTGAAAGGTAGCCAATGTGATTACCTGCCACTTAAGTTATTACTGAAAGCTCTGTTTACCCAGGTGGGCAGCGTGAGCCATGTGCAGCAGACATCTGTCTTCAAAGTCACAAACATCCTACTGTGTGTTCATTAGCTTGCACTAATGGGAAAAGATAACTGACTGCACCACTAGTACAACAGCACTGAATTTCTTTGAAGTTCTTCAGAAGTTCCCACAGTATCCCACAGGTCAAAAGTGCACCCGCTTACATTGTTTCTCTAATTATTTTGTCAGACTCTGTTTATGGTGTAAACAGTATCAGACAATGAGTAAGGATTGTATGCAAGTCTCTTTCATAATGGGGACAAGATTTAACTTGTTTACTTTTCATTGCGCCTTTTGTTCACCACCAAATTCACAGTGGAATTTCTTCCTGAGAAACTGAACTTCCTCAACTGACAACCTCACCAGCAACACTGGAGGCAGTAGACATTATGGTCCTTGCAGGTGGTGTTTCAGGTTTCATCATAACAAAGTATGACGTGTGTTCAAGGACACACACACCTACAAGGACATCTACCTCTGATTAGTATATTGCTTCTCTCTGTAATACTGTATGATATGCTATCTCTTAGGTCTAACTTCATGGCAGAATTGAATTACTCTTAATTTGCAAGATATTTTAATTTAAAGGCTCTCTGTTATTCTGCTTGGAGACAATGACCTCTATCATTAGTCAGGGTGGAAAGAGCAAGAATGTGACCCATAGTGATGCTGACATTATGACTCATGTTTATGACCATGTGAGTTGTCAGACGCACCTTTGTCTTTTGATTACCCTGTCTAACTTTTATGTCAAACCAAACCTGGTAACCCTTGTAAATGTGCCAGTGCTAGGAGGAGAAGACTGGAAAAAAGGAGTTTAGAGGTCACAGGTGTATCAAAATCACTGTCTTGCTCAGTCTTTTTACTCTGAATATGTTTTAAATGTGCCACAATGCCCTTCCTTTCTGCAGTACCATGCAGAGACCATCAAGAATGTGCGTGAAGCATGTGAGAGCTTCGAACCTGGCAGCATCCAGTACAGGCCCATTGGCATTGCCCTGGACACCAAAGGCCCAGAGATCAGGACTGGCCTCATCCAGGGAGTGAGTTTACCATCACTTGTTCTCACTCTTTACACAAATACAGTAGTCCTTAGAATGACTGCAGTAGTTGTTGTCAACAATAGAACATGTTGCATGAAACTCACCGTAAAGAAAATAAAACTTTTTCTATCAACAGAGTGGCACAGCTGAGGTGGAGCTGCAGAAGGGCAACATGATCAAGATCACTTTGGACGATGCCTACCAGGAAAACTGCAGTGATGAGACCCTCTGGCTTGACTATAAGAACATAACCAAAGTGGTTGAAATTGGCAGCAAGATCTACATCGATGATGGACTCATCTCCCTGCAGGTTAAGGAGATCGGTGAGTGGAGGCAAACACATACAGTAAATCTCTTGTGATCCATTAGGTTTACAAAACACTGCTCCCTTTTTAAGCTCATCTATATTATTATTTTTTTCTCCAGGCTCTGATTTCCTCATGTGTGAGATTGAAAACGGTGGCACCCTGGGCAGTAAGAAGGGAGTGAACCTCCCTGGTGCTGCAGTCGACCTGCCTGCTGTTTCAGAGAAGGACGTCAAAGACCTGACCTTTGGTGTGGAGCAGGGAGTCGACATGGTCTTCGCTTCCTTCATCCGCAAAGCAGCTGATGTACACGCTGTCAGAGCAGTGCTGGGAGAGAAAGGCAAAGACATTAAGATAATCAGCAAGCTGGAGAACCATGAGGGTGTGCGCAGGTATGTTTATGTGTACATGGATCATGTTATATTTGTGCAGTGTTGTTCGTTTCTTATTCTGAAATAAGCCGAGCACCAAATCCAAAAAAAAGTCTATGTTTGTGACTTCTTTTGGTTTTGAAGACAAAGTTGTGGTCTTAAAACTCTGCCTGTTCTGCAGATTTGATGAGATCATGGAGGCCAGCGACGGAATCATGGTTGCCCGTGGTGACCTGGGTATTGAGATCCCCACAGAAAAGGTCTTCCTTGCCCAAAAGATGATGATTGGTCGCTGCAACAGAGCTGGCAAGCCAATCACATGTGCCACTCAGGTCAGAAAACAACAAAGGACATACTGGAAATACTGTATTTTGTGAGCTACACTTTCCCAGGAAGTGAAGTTTTAAAAAAAAGTACAGTACAGTAAACCTACCATAAGCATTAATTTTGTTTGCACCACTCAGAGTTTAATATGTAGAAATGTATTCATCATCTTTTGAACCCCTCACATTATCACCATTCAGATGTTGGAGAGCATGATCAAGAAGCCCAGGCCAACCCGTGCTGAGGGCAGTGACGTAGCCAACGCTGTGTTGGATGGAGCTGACTGCATCATGCTGAGCGGTGAGACTGCCAAAGGAGACTACCCTCTGGAGGCAGTGCGCACACAGCACATGGTGAGTTAATGCATTAAATAAATTGGTGGTAAACCATGGAGAAACAGCACATAGTTGTATAGCTTTATAAGACCTGTTGACTGAAAAAAATAACTTGACATTGCATGATTTGTAATTTTTAATTCTTAAAAAACTGAATTTGGAGACAAAAACTTTGCATCCTCTGGGAGGTGGCTCTTTCTCATTTCCTGATTTTAGTGTTCCTCTGAACACATCTTTTACTTCTCATTCAGTTGCTCAATGGCACAGCTTCTTCTTTCCACTTGGCCCAACAGCTGCTAAAGATACTGTCAGTGGCAGTGTTAGGCCAACTGGAAGCGCTTATCATTTATTCATGTATCCATCCACCTATTTCAAGTTTCACTTGCATTTAGGATATCTATTAAATAATCAGTCATCAATTAATCACCATTAAGAAATGTGATCATTTAAAAGTAAACACATTATCAATGAAACCTTATCTGTGTTTGTTCAAAATCATTTACATGGAAAACTGAACCAGTGTTTTTCCATACAGTAGTTACCTTTATGACATGTGGGGACATTTGAGTCCAACCGAAGTGAAGAAAATACCTGTTGCCTGCACCTCCTTAACTAACACATTCACCACGGCTGCTCCTCTGTACCTTTTCTTGATCTGCTCTTATCTACCCCAAACTGATAACACCCAGTTTTTGTCAACAAGCATTAATGGTGCACAGAGAGAATTACAAGAACACTGGAGAAGAGGGAGCAGGAAGAGCACTTTGAAGTTTTGGTTTGTATTTTTCAAGCAGGGAAAGACACAAGTAAAAGCATGTTATAGAAGTCTTAGACCCAGAAGTGTTAACCATTCATCACGAATGTTTGCATCAAAATCTCAATTATTATGGATGGATAGTGCAGCAAATGCTGTCTTGCCTGCCTTTTGTCGTTTAAGCCTTTCTTGGCTAACCTCCACTGCCCTTGGCTGTGCTCTGTCATTCGTACTGCTATGCAGACCCAGGAGTGACTCAGCAGTCCTACACTTAGTGCTTCTGGGCTCACTGGCCCTATAGTGAAGTTGCATGGAGAGCTTCACAATCCATAGTAAAGCACACCTTCTACTGACCTAAAACCAAACATTTACAAGGCTATATAGAATATCCAAAAGGACTTGCTCCAGCCATTTTCTGTCATGATTTGTCTTTTTCTCATCTATCCAAGTCTTACACTTTTCGTGTTTCATTTCCTCCTCACTGTTATAACAGTCACTTCACCTTTGTGTACAGTGCGTCACATCTCAACTCCCAGCATATTTTGTAACTCCCAACACAATTTGGCATGTTTAAGTTAAGTAATTAATATGGGGCTTTATTTTAGTTTGGATTATCTTCATATCTTACATTTTTTCATTTTGTCTTTATGATGAATAGTTCATTTCAAAATTTCAAAAATTTCATGACAGCAGTGCAGTTGCTTTGGCCCCTGATTTGTATTGTAATATTATACGTCTGATATATTCTAAATGGTTGTGGAAAAGTCTGGACTCTTGGATATGTTTTAATGTTGATGTTTCCCTGTTTCCCCCCCACTAACTGTGCACCATAACTCTTCAATATCTGTCCTGTCCTTTCCCTCTCTCCCTTTATCCTATGTGCTTCTTGTGTCTCTAACATTGTCTCTCTCTGTTTTCCATGTTCCTATCCTTTTTTTTCATCCATTTTCTCATTTTACACCTGTTTGCCTGGTGTGGGAATGCCTTTGCTCGATGCTCACTTGTGCCAGATCGCTCGTGAAGCCGAGGCAGCCATGTTCCACCGGCAGGTGTTTGAGGACCTGCGCCGTTCCACACCACACTGCAAAGACCCTGCTGAGGCTATTGCAATCGGAGCTGTTGAGGCTTCCTTTAAGAGCTTAGCCTCTGCAATCATTGTGCTCACGGGCTCTGGAAGGTAGGCAGGTTATCTGGCACTGGCAGGTTGCGGAGGACACACACCGTTCTCAAAGACTCAGAGAGGGAGAGTAGGGCCAGACAGGGACTGAATGAGGAAGTAACTGGGAGAGCCTGGCAAACGTTTTGGGCAGACAGCTGGTTGGTTTTTTACCTGTGTGAACATATTTAAAAAGCAAAATGCTGGTGTTACATGGTAGATATTTAAACGTTGGCTAACCTTGACTGAGGCTTAGACTATCATGTCCCCAACAACTAAACCAGGAGTCCAGCTCAGAATTTGCCAGTCACTCCCAGTAGTGTGAATGACTCTGCGTGCTGTACTGATGGTGAGTGTGACTGAGAGTAACCCCCCCACCCTTCCCTCGCCGTCCTCCGGCGCTCAGATAGCACGAGAGGCCGAGGCAGCCACCTTCCACAGACAGCTGTTCGAGGAGCTGAGGAGACACTCTCAACTGACCAGAGACCCTTCAGAGGCTGTGGCTGTCGGAGCTGTCGAGTCGTCCTTCAAATGCTGCGCTAGTGCCATCATTGTTCTCACTAAGACTGGGAGGTAAGAAAGAGAAGGACAGAGGTGAACCTGATCCTGAAGGTAAGGTGTTGCCAAACTGTCCTGATTCTCCCTCAAGCACCTAATGTTCTCTAACAGATCCCTTCTCCTTCACTTTTGTGTGCATGTGTGTGTATGTGCTGTTACGTTGGGTGGTTGGAGATAGCAGCAGAGTTCAAGATTGAGAGTGGGGAGTTGTCAGTAGCCCAGTCCCAATTTCAACCCTACAGAGATGTGGGACTACATTTAGTGCAATCTTGTTGAATAGGGTAGAGGTCTTTGTCTTGCCAAAGGAAAGGCTCCCATTTTCTATGAGATTTAATTAAAGTGACTGGTACATATATCAAATACTATCAGAAGATTGGAAACCATCGGTGGTACACTAGGTGACAAACAAAGCAGAAAGAAACCTGCACTTGCCAGAGTTTTTCATACTCACTGACATTGTGAGAGAGCCCTGCTTTCAACATCAGTGTCATAAATTGTGGGTAGTTCCTCAAAAATATGTGCAGCACTGTAAATTTCCCAAGAGCTGATTTGACAGTGGGGAAGTTCATAACCTTCAGAGTTTGCAGTTGGAGAGTGAACATTTGGACTGGGTCACTGACATCTGGTGTCACTATTAATTTTGTTGCCCCTGTTTGGGCAGGACAACTCGATATCTTTATTGATGGGCTAGAACAGTTTTTAATCACAATGCTTTATGTAAATTTACATGTATCAAGTATGAGGCTAAACTGCTTATAAGCTAAAGACATTTTAATCAAAAATTTCATTCATTTTCATATTCTCCCTATGAATTTATATCTGTTAAATCAATTCAGCATGCTGAGATGGTGACCGAAACTCTGTTTTGTCCACACCAGCACGGTTTAGGCATGGCTTAATGTTTTAGCAGTGCCTGTTTCCATGTCACTCTGTAATCATCATAATGATTTAATTGTGTGGTTTTTGTCATTAGTTGGAAGGATATAAATACTACAAGCTAAGCACCTCATTAACATTTTGTCTATATTTGTGCGTATGTGCAGGTCCGCCCACCTGATCTCCAGGTACAGGCCCCGTGCTCCCATCCTCGCTGTGACCCGTAACGCCCAGACTGCCCGTCAAGCTCACCTGTACCGTGGCATCTTCCCTGTCCTCTACACCAAGCCTGCCAACGACGTGTGGGCAGAGGACGTCGACATGCGTGTCAACTTTGCCATGGATATGGGTAAGACTTGATGTGCTAACTTTCATTGCCCTTGCCCCTGCACTTGCACTTGTATATGACTAATTGTTAGAATTCCAGTGTAAGAACAGAATCAATATCATTGCTGTGACCCTCTAAGCCAAGACATTGTGCTGAACAACCATAAAGACATTAAATAACTTTGAATGTTTTGTTTAATTTTTCAGGCAAAGCCCGTGGCTTCTTTAAGGAGGGAGATGTGGTCATCGTCTTGACCGGCTGGCGTCCAGGCTCTGGTTACACCAACACTATGCGTGTGGTTCTGGTGGCCTGAACAGCCTGAACAGGGCTGCTCTGCTTTCTCCTTCACCCTTCATCTATCTTTCATAGCTCTCCACCCCACACTCCACTCCAGCTGACAGCCCTTCACATCCAACGTCCAGGATTCACAGATTTCATCCCCTGAACAATTTATTGTTTAGGCAATGATGGAAAAAAAAATAGAGTATAGCCTTCTGTACAATTCCACTTTATGTCTCCATTCCATTTATGTCAATTCTCTCTATAAAACCAGTCTTCAGGGCCTCAGATGATTACACCCTAAACCAGAAACTGCTGTATTTATTCACTCAAACATTTGTATTATTATAAGTGAGTCTAAGAGTGAATGCATCCTGGTTTTGTGTGCATGCGCATACTGGTTCTTGTTTAGGTGGGGTCGGTGATGGGGCAGACTGATCTCAGCAGAGCACCTTGACTACTGTGATAGTCTAACCACACTCCTTCCCCCGATTGACAGAACAAACTTGTGGTGTCCTCAATCAAAGGGCTCCCCCTACAGTACAGCCTTGGCTCCACCACTCCACCGAAACAAACCCCTGAGTAGTGCTGTCTGTACGAAGTGTCCTCTCTTAAATGCCAGCTTTCACTGTATTTAAGTGTATCTGTAAGTGTTGCACTCCTAATCGACTCCAGACAATGTTACATTCTCTACTATACTTGACTTTTGTGAATGGTAAAGTTTTGTTGTGGGACATCCAATACTACATATATTTTGTCTGAATATAGAGAAATGTTAGTTTTGGATGTCCTCTCCAGAGATGTTTGAGCTAGTTACTGTATTTGTATTATTAGATGTGTCATAAAGCCTTTACATTTCTTTGCATTTATGTCATATCTAAGTTCGCACTTATGAACCGTGTGGTTCACTAAAGTTGACTGATATGAATGAGCACTTTTTAGTTTTTTTTTCACACAGAACTGATAAAGGGACAGTGCCATGTCCTTGTCATTCCCAGTGGGTGATTGGTAGAACCCTTCGCTAATCTTTCTCCCCTTACATCAGTAACCCACTGTAGCTGTTCTCATGTGTCTGTGCTTTTTGATTGTAAAGCTAGAGTGTCAGAACTAACTAAATGTAAAGGGGTATTATAGTGTTTAGCTGGTGTACTGAGCTGTCCTACAAGACTGGATTCCCATCAATAAAAGAGATGAGCACCTATCTAAACTCTGCCTTGCAAATGTTTTATTTTACAAATGACTCATCACAAATTGAGCACTGCAGTAAATTTACATTGAGTGATAAATTCAGTAAAACCATAAAAATGTAACTGAAAATGTAAATACTACAGTGTCCCATTGTGTGGTTATAGTGATGTTGTAGATAGGTTGGTGATGAATCTGAGAGTTTACAAATGTCCAACAATTATAACCTGAACACCATGTGAGAGAAGGATGTCTCTAAAATATTAACTTTATTATTCTTTACTGTATCACAACATTTTACATTATCACTGTAGTCTTTGAAAGTAATGCAGTGGACCAAAAGCAAGAATGGCAACATATTTATATCTGTTATAAAATGCAATTGTGCAAAATCAATCTTGTGTATTTGTTAAACATTCACTGGCAGTCCTGGCTGTACACCACCCCCACCTGCCTTCGGATCTCATCCTCTGCCTCAGCCAGCAGAACAGAGTCAGCATGAGACATCACTGCACTCTCCTTCAGCCCTATATGGAACAAACATAGTGTAAGAACATACACAGTATACTGTCACGACTACTTGCCCATACAGTAAATACCTATTTCCAACAACAGTTTAGTGTCTCTGATGCCACCTGGTGTTGAAAGTGTGTATAAGACATGTCACAAAATGTCTGCACTTGGAGAAATCCATTCAAAAATGCATGTGTTTGATACTGAGTTAATGCATGAATTTATTTCTCTATAATAAGTTAAACATTTTAAATATCATATACCTTTAAGCAAACACTGACGAACTTCCTCTGCTTCATAACGCATCCCTGTACTGTTGACGAAATTGAGAGGCAAATATGGTTCAGGCACCGGATACTGAGTCTCCTTCCCATTCACCTCCAGTGATGTGGGGCACCACATGTGAGCAGGGACCTGTACAAAGTTAATAGAAGATACTTTTCTCCATCTTTTTGTTACACAACACATGTTTTCAGCACACCACTCCCTGATTTCCTTCCTAAATTTCTTCACAGCTGACCTTGGTTCACATGCTAACATTTGATTGAATTCTCAAAATGCAATGTGCAAGGTGCAAACTGGTGTTACATTTCAGACTGTTTGAATTTTATTGTGAATATGTGGCTTGGCTGTGATGACCCACCTTGATTGTGCCCTTTGTGCCCATAATAATGGCCTCATTTGGCAGCTGCACACATGCAGAGCAGGTTAACACAGCCATCCTGTTCTTGGAGAACTTCAGACTGACAACCACGGTTTCATCCACCCCTGTAACAGCATGTATAACAAAATGCACATTTGATGAAGACAGTAAAACAAAAATCATGAATTTCTGACATGAATTAAAATGCAACAGTGTCAGTGAATTTTACTATGTTCTACACTGAAGAAGAAGAAAACTTTATTGTGCTATAAAAGAAGTGACAGAGATAAAATCTGAAGTCTTATGAGACAGTAGGGGTCATACTGGCACAAAAACTGGAGCAAAAGCCTTACAAGCTGATTTAAAAATTCCATCTGCTAATACATAAGCAGCAGCAAGTCAGGTCAATGAATCACTGTCAGCCTGTGTGAGTGGGTGATAATAGCAGGCTCCATGTGAAACATGTGTCATGTCACTGTGAGGATAATCCAGAGTGAACCACTTATTTTTGCCAATACTGATGAACTTCATATTTTTTATTTTTCAGTAAGTGCAACACTTCCCCTTATTCTAACTGATCTGTCAGTTACTTTGAAAAAAAAATCTGGTCTGGGTTTTACTTGCCTGTGTCCTGGCAGACCCCAGTGGCTTGTATGCACTCTGGCTTCTCTCCATTATACACCATATATATGAACTGCAGGCAGTAGATGCCAAGATCCAGCACTGCTCCTCCGCCCAGCTCCTTCTGTACTGTTCTTGGTATGTGCATCAACGGGGCACCAAACTCCGCTCTGACCATCTTCACCTCACCCACCTCTCCCTGGGCCAGAAGCCTTCTGATCTCCACAGAGGCTGGGAAAAAACGGGTCCAGACGGCCTGGAGTGAAAGGACGAGAGGCGGCTCATAAAGGTGCATTTCAAGTGCATGACGAAGGGTTTGTTATGTATGTAAGTCCCACAAATCAACTCAAAATAAATTTTAATGTTCTAGGGGATTTTAATGCTAATTTTCAACATCTTGTTGAATATTATTATTTGGTTGTTTTTCTGGTTTTTCGGACTTTACTAACTAATGAAATCATAATGAAAAGATTTCATAAAAGTCATATGTAAATAAAATAGGTATGTGAGTACATAAATCCACTATCAATTATTTTAGTGTTGTAAAATAAATATAAAATGAATATATAAGTTTGGATAGAGGTAAAATATGATAAACATTGGTGATGCTTATTTGTAGGCTTATTAAAACAAAAATGTGAGTGTAAAGTATTTAATTGATATGATCACCTATCACACCACCACCATTGTCCAGAACCCAGAATAAATGTACAGGTAAGAAGAAGAAATTAGGGAAGTGAAGGGAACAGTTGTTTTTGCTCTGTCCATACTTCCATGAGAAAGACGTCATTCCTCTTGGCAGAAGCCAGAATCTCCTGCACCTCCCTGGAGTTCATGGCCAGCGGCTTCTCGCACAGCACATTCTTCTTTGCATTCGTAAAGAGTAGACAAGCACTCAGATGGTAGGGGTGGATAACTCCAACATACACCACATCTGCATGCACACACACACACAGATCAGAAAACTTCCAATTAGTGGATCACCACTAATTGGAAATTAGTGGTGATCCACCAGAGGTTCAGGGTTTTGCTTGGTTGTTGATTCTCAACCCGACACATCTGGTGGCAGAAAGTGTTTAAAATCACAGATACAAACAACCATCAACCAATCAAAACTGGCCCTAGATGGACAGGAACTGACCAATATCTGGATCTCTGGCCAGCTCCTCGTAGCTGCCATATGCTCGAGAGATGTTGTGCTTCCTGGCAAACTCCTTTGCATCCTCCAACTTGCGAGCTGCCACAGCCACAACCTGGAAATACAATTTCGGATTATTATACTCACTTTAATAAAAACAAAAATAAATAAATAAATAAATAAAGACACCCCCTCTCTATGTTTCAGGAGTGTGCTCATATAAAGGCTTAATTCTGATGATCTTCCTAACTCTATGGACCGTTATAATGAAGCCATTTAGGTTTATCAGATTTTCTTGCACAGTCTAATATAATACACATAATATCTTGTTGGTTTAAAAAACAACAACAACAAAAAAACAAAACAAAACTGCTTTCCTCAGCCTCTGGTGAATTGATGCAGACAAACATTGCTTAATAAATCATTAGCTCTCCCCCACTTACATTAATTCTGCAGAGTGAGAGATTAAATTTAAGCCTTTTAGTTTTAATGCTGTAATTTTTATTATGCAACTGTATTTTATGAGGCTTGTTTTGAGTGCCTTGATTTTATTGTTGTAAATGAATGCTGATTTGATCATTATGACTTACAGTCATGTAGCCTACATGCCTAAAAACTACATTTGCACAAATACCGTATTCATTGGAATATGGGCTAAGGAAATCTTTAATGCGCCTCCTGTGCCCGTTTCACGGTAGAAAAACGTGATCCAGTACGAAGGGTACCTGCAGATTTATGCTTGCAATGCTCACTCACAAGTCCAATGACGTCGGTATGCACTATGCAGCCGTCTGCTGGTTTAAACTGCACGTTTCAGGTGCACAACATTGTGCGTCTATAATTTATTTCGCCAAAGGTTTTTTTTTTTTTTTGACATGACTTAAAATCAGTAGGAAGCAATACATAACACTGTCCTCGCGGAAGAACCTCAGTGAGTCCTGGGTTGTGATCACGTACTGTTGTGTATTCGTGTCTACACTATTACACCCACTGATACTGGTACCTGATGGTCCTGGGCAGGCAGAGTTTTCAGAGCCACAGTGAAGTCATGACTGATCTTCCCCGCGCTGCAGATTCCCCACCTGGTTGCCATATTGGAAGAAGTGAGGTCAAGGGAATGGGAGGAGCTCATCACCAGACTGCATTAGAGGGGCCGGGCTGCCATTTAAGCGTCACTGAAACGTAGTGAGTGCGGCCCAATAGTGTGTCTCTGCAGACGGAGCCTGGTAGACAGGAGGAGTTTACGACAGTGGCCACTCTCTGCCACAAGGGGGAGACACAGTATTAGTTTTCAGTGTGTGACGTTGCACAAAAATGACACGATGGTGATGTTTTCTGTTTACAGAGCGAAAACGTGACTTCCAGATGATGTTCAAAAGTCTCTGCCCACGATATTGTGAGAAGCTTCCTGCCCCCGTTCCTGTCTGTTATTATTATCATTATCATTACATTATTATTATTATTCACTACTAATAATTGTCATTTATTATTGTCATCACTTATATTCCTTCATTCATTTACATCAGATATTTACCATTTCGCAATTTGTCTTTAACCGTGTTTATATTTTCACTACTACTGATAAATAGTGTGAGTTCTTCTTTGCATTTTCCCTCGGCATAAATTATGTATATTTATACATATATAGCCTACTTATAATCTATATTTTTTCATTTATCTGTCAAGTGTTTAACCTCACTTTTAATTCTTGAGTTAGTCTCAGTGAGTGTATATTATGGGGGAAAAAAACGTTTCAAATCTATTATTGATATATTCACTCCCCAGTGCATCTCTTGTATGACTTTGATCAGGATGGATTTTTTTTGTTATTTATTTATTTATTTATTGTGAATGTAATCAGCAAGAGTGGCTTAAGGTCGGAGGTCAAAATACAAAATAGTCTCTCCAAGTGCATGGGGACATTTTGTAAAGGCTGTTTGTCATGGCGTGAAACTGGGCAGTCCATTTATTTAAGTTCATATGATAAATAGAGAAGGTTTGGCTGAAATGCTGAAATAAGTATTTAAATGATTACAATTCCCTCATACAATGATATTTTTCTTCTTTTGCATTAATCAATAATTAAATCAACATCATCAAAATGTGCCTTTTATTTTATTAATGGCTTGCACCGTGTATGACCGAGAGAGCCACTGAGTCCAACGGGTTGAGAACAAGTATTAATTGAGCTGTGCTCTTTGCTGACTCATAAAGGCCTTCCTCCATCCTAACCTTGAAAAGCAGACAGTGCAACCTATTTTTGTATGGAGAGAACATGAATCTATTTGTACACCGCTGCAAGGGGCAGACATGACAGAACACTTTGATTCAAATGTGCCACTCGAAGTCACTTCTCCTCTCCGGCGGATAATATTTGAAATGAAACATGGCTCTCACAATCAGTCCTTTATTGGATTCATCAATCACACACCCCACAGTGACAGCTGGGTTTGTCTTTAAAGGGACTAAGACTTGATTACAGGATGGTGACACACAACATGGTCGCTCAGTTTGTTTACATTGTGATTTGTCTGCTGTGAAACATGTTTCCAGGCCTATTTTCAACACTGTGTGATTTAAGAATATACAATGTGACTTAACATTGTGACTCAGAGGTAGAATTACTGTGTTTGGAGCAATCATGGCTGTGTCCTGAGGATAAAAAGAATATAAAGAGAACAAACTCAGTAACAATGGTGGTAAATGCAGTGATGATGTACATCTTCCAATAATTAACTGGCTCTGTCTTTAACTCATTGGCAGCTGAAAATGTTATTCTCAGTGTCACTGGCTTTGTCACACAATGCCATGAGTGATCTGCTTATGCCAAAGATCCAAATGCCTGCCCCGAGCAGCTTCCTCCGTTCCATCTGAGTAGGCTTAAGTCAGGTGAAACAGCTCGGCTTCTGAGTGATGTCACTGGCTGTCCTGGCTGAAGACAACTCCCACCTGCCTCCTGATTTCATCCATGATCTCTGTCAGCAAGACAGACTCTGCCAGAGGCATCCGTGGGCTCTCCTTAAGTCCTGCAGATGAAGAGGAGTTTTAAGGAAACCCAGACATGCCACAAATGCACGTCTGTTTATAAGCACAGTTAAATTATGTACATATTCATGATGATACATAAGTTATGCCAAAGCAAGGATGTAAATATTGTGTAAATTAGAAGAGGAAGCAAAATCAATTCAAACAAACTAGAGGACTTTCCAAGGCCTGATGACTGCATTCATGTCAAGCTCCAGGAATGCAATGGTTTCACTGGATTGCAGTGTCTTCTGTTCAAACTCCCCTTACCTTTGAAGCCTTGGTTCAGACTATTCAAACAAGTTTATCTATTTGAAGACAAATACACAACATTCCTTTTATCATGTCCTACCCTTAAGCAGGCACTGTCTCACTTCCTCTGCCTCATAGCGTAGCCCGGTGCTGTTGGTGAAATTCAGAAGGAGGCATGGTTCAGGCAGAGGGTACTCCGTCTCCTTGTCATTCACCACTAGCGTGGTGGGGCAGTGCATGGGGCCCAGAACCTGGAGGGTAAAAACGGAAATCACTCAACTCATAAATAGTGGTATCGACTCATAAATAGTGGTGTTTAATTAAATGTCAAAGTAATTATGGGTTATTGTAGTGCTGCACATCTCAATCATTTCTTAATCAAGTAAAATGTTCCTGAAGAGGACGAGCAAAGCACACTTTAATGGAGCCTTTAGTGCCGGCGATGACAGCATCGTTTGGAAGTCGAGTAGCGATCGAAAAGGAACAGAAGGCCATCCTCTTCCTGGAAAACTTCATCACCACCACCACTGATTCATCCACTCCTGCCAAAAAAATGGATCTCTGTCAAAACCAGTGAACGGAAAAAGAGTGAATGAATGGCAACAACAGCTACTGGCGTTAATATAGTTTAAAAGGGAACTCTGAAAGTCCAAGTTGTTTTCCACTGTTTTGCAAACCCTCCTCCTGGCCATGTGCATTTGTTTTCAATGAAGCCAACGAAGAAGCAATCCATGGGGCGATGGATAACATTATATTACATATATGATGTTACTACATGTATATCTGTGTTGTCTTATCTGTCATAAACAAAAGATTATGGGTTACAGGGTGCCTTTGTGTCGCTGGGACACCAGGTCAGAGGCCAAGTACTTCACTGATCTTACAAGGTTGGTTTTCGACCAAGAGCTAGATGGAAGACAGAGAGCCTCCATGTAACATGTTAGAGATCATTTCTTTAACCATCACAATTACTGAAGCTGTTTAATTAAGGTAAAAATGTAGCATGGGTTCCTCTTCAATTTCCAGTTCAGGTTTCAGTTTCAAGTTCAGTTCACTGAACATAACATTTCAAAGATGAAAGATGTGATGAATTTGTCCCTGAGGTGTTTACATTTTGGACACTTCATTTAAAAAATGTGATTTTCTGCCTATGTTTCTCCTACGTCTCACGGGAATTTCTTTTTCCCCCCTGTTGTGCTGAACTGTATGAACAGTTCATGATCACTGATTGCTGCAATGTGGTTAATAATACTAATCTACATCCACACCTCTGCTGCATGTGCTGAATCATACCTGAGTCAAGTAGCACCCCTGTGGCCTGGATCGACTCAGGCCTCTCTCCGTTAAACACCATCAGCACAAACTGCAGGCAGTACACGCCGATGTCCAGCAGCGCTCCTCCACCCAGCCCCTTCTCCACCGAGCGTGGGATATGGAGCTGGGGGGAGCCGAAGTAGGCCTTCACCAGCTTCACCTCCCCTACTGCCTCCTCTGCCAGCAGCCTGCGCACCTCAGCATGAACAGGGAAACATCGGGACCAGATGGCCTGGGAGGGACAGAGGTGACAACATATGTGGGCCAATGTTTAAACTGCAGTTGCACATGAGCAGTAGTTTATGAGTACTGACGTGCTGGTCAAACATGACATGACAAGATGTTTCCCTTGTGAGCCATAAATACTCACAGCACATTCAAGATTTTGCTTAGTACATGTCTCCAGATCCAGCAGCCAGCAAGGAAGTATGCTACTGTATTTGAAGGTCCAGCATGAATGTGTAAGGAGTTTGCAGCAGCCTCACATACTGATTATTAGATAACCTCATAACATCAAGATCCAAATACACTTTCTGCATTTATATGAAATGTCACAAGATACTTATATCTTTTCAGTTTTTGGCTAGCAGCTCCTGCAGGTGGCCACTGAGCAAAGGACGACAACCTTTAAATCTTACCTCCATCAAGAAGACATTGTTTTTCTTAGCTGCAGTGACGAGGTCTTTCACTTGTCTGGAGTTCATAGCGAAAGGTTTCTCACACAGCACGTTCTTTCCAGCATTGAGGAACAGCAGACCAACTCGCCAGTGCTCCGTGTGCAACACTCCCAGGTACACAATGTCTATGAGGATGCAAACAGTGACTCACAACACACCATGTCTCTGCCTTTGCACACAAGCGGTTTCTCTTAACTCACCAATGTCTGGGTCGTTGGCTAGCTCCTCATAGCTGCCATAAGCCTTAGGAATACCATGCTTCTTGGCAAACTCTTTGGCACGATCCAGGCTCCTTGATGCAACGACTGCTATCTGCACATGGAGGAGAAAAACACACAGGCATTCATCACAGTGTTGCTCTGTCAGCAGCTCTGCTCACTCCAGAGGGAGACATCTTGTGTGACAACGGAGTGTAGTGAGCTTATTTGCACCTGAGTACCTGGTGGTCTCCAGGAGACAGAGTCTTCATGGCCACACTGAAGTCATGACTGATCTTCCCAGCACCACAGAGTCCCCATCGGGTTGCCATGTTGAATTGGTGGACGACAAATGAGCGAGGTGGTGCTTCAGTATAGATCAGAGCCGGTGGCAAGTTGTGACCTTGAGAGAGGTTGCACGTTCAGGGGAAGGAATGTACTAAACTGTCATGCCTTAGCACCAGCGGCACTTCAGCAAGAAGGCGCCTGCATTTATATGCTGGGGAGGGCAGGGTGTGTCACCTTTCTTCCCTTGTTGTGTTGTTGCTGATACAGGCCTTTCAGTCCAGGCTGAGGTGGTTTGCACCAGTTGGCTCCAGCAATGTGTAATCATTGGGGCTCTCTGCCATCATTAACACACACAGAGGAAAGGAAGTTACATAGTTTAATGTTTAAGGCTGGGTGAGGGTTCACCTTGCCCTCAGATCAGATCAGCACAGTATTACAGGTCAAGTATTAGGACCAAGAACAGTTTTGTTTACTGCTGAGACAGAGACACTGATTAGCCTGTGATGGTTTGACAGCCACACAGAGGCCAATGATTAAACCAGGAGCCTCGTTGAGGTTGCTGGGATAAATAGATGTACTGGGTTCACATGCTCATGGAGCCCACAGCAGGGCAATTTAACTGGCCAGTAAGCTGAGCCAGGATGACTATGGAAAAGCATCAGCTAAGTTGCCCTTGAGCTAAATATTTAGCCAGACAGGCAGTTGTGTAAACTCCCTGCCACATGCTGCCAGCAGAGGACACTGTGTTGTCGTCAGCAGAGTCTACTTCCTCTCTCAAGCTCCGAGGATTTGGCACGGCTCATTGTGAGGAATTATATAAAGGTTTGCAAAACCAGGTGAACCAAGAAGAAAGAAGAAAGAGGCACTTTGAAAAGTATTTGCCAGAGGTCATATAAAATTTCTGGAGCACTTCGAAAAGACAAAATGAGGATTTTCATGTCAACAATGTTGCAACACAGTGGAACAAAAATGTTTCACTTTTTTTTAGACATTTCTCTGCATCAAAATATATTTTGGATACATGTAATGTTGAAATCAGTGTGACCTACATTTACTCATTACTTTGTCCAGAAATAGTAATCTTGAGTATATCATTTTCTTTTTTCCTTATTTCCTGCTTCGAGAGTTGATTTTCATGAGGAAACAGTGTCAGTGTCAGGGATGTCTTCATTATAGAAGAAAAGGAATTTTATCAATGACTTTCTTCACTGGCTGCTTTCCTTTTGTATTTCAATTCCAAATGAATTCTGGGAGCCGTGTGCCGTTGTCATAACAACAAGGTACCAGCTGGGCAATTTGTATGCAAATGGAATTGGGCTTGGCCTGATATCCCTGCCTATACCACAGGACCTGGTTGCCATGGGAATGCCCAACTCCTAAATATGTGTGTGTGTATATATATATATGTAAGGCCTTTTTTTCACTTTTTGGGGGGAAAAGGACATAGCACCATTTTTCTGACAGGAGCTACACGATGACATCAGTGAAAAGAATAAGAAGTGTGAAGGAAGAGGTGTAACCTGACAGGGCAAGTGCAACTAGATTTTGAATTGGTGTGAAGCAATGAATTGGTTCTGTGCTGTCTGACTCAAATGCCAGCAGACGGGCCCACACAACACAGAGGCTCAGGTGGTAATGGGGGAGTGTGTGTGGGGGGGTGTTCTGGGCCTCAGACAGAGTCACCTGACAGCCGTGCAACTGGGACCCCACTGCTCTCACCCAAAGCTGCGCCACAGATGCCTACTTTTCATCAGAAATGAAACCCTCAACATTTCCTGCTGAAAGCCGCTCCTCTCTGTGTGAGCTCAGGGTCACAAGAACAATTCTGTAAAACTTTCAGTTTTAATGAAGAGCAGCAGTACAGTGGCCAGCATTGGGGTGTGGCTCAGGGGCCTTGGGTTTTTGAGCCTGCTGAACCTGGACCAGCATTGGAGGCGGGTGGGAAAAATGGCTCCAGAAAGTGAACAGTGATGAGCCTCGTCATTCAGAAACTTGGCATGCGGAAGGAAGTGAGCGCCTCATTAATTCAGCATGGCCAGAACAATTGCCTTCCACTCCTATCATTTCTCACTATCTTTATTTGATTAAGAATTCATGCATCATCTCTTGTCTGCATCCCTATTCCATCAGGACATGGAAGAGTAGCATCTGATGGGTCACGCGACCGGTCACAACAGTTTCCTTTGAGGGGGTGGATCATTTTGCCTGTGAAGGTGGTTGATCACAGCGGACAGTTTTGTTTCACACGCTGTCACATCATTTCATCTGTTTATCCTCCTGTCAGAATAACTCCGGCCCCTATTTGTCATTGACAGTGGCAATGACAGCGTTACTGTAAAGCCTATGATCTCAAAATTTGTCACTGATCATGCCAATACTTGGAAAAAACCTACTTTTTTAGAGCAAATATTGATGTTGCTGAAGTCTTTATAACGTAATTATCTAAGATGGTAGAAGCTACAATGTGCCTCTGCAACCACAGTTACCACGTAACAGCTCCGTATTTCATCAGCAACTTTAAGTTAATGGGAAATAAAAAGGACCAGAGAGAGGCACCCTAATCCTGTTTTGATTGATGCGGATATGCAGGCCCCCCCCCACACACACACACACCACACACACCCTCCTCCAGCTGTCAGTGTAAGTGAGAGCCATCTTGCTGCGGTGTATTTTTTTCTGAGGGGGGGAGAGGAACTGTATTGCAGCAGTTATTGGAGCACCATCACTCCTCCATCTCTGTCTCAAGGTCACTGCAGAGGAAGGGTGACAGACTAGACAAACGCCAGGAGGGGCCAGCCATTTTGAGGGGAGGTTGGGAGCTTGATGAATCCAGGGAGGCAGAGGAAAGTGTGCAGCGAGGAGTAGGCTAATAAGTCATTTTGTCAATGCTACAGCATGCTCTGATGTGTGGGCGGGTTATTTTTTTTTCCATTAGAAAAAGTGTGATAGAGGGAGACTGAGAGGAGCAAGCAGAAATGGGAGCCTTTGAGCCGCCCAGAATTGTGCCGGCCCTTTGAGAGTCCTATCTTTGTCTGCAGCACACACACTCTGGGAGGCTGAGCTGTGGAGCAAGAGGCAGGCTGGACCTGAGCTGACTTAGCAGCCCTTCATCTGGATGTTAGTGCTGATGGGAAGGGATGGAGAGTGACTGCAGCCACACATAGTGCTATTATGACAAGTTACCATTCTTCATTTCAACCCACTCTCTGTGTAGTTCCATGGTTGTCGCCAGCCAAATCCATATTAGCCATGCTGGATTCTTTCCATATGCCTTGATATGACTGAAAACACTCACATACACAAACAGGGAAGAAGCATTAGTCAAAACTTCAGCAGGCTGCTTATTTTATGAGTGATATTTACTCTAGTCAGTACTATGCAAGTGTGTCCCCGAATTTGCAAATATTAAAGCAACACCTTGCAAGTATTTTACCTCAGTGAGTTTCAAAATCATTTTGATGTTTCACTGCCTTGTAATGTGGATAATGGCTGATAAACACAGCAGCTGTTAGCCTGGTGTTGCACTATGAAACTTGGGTTGCTCTCGCACAAACATGTCCCTTTATGGCAACATGAGCACCTCTTACCTAGCTATAGCCAGCTCACTATTCTCAGTAACGTTCATCATGGTAGAAGCACCTCAGAGACAAAAGAAGACGTTGTTACAGGAGGAGAAGAAGAGTGAGTCACTGACAAAGGACAAGGGTAAATCTTGGACTGGTTTTTACTGGTTGGCGAGAGCTTAGAGAAAAGGCAGGATGCAACACTGACGCCAGACACATGCATGTAGCTGTCCATTAGTGGAGCTCAATATGCAACTTGTATTCATGACAGAACTGTAAAAAGGAAAGGACCATGAGAGCAAAAAAAAACAAAAACAAAAACAAAAAACAAAACAAAAAAACTATTCTGCTATAACAGGACATTCGTGTCAATTAAGAATTAGGCAACAGCCAGTGGTACTGAGCACAATGTGACGTAAGCGTCTGCAAACCAACTTAAAGCTGAATTTACTTTGATGTGACACGTGCAATGTGTCATTGTGGTGTAATCTAAATTGAACTAATGACGACTACCGACCAAAGATGCAGGTGAAACTACAAGGTTCATGAAGGTGAACTTTCATCATTACACGTGTTGAAATATGTCCTGTCTTTTCTATCATGTTAACATCTAATGGAGGCGATAGAGC
This sequence comes from Caranx ignobilis, assembly GCA_021432705.1. NCBI lineage: Eukaryota > Metazoa > Chordata > Actinopteri > Carangiformes > Carangidae > Caranx > Caranx ignobilis. The sequence goes on from MU270012.1 coordinate 39,603,680, forward strand.
ATTTCTCAGCCAACAAATGCAGCCATCTCAAAAGAGGTTTTAACCCTGTAGTCAGTGTTTATTTCTGTTTGAGTACTAAGCAAGATGTCTAGTCTATCAGTGTTGTTGTTCAACTACTCTCTCTCCATTAAAAGCACCCTGAATCTGGGAAACATGCGACACACATTCTTTTTCTTTTTTTCTTACTGTATCACACTCACATACACACACAACACCAAAAAGCTGTGTCTCTATCCAAACCCACCTTGTATTGGATGGCTGAGATTGTGTGAGGCGATATGGAGTCCATCACCAAGCCCCTGCTGAGGTGAGAGTGGTAGACACATGACAGGAGTCCAGACGTTGGTCAGATACCATCCAGCTGATAATGTCCATTCGGGTTTGAGGGACATCGACTAAGGAGTGTAGAGCCGTCACCTCCACAATGTTCTACATGTCCTGAGGAGAAGCAGCATTAAGGTTATGATGCCATGCACAAGCAATTCAGCTGAGGTGCGAATCCCTGCAATCTGAAGTTACAAACGTCTTTTTGCATACAATACCAGTGATAAGGTGTACAGTAACTGATGTAGGGCCCTCCAGGAACAATAGTGGTGAAACAGAGGAGCATCGTCAGAGCTGGTTCTAACTAACATTCATAGGTCCACTCCAAGGGGCTCTATTTACCAACCTTTTCAAGATAGTACAGTAGCAATCTCAGTGGCTGATACATGACAACTCTATTACAATGGGAGAGAGGGAATTAGGAAAAGAAAATATAGTGATGCATGCATTCTTTATGAATATTATGAGCTGTAATTATTTGAGAAGCTTCTCTTATAATAAACTTTTTAGAGACTGACAAATATACTATTGGTTATTATTAATAATTGAAAAAGGTTCAAAAAAGGGTTGAGCACCAACCAAAATGATTTTTCAATCAATGCGATGTCCTCATTAATGGTTTATAAGTGATATATATGCAATTTTTGAATAAGAAATTAACAATTAATAACATTATAAGAGAATTCATAATTTATCACTCATTAAAAAGTCATTGCAGCAAGTGATTTACTTTGATTGGCTTACAATTTTTACAAGGTGTGACAGAAATGTGTTTAGTTATATTGATATTATTCAGATTGAGTTAACTGCTTTATCACAATTTAATTTAAGTTCCACTTTTTCTACATTTCCTTAATGTGTGGTAAGCTTTATCTGCGTCTACCACACAGACTGAGACCACTGTTACAGCTTCACCCACCTTTTAACTTCCCACCATAAGCAATCTGTACCCTCCACCCCCCACTACCTCTCTGTTGGCCAGTCGTACTGACTCAACTGCAGGGCGGCTGGAGCCATTAAGCAGCCAACACACTCCACTGCATCTCCCTGTTTAATTGCCTGATAGGGCTTGTGATATTTTTATCAGCCGTCCTGCGGTGGATGCCTGCCGAGAGGGGAGATGTGTGCATGTGTGTGTGTGTCTCTATACGTGTCATGGCTCGGTACACCTCTGACAAGGGAGAGCTGCCTGTTTGCTGCAGGAAACCCTGCGCTCCTATGCACCTGCATATCAAACTGTGTGACCCAGTCTCTCAGCTGTGACATAGCACAGAACATCCATGCCTAAACACAGCTTTGGCTTTGACGCTTCATCATTATTGAGAATCATGATAATAAATCATGCTTGCAGCTCTTGTGTTAAATATGATCACTAAAACATGGTACAGTTGTTCCAACACTTTGGTGATGGGACAATGTTTTCATATGTGTGTGAGGTTTAAAGATGACCTGGAAAATATGGTGGATGGAATTATCACTCCAGACTGCTATCAGTATCAGATACAGGTGCTTTCCCTGCCTAGAGATGGTATATACAGATACACAGGTTCATGTGGCCTGCTTTCTCTCACACACAAACACACACAGACACACATGTGTAATGCTACAACTTCCCTGCTGGCTGTTTATTAACTCTATGCTTGTCCACAGTCAGAGTGATTTAGTTGGTTAGAGGTGCCAGGGGGTGAGCCAGAGACACAGAGACAGCACAGGAACCTATTTAGAGCTTCAGAGTCAACAACCAATCAACATAAAACCAGGGTAAAAACCAATTCTCTAATATTTCCAGCTGACTTTCTGGCAGGGGATTAGGAAGTGGATTTCACCTCCATGGGATCTCTTTGAGTGCAAGCTCTGTCTTATGTGGGAATTATTGAATTGGCTCAGCAACTAGTCCCTCCGTGGAGTTGGAGACATTTCATCGAGGTCATTCCACACAATGATTGGATACAGCTAGTTAGTCACACTATCTCACAAAGCAAGCACAATTTCTTCTAAATAGGCGACATGTAAAAGTTAGAAACCGGGAAAAAGTCAAGTGCAGTGCATTGCACATTCATGTCTTATTGCTTACTGGTAACAAAACCAGAAAAAAAAAAAAAAAAGGTTTGGGACCCTGTGGCTAATTTCCTCCATCATGACATGACATCATGTTGTAAATACTTATATAACTCAGCTGTTTACATTTTATTAAGACTTGCAATTCCTTATCATTGAAGGCATAGTAACAGGCAGGTGAATGTATAGCCACAAGCTGACATGTGCCAAAGTCTCAGCGGATCATACATAATTTGAGCAGTGATGTACCTCATCTCCTCCAAATGACATGATGGCTGATATCTTTGTCCTGAAATTCTACATAACAAAATTACAATATTAATTTACTGTACCATGCAATGACTAATTATCTCTCATTTTTGAACATCAGTAAGGTCAACAAACACTTGTACAGACTTTTCCTACACATATAACACTGCTCTACCGTAGACACACACTCCACAGGAGTGCAGGACACTTTAAATTGTGTACCTCCTCCTGAAGGTCAGGAATCAATCCACTGACCCTCCAATTGGCAGACAACTCAACAGCTGCAGATATGTAACATAGCTAACTGGACATGTTAAGCATGCATGTTAATAATCTACATTTCTTTGCGGCTGACACATAATCATGAAATATTCAGAGTTTAACTGCCTCCTTTAATCCCATCGGCTGTGCCAGGATTAGAAAGGGAGCAGAAATGGGTGTTCAAAAACACCGCCTCTTTCTCTCCCTGTTTATTCATCTCTTCTTCACACTCTTCAGAAACACACACACATACACACACGTAGGGTTCACTCGCTCTGGCCACACACACACAAACACACACACACACACACACACACACAGTCCATCACTCATCCATCACCTCACAGGTCTTTTTCTCTCACACTCTCACATCCCACCTCCTCCTCCCTACACTATCTCAGCTCTGGGTTCTCTCCCTCACCCCCTCCTCCATCCTTCTTATCAAATACAAAACACACACGTTTACAAATACTGACATACTTACAGCTTTTGTGTCCTGGCATGCACGCAACACACTCATAGACACAGGCAAAGAGGCACAATATCACACTTATAAACACGCACACACACATACACATACAATACAATTTCCCCCACTCCTCTCTCTTGCTGTTCTTTTTCTGTTTTGCTCAGGGGAAGTGGGCACTTTACTGTAACTGTGAATCCACTGCTGTGAGCTATATAGTTACACACTTCCATACACACACAGACAATTAACATGCAATATAAATCTTGCACATTTTGCATATAAAAATGATTCCCTGTGAAACACCTAAGGAGGAAACATCAAAGGTACAATAGCTCAGAAGGATCCACTTCAGCTAATGAAAGTGAGTCATCCCACAAATTAGCATCTGCTTCCTCCATGTTATGTAAAGACTCTATAGCCTCTATGAAACCAGCTTCACAGCTGGCTGTTAAAACTAATATAGACAGATTGAATTTTGTAGTTGATGCCTGATTCTCAACCATGTTGCTTTTTAGAAAAACAACTGCATGAGTTGTTTCAGCAAATTCTCTAATGTCACATACATTTACACTTACTTTGTGTTACTTACTAACCTACTTTGTGTTAGTTTGATAACCCTAACCCTAATGTTTCTTTTAGGCAGGAGGGTAAACAGTTAAAGCTATGTTTGTTAAGTAGTGAGGGAGAAAAATGTACAACATGCTTTTGAACTCTCATCAGATATGCTCTGTTCTTCTTTGCGTGGCTACAGTGCACTGTGACAAGCAAGGGATAAACTGTTGAAATATACTGTATCTGGATTAAACATTGGATAAACGTATCATCATTCAGGGAAGATGCAAAAGTGAGCAAACTGCTGTAGAGCTAAATGTTTGTGGTTATAATCAATATTTTTTGTGTCAACTGACAACATGACAACAATAAGAAGGTCATAACAGATCTCAGTAACGGTGATTAAGCTTTTTGGATTTAGATTGGTGTGGTGGATAGAAATATAGCTCCAAATTGAATAATGTTTATACACAAGTGCTGGATGCTCTTACTTCCAACTTCCTTTCATTCAAAGTTGATAAGCAAGTACAAGTTGGTAAAAGTTGATAAAATAAATTATTTAAACCCAAACATAACCAAATACATTATCTTAACCCCAAACTATTATCAGCTCTTAACTCTAATCACGTCATTTCTGAGCCTCAAACTTGATCAAACTGAAAAGATTTGAATTTAGATTTAATTTTGCCATTTGAGACGGTTATGGGAGGAACATTTGTGCTGCTGCCTTTTTATATGAATGAGGTTTGTTGTGTTTGCAACTCAGCCAGTCACATGTCAGTTTTTACATATACAGCTCTCTGCTGTAAAGAGATTAGCATAAATGGTCCAGCTCTGCAGTGCAGACAGGCAGAGTGTGAGAATGGCAACATCATGAAATGTCTGAATGATCTGCACATTTCCTAAAGCGGCATACGACTTGATTCTCTCTAAAGCACAGAAATCATTTCAAAGTGCCCTTTTTGCAACAACAGCCAAAAGAGGACCAGACATAGTCAATACGGTGTGTCAATCAATACACGGGTATTTTAGAATGTAGACCATGTAGCCATTGTGTTGAACGTAATTAATTTTGCTGCAGGTCTCCCTTGTCGTCCACCTCCTGAGCCCACCTCTCATTCTTCTGCCTCCCCACCCTCCTCCCTCCACATCCCCTCTCTTTGTGAATGTGCTGCTTTAAGCCTTGTGGTAAGATCTATTTCTGACTTGTAAGCACACCAGAGGTGGCCAGCGACAGGGAATCTTTTCATGTCCCACTATAAGAAAAAGAAAAATCATTCATTAACTACTACTATAGTACGAAGATCTAAGTCACAGTTAATTCTGATTTCACCTGGTGCTTTCCTGGGTGATGTGACGTAACAGTACAGGCCACTTGACATAAGGATGATGGTTAAGATGCTGGCTTTGGCTCTTTCACCATGTGCATTTCCATCTGTTGCCTGATTAACAGGAAACATTTTGTATATAAATTTGAGGCATGCTTATATCTGAGGCATGTGTGCAGATGTAGATGACCACCACAGGAATGCCTGTTTGATTGTTTGTTTGTTTTCAAACGGTTAAGGACTTAATTGGATGCCTCTCACCTCAGAGGATTATCTTAATGAGGTCTTTGGGTTTGCTCCAGTCACATTTTGTATGAGCTTGGAATACATTACATGAATGGGCCAGATGCCCCCCCGCCACCAGTAGCTAAGACATTCATTTGCAGGTGAGATGAAGCATGGAGGTCAGCTGGGCCAGTATGACATTCAGAGCTTTGGCTGGCTGACTTGAAAATTGCTCCTCTTCTCTGTTCCCCTTCAAGAGCAGTTCTGCTCAACAGACTGGCTCTTCTGCAAAATTAAAATGATCAGAGTCAGTAATGACACTTCAAACTATCTTAATTATTCTGAACAATGGCTAGTCCTGCACTGGTGTAATTAAGCCTTTAGATGCATATGCTGGATGATAATTTGATCCTGGCTCCCTCAGCTCTTCATGGCTGATACTCACATCAACATGATTTTATCACAAAATATAGCGTGCTGCTAATATTTATTTGGTTTTCAGAGTCAAAGAGAAAAAAAAAGAGGACTGTGTGTTTTTTTCTGATCTCTCTCGAGGCAGGATGAGGAGCCATGGCAGGAACACAAGCCTGCCAAGACAGCCAATCGACACACTCCACTCTGAAGCCTGACGATGGTTTAGTACAAGGCCATTTACTGTCAGAATTTAAACCCACATGATTTATGGTATGGCCGTCCTGGTCTGCTTTCCTTCCTTAGTTCAAAGGATGAGTCTGGCTGCAAAATGCTCAAGGGCACGGGCTAATATGATAAACAGGGAACAGAGGCTGCAGGCTGTGGGGGGTGGGGGGGTGGGGTGGGGTGCGGGTTGGTGGGTGGGGTGGGGATACCTTCTGCTCTCCACAGTTTAGCCCCACTCTGTGGAAAGCAAGCGATGGTGGATGGTGAGACACGCGCCATCTCTGGAGCCAGAAGGGGAAGAGGCGTATGAGGAAGGGAGATCTTTTTCTCCATCAGCAGGGGGAAAGAAGGAGGAGGAGGAAATGGATGAGGATGGTATTGTAGGGATCACCAGTCACCAGTCATGGAGGATTATATTAGCTAAAAATAAGAAAATGGTATTTTCCTGTTTTTCAAATGAGTTCCTCTGGGTTTCTTTTCCTCGTTATTATTTTTAGAGAGAGTGAGTGAGTTTTTCTAAATGAAATATGCAGGATTCATCTCTTGAACTATATAGCTGATATATTGAGATGTATTTGGTTTCTTTGCAAAATGTTTATTGCGGAGAGTAAACTGTATCAGCTTACTGCTCAGCATTTCAAAACCCAGCACTTAACATCACTCATTTAAATTAAAACCCCAAAATATCCACTGGGATATTTTATTCTCATGCCAGCGATCAGTTAAGTGGTGCAGGGGTCATATTTGTAAAGAGTGGATATCACATTTTGGAATAAATCTCTGCAATTCAATCCCAAGGACCATTCTAATAAATATTATTCTAACATTTTATGAGCATTGCAAAGATGGGTCTAAGCCTTCCTAGTCAGAAGTCGACAGCTAACTCTGTGGGTCTGTCTGGACAGAGGAATTGGTTTTGCCTAGAAACTGACATTTCGGATGGACTGTTAGCAGATGGTGGGGTGACAACATGAGCTGCTGGTTCTTGTGTTGACATATCACAGTGGGGTCGCAGCTCAAGGCATCACATCAAAGTCTGTCTCTCTCACTTCCGATTAACACTCACCCAATGACCTGGAAACAAGCAGAAAAGGTTAAAAAAGAGTGGAAATCATGTTATATATTTTCACTGTACAATATGACACAATCACAATATAAATACAGCACTGACAGTGTAGGTGTAGTACCAACTGTACACTGTAAAAATACCATGTTACAAGTACACATTCCTAATAATAAATAAATAAATAATCCTACTGTATGTATACACAGCAAAATGTACTTGTACTTTCAACTGTCATTCTCTTACTAATGGTACTGAGGAACCATTAGAGAAACTGATCATAAAGACCAGGAGCAAATTTGGGTTTAACATCTTGCCAAATAACACTTTGCCCTGTGACTCCATAACCTCATATTGCTTGTTTTGATAAAACAATGTGAAAAGAATTGCCTATTGAAAAATCTCAACTTCACTGACATTTTTGTAAGGGGTCATAACAGACCAAAAAAAGAAAAAAGACCAGATTGAAATTTATAATTTAATTCCTAATTTGAAAAGTAGTATGTGAAATATATGAGCAAAAACATGAGCACAATATTTCCCACTGAAACCTCCTTATACCTCTAAGTAGGGCACATATGGCCCATTTCTGACCATCGTGATTTTGTAGCAGAGGAAGAAAGGAATAAGCAGAGGAATGGGTAAGGTTTTTTGGGGAGTGGGAGGGGTGGAGGTGGGGGGTTGGCAGAGGAAGAGCCAGAGAGGGGACATCAGGTTGGCGACCTGTGGCCATCTTTCTGATGTTATCCATGCGTATGCTTTCATGAACTTAATCCCAGGGGGCACACACACACACACACTCACACACATGGACGCACACACCGACACAAAAAGGAAAACTTTCAGCCATGCACATCAAAAGCTCGAGCATTGCAAAGTTGGCATTTGGACAACATTTGTGAACAAACTGGCAGATGTCAAAAGGCTTTGACGGCAGGATTTTAGAAGGAAAAAAAAGCACTAATATGGATGTGCGATAGTTACTGGGTGTTTCTGAGTGCTCTGGGACATGTGCTGCCAAAAAATAAATAAATAAAAATTACATTGCCAAACCTGCATGCCATAAACGTGAGAACATCTGGAAATTAAAAGCATTTTCTTTAAAAACAACCTAACAAAAATAACAGGCCGAAAATCAGAGAAAAAGAGACAAACTAGATGGAATTCTTTGGCGCCAAATTTATATAATAACTCAAGTCTTGATTTAGCATCAATCTGCTCAGATCTTACTCAAGTTTCTTCCTTGCTGTCAACTCATCCACCCAAGTTGTCATCTTTCTAAGACGTCAAAATACTCAGGCATGCACTCTCAGCACCAGTTCCGTATTGAAAATGGTTCAGTCTGAGAACAAAGAGAAAAAAAACTTGAGAAACATCTATATACAGTGTTTCAACCCTAAGGCCTGCAGGGTAATGGTAGGATTAATTACTGTTGAGTTTGACCCAAGGAAAACTAGAGCAGATTATCCCACATGCTGCAGAGGAAGGCATTAGTGCTGGTTGTCTCTCTATTGCAGCAGACAGACAGCCACCTCAACCGAGTGAGGATGTCACCATGACCTCAGTGATCCGGCCCGTTGCACAGAACCACACAGAGTGAGCATTCAGGAGGCTCACGTGGCAGAAGCGGTCACGCACCATTTACACCGCACTTCTCTGTGTGTGCGCCTATGTGCATGCATGTGTGTGTTTGCGGCTGTGAGCCAGCTCCTCTCTCCTCTCAGCGAGCAGACATCAGAGGAGGAGAATAATGTGTAATTACAATAGACAATCTAAAACAAAGCCCTTCACTTTCAATGAGTTTCTCTTGGAGAAGGGAAGGTTACCTCAAGGGGGAATTCTAATGAAGCAGATGGCTGAGTGCTCACAGGGGCAGACGCAGACTGTCCTCCTTTTTACAGTCTGCCAACATTTCCTGCGTTCTGAGGAGCTTCACCTGTCTCTTGACCGCTCTCTTCGTGTATATCCTGAGCCTGTGTGTGTGTGTATATATGCAAAAAGCTTTCTCTTATTGACACATCTCACAAGATGCCCGGGTGAAAATAATGAGAGTATAACCTCGCAAAGTTGTCCTTTCCTGCAGCCAGCTGCACACATGTATGCACAGATAGGAGCAAGCCTACAGGAAAGATGGTCTCAGAGGTGCACTGTGCTATGTCCACACAGGTTTGTGAGTTGAGAGCATGCAAACAATAGAGAGAAAAAGAAAACACTCCAGGTAGGTTCCTTATATTTTATTCTATACCGTTTTATTTCATCCAGTATGTGTGCTTATCGACAATGCAGTTTTTGCCTCACTCCTTACACTGCCACACAAACCATGAGCGATTGCTACTGTGTGTGTGTGGGGGGGTATGTGTGTGTGGTTTTCCTGTGGGTCAGCGCAATGTCCCGTAGGTGCACATCCATTCACACCATACCTGTACAGTTCCCTTATTGCTTTTTTCCCATAGTTCCAGTGTTAAATGCAGAAAAAATAGATATCCATTGATCGATAGCAAAGCGGTCAAAATACTGCCCTCCTCAAAAGGCTGCATGTCCTTTGTAAGAAGTGTTGAACCAGTCGCTGCCTTCATGAAACAAAAAGGTTGAGCCTTCAGGTAGAAAGTCTTGGTCTGTAGCATCTTGTAACCAAAATGTCCCACTCCTGCGCCACGCCAGAGTAGAGAGATTACACAATGTAAATGACATGTTTCCATACAAACCATGGATATGTTAGGAACTCTGTACACACAGTTTGGTGAACATTGCTTATTAGTATCTGTTATGATGATGACATCACTTATTAAGAGAGTCTAAAATAAATACAGAAATATAAATAGGTCCTATGGAAATATAAAAATCTGTATAAGTAAGGATCTTGCTGACATTACGTTCCCAACGTCAGATTAAGTGGAATTATAGTACATACTTCAGCAAATGAAAGACAGCTTTGAGAAGCAGGATTTTTTTTTTTTTATGTAAACCTCATCTCTCCAAATACAGAACCCCCACCACACATTTAATCCAGTGAAAAGCAGCCTCACCTTTAGCTTCAACACAGGATTTTCCAATCAGCTGCAACCAATAGAGAACCAGTTGTACCATGTATTTTTCAGACCCAAATCTGACGCTTATTTGTTAGAGAACAGAACCAATTGGATTTTTTATCTATAAACAAGCTGTAATGAATGACTTCCTTTTGATGACTTCAAAGAGACACACCTGCCATTCACCCTGAAGGATCTCTGGCTCATTCAGTCTTCGAGTGAACTTACATGCACCCCCACTGTTGCGTGGTATCCCTAAACTGGGTCATATCCAGGTTACATTGGCAAACAGCCCACTTTGTGGTCAAAGTAACATTAATGTCTTGTTATTCCGTCCCACTGGAGCAGCAGCAAAAGAGGTCAGTTGTATTAGACGCTAGGATAAACAGACCTTTTCACTGCATATAGCAATCTTCATATCATATCGAATCACTCTGAGGTTCACCGTTATATGGAACACCTGACTCTGGTGCTCGTTTAATGAAATCAATTGAGCGTTTGTGGATGGATAGGGATGGTTGTTGTGGGGTGGGGGGACTTTGAGAGCAAAAAAAAAACAAAACACACACACACGTGCCTCCTTCTCCCACGAGAAATTGCAGGTTCGATTCTGCTGCTGCTACATCTAATCCTCAATCATAGCAAATGATTTCATCAGTGTGCATCGCTGATTCACCAACACATATTCATGGGAGAGTTAGGGCGGCACAAAAGGAGAGGGGGAGGCTAAGATTAGGCAGCGAAATTGGAAGTGCACCAAGCAGAATCCGAGCATACTGAACAACAGAAACAACCATGAGTTGGAGGTGCAACAGAGGTGCCATGTGGAGCATCAAAGCTCTGTGATGGGAAAGGTGCATTGAAGCAACATAGAAAATTTGGCTACGGGGGCCAACAGCAGGGCTGGATCCAGGTATGGCCTCAGGCAGAGAAATATGGTGATATAATGACTTCTGCCAGACATAATGAGGTTATATAAATTTTCTATGACAATTTCAGTTTCAATTTCTAGACCAAAAAGCCCTAACTTAGATTAGATACATCTTAACTACAGGAACTATTTCGTACAAATGCATGACGATAAGATGAAACAGTCCCTTACAGGATCACAGATATGTCAGATGCTTTCCCACTGTTTACTCTGAACTGATTTCAGAACAGCCTAGCTTGGAGCGTCTGGGCGGACTGCTGGCAGCTGTCGTGATCCTTCAACTGCCCTTCACTGCTATTTCCTCTGTTGCCCTCAAACAGCCGCTTTCTTCCCCTGTTCAGATGGGTGACACAGGGAGACATAATGGAAATAGTTCCCAGCGTGAGCGAGTGAGTCACAGTTGTTTTTCTTTCTTCGCCTCTCTCAAAAGACACAAAGTTTCAAAGCCTCTTTATCTAATTCCCAGCTGATTCCGCAAAAAAACAAAAACAAAAACAGTCTCGATACTACATTACGCTACAGATGCAGCTGCAACAAATAGTCTGGAAGGATGGAAATAGCAAATCCCCTTGAAGAATAAACATTGCTGTCAGGTGAAAATCTTGTTACTCCAAATTTCATGAACCCATGGCTTAAGAAACCCCTTTTCATTTCCATTACATGATTTCAAAGCTGCATTGTTATCATCAAAAATTGCTTTTCATATTCTCACCACAAACATTTTTCTGATTTCTTGCATAAAAAGTCCAAGAAAGAACATTTTTGCAAAGATGCTGACCCCCACCCCCCTCAGATGAAGCAGACATGTCTGCCATGCAGATTGTGTCAGCTCTCTAAATGTTAGTGAAAGATTCAGTTTATACAACCACCCACTCCTCTCCTAAACCACTTATCTTCGGTAATGGACCAGACTAAGTTCAGGCCAACTAATCAATCCCTATCCAATGTCTATCTCTCCGTAAGCTCTGACCTGTGCCTCCCCGTCTCACCCTCCGCAGGCAGCGCCCAGCCCCAGTCATCGACCCTGCCAGGCAGAGCAGGAAACGCAGTCATACACACTAGCTGCTAGCTCAAAGCTTTCCTTTATGTCCTTCCAATCAATACCACACTAACAAGCATCCACTAGCACTCAGGAACAATCATAAGGCAGAAGGGGGGGGCAATATGCCACGAGTCGAACCAGGAACAAGCACCCTGTCAGTACCCCATGGGGTGCCTGTCCTCCCTGTGTCTGAATGTCCGACTACTTCCTTCCCCGTGTCTCACAAAACACCTTAAAACTGTTCCTCCAACTCTGCACCTTAATAAGGTCATATAATGAGGAGAAAAGGGGGGCTTATTCTGATGTGCAAGGCTAGCATGTACAGAAAGACCAAGGTTTAAATGTCTACACTCTGTGTGCAGGCATTCAGTATTCCAGAGGTGTAACAGTCCCATCTACTTGCTCTCTGCTGTGTCCCTCTCACCCCTCTGGATTGTGGCTAAAGAGTCCTCGGCCTCATACCTTGAGGCGAACATAAACGTTTCAAAGCCTTTCAGATTGTTGTTTAGTGAAGATTCAGGTGAGGTGCTAAATGCGAGGAGAGGTGAACAAAACACTGCTCTGGCCATTAGTAACACCTGCTGTCTGTGGAGAAGACCGTGAAAAGGTCATGGATATCCTGAATAAAAGCTATAATCCATTATTGATCTCACCTATGTAATTTAATACAAGAGTTATTCACTGATGTTAAGCCAAATAATTACATAGCTGACTTCTTGCTGTTGTCCACTTCCACTCACTCTGCCTCTGCTTCTGTTGTTGATATTGTACATTTCATACAATCAGTGATAACACAGGTCACGCATGTATTCAGCAGCAATTCTTGTAAATGTTTGCTGTTTTTCTTGCATTGGACTATTGAGGTGGTTCTGACAGACGTCTCATATTCAGCACTGTTGATTTTCTTCTCTATAGATTTTTTTTTCTGTTTTTGCACTAGGATGATCGTGACGTCACATGATGATGTCCACATTTAGCCAGTTATCTAAACAAAAGTAAGGAAGTACTTCATCAACAACAACATGGACCCTAACATTTGCACATCATCAATGGTGTTGCTTAAAACACAAATTGAAATGGATTAAATTCAGGAAAAAAAATGCAAAAGTTATATTTATATCTGACTTATGCCTAAGGTTACAGTCTATGAATTCATGTTTTCAACAAAACTCATACATTAAATCCCTAATCATAAAATTGGTAAGAAGTACTGGCTTTATAAACTGGCCCAGCTGGTGGAATGTAATAAGAAAGTGGAAAATCAATTGGTCATAGATCTGCTTACTGAAAATTCAGTAGAGAGTATTTTCAGCAACATAAAATGCTATGGATAAAAAAAGGATTGTTGAACAGTTTTTATTTTTGCCAGGAGCACTCATTGTGTGCTCTTGTGGCTGAGTGCATGTCTGTAAATGTGCACTCCGGCAGCTGAGTGTCACGCCATGTGTATTGCTGTACCTTATTATAGGGACTTCTGGGAACTGTAATGAGGGGAGAGCATGGCCACTGTGCACCTCTGTGTGTGAGTCCATGATAGCCTGTTAGGGTCAAGGGATTACAGGCATGTCTTGTTAAATTAGGCTGCTGTGGCTGAGTGCTGTGACTGAGTTAGGGACTCAGCTGTCTGAGTGGAACCTGGGTCTGTCGTGGTGATGAGCTACAGACAAACATGTAGCAAGCATATCACTGCCTCTCCTTTGGGAGCGTAGTCGATACCTTACTCTACTGATGATTCAGTTTGGTCTGGACAACTCTAAGGCTCAGAGACACCTGAATTTAAATGAATACACACAAAGGGTATTTTTCTCTTACTGCCAACATCCAAATCTATCATAAGTTTGCACCATGTATGCACTTTACACAACATGAATACAGAAAAACCGGCAGCAGTTCCATTCAAACAGGAGTCTGTTTTAGAGTAATGTGCAGTTTCTCTCAGGGTTACAGTGGCAGCGCAGTTGCAGTACTTTATGGAGCTCCTGTAGTAAAGAGTGGGCTGTTTTAGGCAACATATTAAGTCATATATCCACATTGCCATACAACACTTTAGACAGTAGTGGTTCTGTGTCTTGCTAAAGGACACTTTTTCAGGAGAAATGGCTGCTGATGAAAATGTCTGTCATACATATTGTACCAGTGACCTTTTTAGTTATTGAACCATCTTAACCCCCTGGGGCACGGAGCCTTCAGTGCATCTACCACAGCTACAGTACTTACTTTTAACAACAACAAATGTACATACATTCAACATCTCAAACTCAACACATAGCTTTCAGTGAGGAGACATGTATATGTTCACCATATAGCAGCTACAGTAGAAGAAGTAATGCACAAATTAATTATCAAGTGGCATATTTCCGTTTCTAGCACTTTTTGGATATTTCAGCTTGTATACTGTATGAACTGTATGTGCTCAATGACTGAAGGTCTAGTTTTGGGCTATCATATATTTGACTAGTTTTGATTGTGAACTGTCTGAGTGCTACACAATGCAACACACAAGCTGTTGTTAATGGAAGTCCTAGTTTTTTGTGTGAATAAAGGCAAAAGTCCTTTTGATCAGTCCAGGGAAAAGTCTTGCCTTGCATCCGACTGTTCCTCTGACTCGCACACCTTTTCTCACTAACACTCACACATTAACAGTTGCACACAGTCAGGAAGAAAAAACAACACATGCTTTCTACACACATTAGTGGCATGAGCTTGGAAGACAAAGTGAGCTTGTTAGGACATGGTTGAGGAGTCTGCAGAAAGCCAGTTGCTCACATACTGCTATGTCTCAATATTGAGATGGAGGGTAGCTCGCTGAACCCCTCTCGCCCTGCTTCAAAAAACAGTATTATTACGATCAAGTGGTATAAAATAAGGATCGATGGGCCAAGAGGAGGTGAATTAGTACCCCACAGGAAAAGTCTTTTTGGTTTCCTAAAATCTCTTCTCCATCTCTTGTAAGGTTTCGAAAAGTTTATACACAGGATAAATAAGTACAATCTAATAGATACATTTAAGGATCAACAATATGTGATCCTCAATGAGATGGTACAAGAGTCAGCCTGTCTCGAAGCATGTTGTTATAGCTAAAAATGTAGATAACTTTTTAAACACACAAAAAGCTTTTATACATGCAGGTATTAGTGCATAGGTTCCTGCAGAAAAAGAGTATTATTGTGTTGTCCATTGAATCATCTTCCCAAACATCACCAGATGAATTTGGCATAGTTATAGAAATAAAGAAAATGACTGTCTTTTAAATGGAGATCGTTTTTCACACCCTCCTCGTCCCTTGATTAACTTAGCATTTAAATATATCTCTATCTATATACAGTATGTATGAATAAAAAAGAAGACAAAAGCATAAAACAAATTTAGACTATTCTAGAGCTCTGAGTTACTGGGTAAAGAGTCATTTAATCACAGTAAATTTAAGATCTTGGTAAAATGAGAGGTGGAACACAGTGAAGTCTGAAGACAAAGAAAAGAATGCCACACATGAAGATAGTTTGTGTGTGTTTCAGTTCGGAGGAGCAAAGGAGGGTGTGATCAATCCTCACAAATTGGAAGGGAGTTTAGAGCGGACAGTTTGAGGTTCTAGATCTGATGAGTAGGCAGCAGAGCTCCTCCTCAGAGGCAAAGCCGGAGAAACCCCAGGAGACTGAGTCTGGTGAGGGTGCCCCGGAGACGTCTGGATTGGAGGAGTCATGCGCCCTGGCACTGAGCTACAGGGTTTGGGCACAAGAGTGGGTGAGGAAAAGGGTGAGGGGTAATATCCAGTTTCCACAGAGGAGCGAGGAGTTTGGTGGCCTAAGGCCTGGGCCACCTCCTGGGGCAGAGATGGGTGTGAGCTGGATAAAAGCTTTAAGTCCTCAGAAAAGCGGCCCAGTGGAGAATCTCTCCCTGTTGTGTGTGGCTGGCTGGGTAGCTGTGAAGTGAGAGACGACTGAGGCATGAGAAGAGAACTGTGGGATCCTGTGGCACTGGAGGGGTCACTGTAATGGAAAGTCCTGCCTGCCACTGGGCTTTGAACGGTAGGGCTAGGCGCCACTGGGGTAAGGCAGGGGGAGGCGTTTGCTGAACCATACTGGGCCAGTGAGGCCAGGGCGGACCTCTCCAGGGACATCTGGTGAGGCATGAAGCCAGACTGGAGGCCTGCCAGGCTAAAATGGGTGAGGGAAGATGGGGAGCCCTCCGCAGGCTGCTGGGTGTGCTGTCCTCTATTAGAAGATGGGGAGCCTTGTGGAGGGGAATGGAAGAGGTTTAGGCCGCTGGTAGTCCTGCCTCCCCCGGCAAATTGCTGCAGAGGAGCCACCTGAGGAGGCTTAGGAGGAGGCTGGCTATGGAGAAGCTGCACAGTCATAGGGCTGGACGAGCCAGTAGAAACAGGACTCTGACAACGGGAGGAGCCAATATGTCCAGCTGTAATTCCAGCAGAAGCCCCTCCTACAGGACAAGCTGGAGACCCTCCTATATGGGTCCCTACTGCCCCTCCTGCTGCCTTGCCAGTATGTCCTCCAATTGTTCCTCCCCCTGACCCACTTAAACTTCCTATATGGCTAGTTGCTGTAGTTGCTGATCCACCAGGAGGCCTCCCCAAGGATCCACCAGGATTCCCCACCACTGAATCACCAGAAAACCCTCCAAGTGGTCCCCCAGAGGCCCTTCCAGCTGATCCCCCACACACCCCTCCTGTCAATCCCCCAACCACTCCCACTGATCCACCAGATGCCCTCCCTAATGATCCTCCAGTGGTTGTCACTACCAGTGATTCCCCTGAGGCCCCCCCACAGATCCCCCAGAAGCCCTTCCAATTGATCCCCTGGAAACTCTTCTTACTGACCTCCTGGATACCTCTCCTATAGGCCCACAAGTAACACTCCCCCCTGATCCACCTGATGCCACACCAGCTAACCTACTACAAGCAGCACCCACTAATCCTTCAGACATTCCTCCAACTGATTCCCCTGAGATCCCTCCTCCACCAGTAGCCCCTCCCAAACCAAAGGGCCCCTCTGAAGTCACTTCCGTTATTCCGGTTGTAAAGTCCTCTCCTGCCCAAGTCGTGTCTCCCCCAGTAGCTCCTTCCATAGAGCCTCCAATCGCTCCAACCGAGGACCACCCTGTAGCACCACCACAAGCTCCAGCTGCTCCTCCACTTATCCCTGACCCTGTACTTCCACCTGTAGATCCTTGGTGGAAGAGGTTCGAGAGAGGTGGGGTGCTGGAGCGGAAGGGCTGTAGATGCTGTGGTTGCGGGTGTAGCTGTGCCATACTAGATGAGGGTGAGCCAGAGGATGAGTATGGTCCAAAGGGGAAAGCAGATGCCCCTCCCCCACTAGACCCAGACCCAGATCCACCCCCACTAGGTCCATGTTGGCCTCCACTACCTGAAACCTGCTGGCTAGAGCCAGCTGCCCCTGAACCTGATGTCACATGCTGAGCCCGAAAAGAGGCCAGTAATGGCATGTCCACCCCAGTGTGCAGTTTTGAGGGTGTGCTAGAGGGCGAGTCACCAGCAGAGCCAGGTGATGTGGATGAAGGAACAAATGTGTGGAACTTCTTGAGCCGGGTGGGAGGGTCCTTTAGAGACCCCAAAACAGAAACCGGAGGCCTGAAGAGTGTTGGAGGGAGGTGGGGATGGTGTGTCAGTGCAATGGCTACTGAGGTGGTGGCAGCTGCTGCCTGGAGCGGGGCCTGGATCAGAGGGGCCCAGATGACAGGGGTAGGCGAGGGAGGCGACTGGGGTGGGGCATTTTGCATGAGGTGTGCACAGTGGGCCATGTCCCTGTCATGCTGTACAATCTGCTGGATGATCTCATTCTCCTGGTAGTTGAGTACGCCAGAGCTGAGGTCGTGTTGTACCTTGTGCTGCAGGATGGAGTTTTTCTTGCCTTTAAAAGCACACACACATACAAACACAGAAACAGACACATAGAGAGTGACAGGCGAGAGAAGAGAGAGAAAAAAAGGAGATTAAGCATAAATGTTCTAGGTGGTTGGAACTAGGCTGATATTTGGGTGTACTCGAATAACCACCCTATTTTCCAGCAACCACTTCCAGTACAGCAACCTAAGACAGGAACAGTTGTGAAGGGTGAAAAAAATAAAGGAAAAAATGTACCTGAAAATCACAAGTGGGAAAAGCGAGTAAAAGAGATTTCAAAAAGTGACAAGGGAAGAAGAAGAAGGGGAAAGACAAAGCATAAAAGAGCACAGAATAAGAGAAACAACAAAAGGTGGGTGGGGGAAACTACCCAGAGACAGACGTTCAGGAAGTATGACAGCCTGAGGTGTAGGTGATGTATGTTTAACTAGTTCTTGCTATGATTCCCTTGGTAACAGGGTAACAGTGACAAGACATGAAGAAAACACTGTACCTGCAATCTGTGTGACATGTTGAGGAAATGCTGCAAGTCTGCAAGTATCTATTTATGTCTCTCCTGTAATTGGCTAATGATATGAATCTTAAAACAACCCTTGCCTAAAATCATATAGTTGTAAAATTCCAGCTTTTGTGGGATAAGCCAGCTCATGACACAATTTACATAAAATATTTTGTGCTCCGTCATTTTCCAGGCTTGAGACATATCCACATGAAAACAGGGTCCTCATGAGCTGTGCACAATGTCAAAGAGACACATTGTAGTTACATCACTCTGACAGGTATACCGACTACTGATCCAGGCTCCCATAGAAATGTATGGAACTCTGACCGCAAAGTCCATTAGTCTTTGTTGAATAGTCGCACTAGCAGTGACAGGGTTAATTCACATGGCTGCCATTTTCAATTTGGTGCTAACAAAAGGCTGTGAAACCCGAAGATATTGTAAATGCAATTAGGCCCAGATCAATCTCTCCATTTTCTGTTATGACTGGTGGCAGATTAGTAGACGGATTGCTGTGAGGTATTGTATCTACATCCAGCTTGACCCTGGCACCACCTGACCCTTTATCACCTGCACACCTCCAATCAGATTGTGCACAGTCCATCAAGACAGTAATTACTTTACGGATCAGTGCTGTGTGAGTGACTTTATTACGGAAGAAGGGTGTACATGAACATAAAGCCCAGCAGATAGGACATACACTGGAGACCATCTCACAGAAACATCACTATCAACACACCACATCTTTTCAAAGCAGCCATTTTCTACAAAGAGACCCCCTAAAGCAATTTCTCTATCTTCCATTCTAAACATAGCTGAGGATAAAACAGAGCGAAAACAGAACACAGCGATGGGTGAGTGATGATACAGGCGTGCCTTTCATTGTGAATTTTTCATCTGCCCAGGCTGAGCCTGGGAACAGTGATGGATACGGCAAGAATGTCAATTGTATGCCTAAGAGAAGTCACACAGGGATTTTAAAACCAGAGCTCTATCTGCATGTTTATATGAGGATGGCCTTGAAAGTAATTCCACTCATTGAGTATCATTGTCAACATCTTTCAAGCTTAAATCTTTGTCAGAGAGCTGTGACTCTGGTGTGAAAGATCTTTTTTTTGTCTGATCAGACACAAAGTAAAACAGAGATACAGTGATGCTCTTCTACCTCAATGCTGAAATCATCTATAGTCTGAACAGGTGGAATTAGATTAATATAGTAAGCCTTATTTATACTGAAAATACACTCTTAATTTTATGGTATTTATCTGACTCATGTTTGCTGAATACAGTTTATAACATTCAATGTTAAATTGCTTTTTGAAAAGATTGCTTTCTTACCAATACGGTCCAGTCTGTCCAGTGCTACAGTTTCAAAGGCCCTCCTCATCATGGGATACTCCTCCAGCACCTCATTGAAGTTGTCGACTGACAGTGAGTACAGGCGACAGTATGTGTCTGCTCGGACACTGGCTGTCCTTCTACCCCGAGTCAGCAAACAAATCTCTGCAACAGAACATGACAAATAAACACAGAGGGTTAAGGTTATGCCTGTAACACTACTGTAGATTTCTCTGTGAGAAACAACCAAAGGCACAGTCCCAGGTATAAGGAAAGCACCCTAATCACTGCAAATGTCTACATTGTAACAAATGTCATTATGATGTGTTTTTTGTTTTAACACAGAACTCATCCTACGCATAAAATCATTCAAAAATAACCAACTAAATAAATAAATAAATAAATAAATTAAAAAATGGCCATTGACCACCTGCCTAATATTGTGTTGGTCTCCCTCTTACTGCCAAATACGCAACAAACTGTGATGCTCTGTGTATTCTTACACCTTTCTATCAGAACCAGCATTAACTTCTTCAACAATTTGAACAACAGTAGCTCGTCTGTTGGATCGGACCACATGGGCAAGCCTTCGCTCTCCATATGTATAAGTGAGCCTCGGCCGCCCATAAACCTGTCGCTGGTTCACCACTGTTTCTTCCATGGACCACTTTTGATAGATACTGACCACTGCAGACCGAGCACACCCCACAAGAGCTGCAGTTTTTGAGATGCTCTTACCCAGTTGTTTAGCCATCACAATTTGGCCTTTTTCAAACTCGCTTCTTCCTGCTTCTAACACATCAACTTTGAGGACAAAATGTTCACTTGCTGCCCGATATATCCCACCCGCCAAAGGTGCCATGATGAAGTGTTATTCACTTCACCTGTCAGTGGTCATAATGTTATGCCTGATCGGTGTATAGAACCAATGATATTGTTTCTGGGAAACTACTGTGGATCTTTGCAGTGGTAGAAAGATATTTTATATATGGGTTAGAGTTGGAGATCCACCATTGATTATAAGAATTGCTTTATCTTCCTCAGCAAATAAACCATGCCAAGTGACAAGAAAAACAATAAAAACTTTCTCAGCAAAATGTGCACTCTCATCCTGTTTTCTTTTTTTTCTCCTTTGCATTAAAAACTCAAACTTTTCTGTAATCGATTGCTGCAGAACTTAATGCTATTTTCAGTGAGGTCTGCCAGCCCTCATCTGCTATGTCCACTCAGGAAAATAATGCTCCATTTAACAAGCACTGCACTGCTGTAGAGCTTGAACTCAGAGACGGTTTGTGTGGGTGCAAGTTTGTCTATAGTATTTGCAGATGTCGCAAACTACTACTATGCACAAGTGAGATGTGTCTGTGTGAGTGCCTCTGCTTGTACAGAATGGCTGTGAATGTACAGTATGTGTGTCTATGCATGCCAGTGTTTTATTCATGAGACCAGGGGAGTATGGGAGAGTGCAAATTCTATATATATATACATATATATATACTTAAATACAAATGTATATGAATATACATGGAGGTACTGTATGTCTCTTCAAAATGCTATATATTGTATATACAGTATATAAACAGGGGTTAGGTGACTCTGATGTATATTTGTTGGAGTGCCATGTGTTTTGCACATTCCCTAATGTCTTTGCTCTTCAGCTTTCATCTCATCTTCCACCCTCCCTTCCTGTGTTCACAATCACACTGCCTCTTTCTCAGAAACCCATTTCCAGCTCATCCACACACACACATGCTCTCAATTCTCCCACAGAATGCACTTTCCTACTTTGCTTTCCCTTAGCCTACATCAAATCAAATTTTTAAAGAATCTCCAGCGATCTCATGCATAGTTTGACTCTCCACCATTACTGTCTTTCACTGTATTGTCCTTTGTGTCCTCCTTTGCTTTTTCACTTTAGTATACAGTACTGCACATAAAATGTTGGTGTATGTGGGTCTCATGTTTACATTATGGTGACCTGCAGACACACACTCACCTCCTGGTGGGAAGCATGCATCAGTGTTGTTGTTCTCCATCAGACAGCCCATCAAAATAATACATTTTTTTTTAACTTTTAAAACTGATTTTTAAGCTGCACTCCATAAATCTCGGGGGCTTTAACTGAAAGCACGATTTCACTCATCAAATGGTTGGATTTTGCGTTATCAATGGATCAAGGCTCAAGGCTCAAATGTGAGCAGTTTGGCCTGTAATCACTCCTGAAACACCCTGTAAGAACAGCAGACTTTAAATATGTGATTGTTCAGTTTTGGTAACAACCTATTTCGTTTAGGTTTAAGTAAAGGAAAACAACCACAAGATATGGTTGGGTTCTGTGGTGAATTCTTCTGAACTGAACTTCAGTACTTAGTTAAAGGGGAAAGGCTAAAGCTGAGGCTAAAAACCAAGGACTGCAGTCTCTTTAGTTCTGCAATCTGCTCAAGACAATTTAATGCACGTTATACAGACTGACAAATGTAAGATAGCAGTGATAACAAGCTGCAACTTGTGAATAAAAAAGATATTTTTGGAGAGGTCCTTAATGGGATGCCACGTGTACTGCAGGGCATAGTTCACCTACCCTGAGCTAGCAGATGGTACAAAATGCTGTCAATGTTTACTCCAAACTTTCCCCTTACTGCACCTCTGTTCCCAATGGTAAAATACCAGTGGGAAGGGATTAAAAGAAAAAACAAAAATTGGAACATGGAAATGCCAAAGTAACACTCACATGTGGACCATAATCTATCAACATTATGGGGTTTGAGTTGAACTAGATCTGATTCAGTTTGTCAATGTCAACTGTTCATTAGTGTTCAGATATTACAGCTACCGCCAAACAGAATGAGTGAAATGTATCCTCTCTGGAGAAAAAATGCAAAATATGCAAATTAATATAAAAAAAAAACACAGCCTCAAAATTAACCCTTTGATGCACAACATATGCACACCCCTTCTAATGGGTCAAAATGACCCACATTCATTTTCCATGTGATTTCATGCTGAGTGAGTATTTTTTTGCTGTATCTTTATTTTCTGATTGAATCTTCCACGTATTATTTGAATATCTTGTTTTTAAGTAGTACAGGTTCAGTATTATTTCCATTTTTCCTTTCTTATTTTATGAACAAATGAAGAAAATGTCTCAGTGAATGGACCAGTTAGCTAGGTAGCTGTTCTACATTCTACTGTATTAGTTAACTACAGTAGAACATGTGAACAGGTAGCTAGCTAGATGAAATAATACTTGGAAGATTCAATCATAAAATAGATAGAGTTCAAAAGTTACAGTAAAGAAACACACAGAAATCACAATGAAAATGAATGTGGGTCATTTTGGACCCATGCCGTGCATTAGAGGGGTAGTGATACAAAATGTGTTTTTAATCAAAAAGTAAAAAACTAAAAAATAAAATAAGGATGTTTTATGATCAAAATAGGTAATTGTGGAATTCCTGGAATACTATATGATGAAAATAATTTTTTGCAAAGATATAGCACATAAAACTCACTGTAGACCCATGTTGTGGATCAAGGGATTAAAAAACATATTCTCAAACAAAAACTAGCATCCACATCGAAGCCACTCCTCAATATGATACCACCACCATAAAACATCAGAAACGTATAACACTTTCACGCACAGTACAGTATGTGGCATGCACTGCATGGCAGCTGCACTGGTAGACTGTAGAGAACTGTGTATTCTTCTGGTCACTGAGTGTTAAATGGTTATGATTGTGTGCAGTGGTTTGAAAACTGAGATCGGGGAACAGATAAAGGGAGAACGTGTAATTCAACAGGACAGTGAGAGAGGGGTATGCAGTGTATATGAAGCATAAGCTCAACACCATGTGTAATGTGTTACTGTTTGTGTGTGTGCAACAGAGAGAGAGGGAGTATATGGGTGAATGGACAACAGCCAAGTTAGCGAGAGAGCTGTGTGAATGTGAAAGATAAAATAACGTGCTTCTCTTTTTTCTCCCTCTCTTTCACTCACTGTGTGTGTTTCCACATGTGAGTGCGTACCACATGTGTGTTGCCGGGGCAGCCCTGGCTGTAGCTGTGCTGGGGGTCCATTTCCCGCAGCACTGCTCCAGTAATCCCCTCTGGAGAGGAGCATCACGGCTCTGTATTAAATCCTCTTGTCCCATGGCTTTCTGGATGAAGCCAACACTGCCAAGATGAGGCAGTGAGCTGCAGTGAGCCCTCTGGCCTCGTCTAACTGTCTTTGCAGAAAGCAAGTGAAGCCCAGACACTAAGCAGTGCCATCTGAACTACAAGTGCAGAGAAAAAAAATCCATGGCAGGGTATGGGTCTGGGGCAAACCCACCTCCAGCTACACAATCAGAGATTAGTGGACATCTCTGAGTGCTGAGGGGTTAAATGCTGGCAGCTGCCCTAAAGATCAACACTGCCCTGGATATCTTGAACTTTAACACTGGGAGCAAAGTGAAATATGGCATCAAAGTGAAATGATGGTTTCTGGTAGAAGTGAAGTTAAGGTAAATATAGATATAAAACACATAAAATATGACTGACATACAGTTAAACAAATAATCATGTAAACACTGGACGCAGGTTCATGGTTTGTAAGTTCAAAAATAATAGGGTTCATACTGGGGTAAATTAAGCTGAAAAACTCATATGTTGCGACTGGACTGGACTACTGCATTGTAGCTGCCTAAAAGCAAAGCAACAAAATAAAAAAATAAATAAATAAATAAAATAATCCATATTTGTGTAATATTGGACTCTATGGTCCATAATGTAAAACATAAAAACAGACTGGTGAGTGAAATGAGAACTTCTATAATACACTGTTTGATGCTTGTGGCTTTTGCGGATGGTTTGAGTTTCATTCGATTTATTTATGAATGCTCTTCTCACACTGCATACTCACATCTCCTGTGACTCATTGTAGCTCTTCCCAAATCCTGCATGAAATCATGGAACAGGCGCAGCCTGTATTCTATAAGGGGCATGTGTTTTCTCCTTAAACTGACTGCCACTCCTACAATTGTTCATTTCTGTGTGGTCCTTACTAATAAAGAGATGATTCATAGTCAGCACCAAAATTGTGGGATTTGTTTGCTCAAATTAGCAAGGCTGTAATATTATTGTTATGCAAGATAACTGATATCTGCTGGAGAATTCAGTGTCATTGTGCTCAATATTGTTCAGTCTAAAAACAGAAAACTGGGTACAAAGATGCAACTCTGAAAATGCTTGATGAATCTTCCCATCTCTTCCCCTTGCTGTTTCAGTTTATCTGGCCCAGCAGCAGTTTCTGTTCCTAAAACTGTGTTGGTGAAGTAGACACATCATGGCCACATTTTCCAGAAGGAGAATTCATCCCTGCACGAGAAGATGTTGCTTTTAGACAGCCATGATGTGGTTCGTTTTCACACTTAAGTGACAATGCATTCATCAAAATTGAATGACATCAATTAAAATTGGATGTTGCTCTGAGAAAAGGAGGACTTAGACGTCATGTGCCGTGACCTTGGTGAGAAAACCCAAGGCTGAGCTTGTTGGACAGCATAGCCCACGTGTTCTGGGCTCTTAACTGGCAAGATGCTTCGCCCTGAGTCCCAGCACTCAAAGTGAAGAGCCGACTGCATGGTATGTCAGTGTGTGTGTGTTTGTGTGTGCAGTGGGGCAAGTACAAAAGGAAAAGATAATGATACACAGCCAGAGTGCATGTGTTAGTAAACTGATACAAGGAGTGAAAGAAATACATTCATTTTGTTGTGTAATATAACAATAATAAGTGAGATAAAATATACTGAATACCTTTTTTTTTTATAAAATGTATTAACAATAAGATGAAATGAAACTGAATCTGAAAATTGGGCTGTAGAGCAGCAGTATTATTAAAGGACTGGTTCATTGTTTTTTATCTCACATGAAACTAAAATGATGTTTCTGCATCATGTAATTTCTAAACATAATCAAGTGGGTAAATTATATTAAATCAGTTGCAAGAGGGGTCACAAACTAGGGTTTTATCGACTTTCTCTTTGCTGTATCTGCACTGGGAGGAAGCTGGGAAAAATACAGTCTATAAAAATATAGAATTATATATGTTACATGGCAAGACTGGTGTAAGAAAGGGCTGCAGCACAGAGGCGCAAACATCTCTGCGATTACTGTGTCAAAAAATAAATAAATCATTACAACCCAAGAAATGTGTAGTTCATAATTCTCTAAGAGAAGCAAAGTATCTGAGAGTGAAGGGTTAAACTTATGAATCAATAACATAGTGGAAAATTTAATAACTAACAACTGCACATTCAGCAGATTTAGTAATGAATGTATTAGTACACATTCTTTGGGTACATGGCAAGATTAGGAAACAATGGTCAATTCTGCTCAGGGCCATCCTCAAGTGACAGCTACATTATAATCCACATGTACTACTGACTATAAGCAGGTACAGCACAACAAGCATGTGCTGTTTACAAATGCAAAAGCTGGCCTTTGAAAGAACTTTAAAATAAGTTTAACTACCTGAACACGAGTGCATTTGTGTGTGGCTGTACCTGCCTTACTCCCTGCTTTTAAGTGTGTGCTGATGTGAATTAATCAGCATGAGCAGGGCTGCTTGGTCTGTGATGAAGTATCTGTGTCCTGCAGCCTGCTCTGGCAAAGCTCACCTGGATCCTGAGTCCTGCTGTCAGCTCCCATCTCCCTCCCCAACACTGCCCCCAGCGCACGGAGCGGACACTCTCTAACCTTTGAAACATCCGCAGCGGGCTGCCTGATTCCCTGTGACACGCCATGCTCACTCCCTCACAGCATTAGCATAGCTATGCAAACACCTTCAGTTTTGCTAGCGTGCACAGACAGGTAGGGGATATCTGTTTTTTTTTTCAGCACTATGAGGTGATGCCGGGGTCCCGTCAAATCTTATTGTCTCTTTTTCACCCCCTGAACAGAAGCGAGACTAAAAAGACACAGTAAAACAACGTTCAAGGACCAGATGGTATTGAATACAGTATGGTCAAATGCATATCACCTCATGTGGAGACGTACTGTACTTCACAAGTCAGTACTAACTTTTCTGTTGTTCTGTTAATAACATTTAGCAATGCTCTAGAGATTGGTAATGTCAGGCTCTGTCCAGACTGAACTATCTCATTGTAACATTTAGTGCCAAGCATTAATGTTGGTAAGTTAGGGATGGGAATCGAGAACGGTTCCAGTTGAGAACTCATTGTTTCGATCTATCGAGATAATTTGCCTTTATGGTTGATGATTTCATTATTGATGCCTTCCACTTAGTTCTGTGTGCGTTGCAAAGCACATGAGACGCAGCCAGGCAGTGAAACAACAACAAAGGCGTTGAGGAAGTAAGAATAGACAGAAGACAGAAGAATTCCAAAGTGTTGCTTCATTTCACACAACATGAAGCTAACAGAGGGCGAGCAAGTGTGACACAGAGAGGAAGGCCGACAGTAGCCTACTGCTGCCGTTTCCGCCCACAATGTGAGCTCTCAGGCTAACCGCACTAGCCCAGCTCCCTGTCTGAGCCAGATTCACCCTAGGGTTAGCCAGCAGAAAACACCATTCACACCTGCTGCAAAGGGGGAAATGACACAGGAGAAAGAGGACAACTGCCACTGTGCAATAAAATTTGTTGTGAAAATGTGTTCAGAGACTTTTTTACAAAATTTGTGTTGTTGACACTAAAAATCTGAACAGGAGGCCTTTTTTCTACACAGACTGATGTGGGGATCGATAAGCAGAACTTAACTCACTGTGGCCTGGTGGGCTTTCAAGTCACCCTGACGTCTTTTGAATGAAATAGAAGAAATAAGAGGGCTGAAAAATATGAGAGGCCCATACATTTGTTCTAAGACTACTTAACCTAAACCATCTTGCATTTAGAGTCTCACTTTTCTTTTGCTGCTTCATACTTGACAGAGTAATGCAGGCAGAACAACCAGGCAGGCTGTAAACATTGCAAACCACGTGCTGTCTAAAAATGACCAAACCAAAAAACTAACTGTGATGGAAACAGGACAATATGAGGCAGGACAGAGCGACTCTGCTCTGACAGTCAGGTCAGGTGTCTGGCCGACAGTGCAGTCGGCAGCCCAGCAGGAGAGGCACTGCATGGAAGGATGTCACAACTCAGCTTTGAAAAAGATACCAACTGTTATTTCCTGTGACTATTTGGGAATTTTTACCTTACAGATGCTAGAATATCTTAAAGATGAGCCTTTGGAGCACAGGGGACTATGGTGTGTGTAGCACTTATAATAAATGGTGGGCAGATGTGAATATGCTAGCATACAGATGGGCTAGTGTAGGTCTGTCTCTAGGAGTAGGTAGAGAACCAGGCCAATCACACAGACACAGGCCTGCAGTCACAGTTTGTATTGAAAGTAAGTAGAACAAAAAACAAAAAAAGGAAAAGTCATTTGAAAATAAAAAATATTCTAATATTTCAAGTTTTTATATTGCACCTTTAGCCTTGGGTCTTTATGTAACAGTTCAGTCAATTCAGTTGTCAAACTGTATTCAACGCACATAACAATTGCACTTTCCCACTAAAGCCCTTCAGTAATATCCACAGTGCAATAAATGCAATGTAGTGATTTAGTGCTAATAGGGGTTTTATTCAAAACAAAAAAAAAGTTATTGCGCAATCCCAGGGCAGTTAATTGTAATTAATTGACTTAATTCAAGAGAGTGAACAGGGGCTAATCAGTGGTGGCAATCCTACCACCAGGCCAGGAGCAGCCAGGCTTGCGGCCTGCTTCTGTGTGTTTTCAGCTGATCCAGCTTCCCTCAGGGTTCGTAGTTCACCATCCAAATTTGTTCTTTTCCACAATGGCTGACCTGTTAGGTGAACAGGCATAAACATCATAAATCCTTAGAATTGAATCCGCCCAGGTTGTCTTGAACAGGCACATTATCATGCACGTTTACATTCAGTCAGGGCTCACCAGTGTTCAGCCAAAAGTCTGCCTGGGTCCACAGCAGCAGCACATCAGCACATCAAATGAAGAGCAGGAGTAGAAACAATCTCAGGGATGAACATGAAGGTTTCTCCATTTCCAGCAGGTTTCCAGCTTCCAGTTGTTGTGTGAGTGGCTTGATGTTGACAAGTGGCTTGCTGGCGTGTCAATGAGCCAGGTAGCAATTTCTCCTTCACCCAGAGAAAAGGGGCAGACACCAGGTGAAGGAGAACGCCTCTGACTGGCTTAGATGGGGAGAATGGAAGGTAAGATGGCTAATGATGTAAGGCAATCAGCTCCATTGATTTTTTTTTAAATGGTTGGACCACCATGGACTTTATACAGGACACTGCTCTATGGCAGAGTGGAGGAACTCATGACTTTACCAGTGTTACATGTGGGACATTAGATACATGTTTATAAGATCTGATGATGAAAAGACCTCAGTAACTATGTTGAAAGTTTATAAAAACATAAGAGAAATCATTCATCGATGAACCACAAACATCTAATCAATTCATATACCGACTGTGTCATCACTGTACACAATGCATTGTAGTCAAGACTATTGACTTGCTGCGGTGCCTCAGTCTTCAGGTGGTGCTGCTTGAGAATACAAGGTGCAGGGGTGTTAACTGGGTTAAGGACCAGGAGGATTACCGGAGCCTTAGCTGCTGCCAACCGCTCTCACTGACTCACTCAGTCAGGGCGGCCATTTGGCAGCTCAATAGACCAGCCTGTCTGAGCTCAGACAGGGGGAAAAAGGCGAAAGAGGAGAAGGCGAGGCCGAGATGGGAGGAGTATTAGTTCTCTAACCCAGGACTTCACAGGGCTACAGATTTAGAGAGGACCGTTCACAGAGAACCAGTCAGAGACTGAGTAAAGCCAAAGAGATGACACAGGAGATTGCAAACTGTGCAGTCAACTTACTCCCCTCCTCCTCCTCCTCCTCCTCCTCCTCCTCCCTCCTCCTCCTCCTCCCACTCTCCGATTCTGTCACACTTACTCCCCCACCCCACGCAGAGAGCTGCTACAAGCCACTCACTCAGAGGCAAAGTGAGCCATCTTAGCCGTGCAATCAAAGGCAGCTTTTGATAAGCACCTCTGACTGGCATGCAGGGCCACCACAAGGTCACAGAGCTCCACTCCCACCAGGAGAGATTCACAGTCTGCAATGGCAACACATCAATTACTGCAGGCAACAAAGAATGAACTATAACAACACAATAAGCTGCTCGGTTTGGGCGCTGAGGGGGCAGCGGAGATGCTGTTCCGATAAGTGTTTCGACACTGAACTATAAGGAGAGAAAGAGACGAGCAGATGCGGGGGTGGAGGGTGCATGTTTTCTTTCTGAGCTCACAGCAGTGTCCAGAAAGCGGGCTTGGCAGCAATCCATGTGTCCCTTGGCGTTAGTACTGCAGTCACATTACATTTCCCCTCTCCACTGGATCGCTGCGTGCCCAGTCGATGCTCCCGTCCAGGACATGTCGTGTCCACTTTAGACTTTAGGCTCTCTGGCTCAAGCTAATCCAGCAGCTAACAAACTGGAGCAGACTGTTGAGTATATAATAATGTAAATAATTCATTATTCAGGTCATCTATGAATGAATGAGTTAGGATACATGTGTTTGCTGTTGTTGATGAGCACATAGGCACGCCATTTGGTGTAGTGTAAACTGGAGCCTGCTGACATTGAGTGCGCTTAAAACAACAGACTGCTCTTCAACAACTGGATGACTTTAAGAGTACATGCATCACATTAACAGGGACTACACATTGCAATCCACCTAGAGCAGATCTTCAGTGTTCCTGCACAGGAAAATAGCACAATAAAATAAATACTCAGTTTCTATTTTTGACCTCCTGCTTGCTGATACTGACAGCCACACCGAGATCCACATGTGCCACATACTCTGTGCTGATCCTGCACCAATTAATTTCATGAATGACTAACTCGTATTTGGTAACAAACTCCCAGTGGCTCAAGGCTTACCTCACTAGCCCCCAACCTTACACTCCCAACAGAGTGCTACTGCTAGGAATAGTCACAGGATAATGGAGTCAAAAACCTTGTGCCTGTAATGTGAAAAAAGGGGAAAAATAATTACACATTCAAGGCAACCCAGCCAGTTTCTGCTCCAAAACCAGTGTTTTACACTACTCATGTTTACTCAAAAAAAAAAGAAAAAAAGAAAGATGTTGATGCATTCACTCTAATGCATTTAGATGACATTGCCATCTAGAGCACACACGGTTCAGTGTCTTTGAGTGCAGAATGTCAAGCTGTTGCACAAACTGTGCCATTACCAGGATGCCTGCACCAGAAACAAGCCTATAAGTTCACTCAAACTCTCTTTGAATCTGAATTCTGCCTTGCTCAGGAGGGACCCGGAGGAGGGAACATTTTGGACAACATGGCCCTAGAGAGAGCTGGGGCCATGTTGTCTAAAATGTTGATTAGCTTTGGCATGTGTAAAGATAGATTGCCTGCCATCTTTTCATTATTTCTGTGGAACCCCCCAGAGAGAGGGCACGGAGATGGACTTGAGCAGGCAAGGCGTAATTAAACTTCTACAGGCAGGTCATGTGCTGTTAAATGCTTTGCCACCATTTCTCATTACTTAACAGTGTAGTCTAAATGATACGCTGTCACTGGGCAAAGTAATTGGTATTTGGTGAGTGCAGTATGGCAGCATTGTCTCCTACATGTGTCATAAGCTCTGTCGTACCATGAGAGGGCTATGCATTATCTGACCCTGATTAAGAACATAACGCGGGTTAAGTGACTCAAATCTTAAGCATTCATGAATGAAAAACTATATGAATATAGTATGTAATTGCACAACTTTCTGACACAGTTGACCTTTGCATATTTTTTTTACGACAGTAAGCGCTGTTTTCTTAATTTGAGTTTGCCCTACATTTAAGAGACAGCTCACAATATGAATTAAGGGAAAAATCCTGCATTAACCATGAAGCAGAATTTTAAGTGAGGTGACAAGCTCCGCACACCATGCTACTTTATGCTCACCATGAGCTAATATTAGAGCCAAATAGAATTATCCAAATGCCGTTGCCTCACAATTTAAAATTCTAGGCCAAACTCCTAAGGTGCTAAAGGACAGTATTATTCATATTAAACAGAGCGTATGTGAGTTTCTCAGAACCCAGGGATATGTTTGTGGATGTGACCTTTGAGTTTGTGTTTCTGCTGCAGAACTAGCTCATCTTACCTCCAAAGTAGGAGCCATCCGAAAGCTTGGTCTCTTTATTGCCTTGTTAGTACACTGACAACCCGTGTTGGATAAAGTACATTTTCTTGCCGATGGTGCCCTCCCTGATGATGTAATCCCCAGGCTGGAACACCTCGAACCTCAGCTTTGTGAGCATGGATGTGACAAAGTTGGGGTCGGCGTTGGCAAACAGAGGCATGGACGCCACCAACTTTCGACAGTTAAAGTTGATGATTTCCTGTTTCAATGTGCACAGAAAAATAGAAAACAGCCATTAAGTAAGAGCAGCTGGAGCTTTACAAAATGTATTGACCTCTCACAGTTTCAGACAAGGAGGATATTAGAGAAACAGTGGGGAAATGTCAGCCATGCAAACCTTTTTGTTTGTTTGTTTGTTTGTTTGTTTGACTTGTTTGGATTTGGACTTCTTCCCCATTTGAACGTGAACTGAACTGAGGGGAATGTAATGAAAGCTGTACACAGAGTTTTAAATGCATCACAATCCAGTGTGCGCCTGATGCAAGACCACTCATCTCACCTCTCGGAGAGGCTCATTTAACTCTCCCAGGATGCTCTCCTCGTCAAACATCTTGCCCTGGTAACGGTGCTCATAGTAGTCGTGGATTCTTTGCCTCATATCTGCTGGCAGCTTGTGGAAGGACATGTACTGCTCCACCTGTTTGTACTGCAGGGACACAGAGACACACAACAATCAGGTTACTCAAAGGCCATAGTGCTGTCACAGATACACAGCCACAGGGAACAGCTGGCACTGAGGTCAGACACATAAGGAAACAGAGACAGATACATATAGGCCATCAGGGCTGTTGCTGCTTAGACCTGACAAGATGCCAACTTTTCCTTTCTATGATCTTGCCTCTCTTGTAAAAAGACAGAAATGCTGTCAATTCATAGGAAGCCTGCAAATGATTCGCCATTAAGGCTAGTTGAATTGGCCCAGAAACATTCTCAATGCAAATGTGTCAGCCAGTGTCTGTGTCAGAGGTCAAGTAGATAAGAGCTAATTTTACTTATCTACAAATAATGAGATGTCATTTACAATGGAAAATCTAATTACAGTTATGAAAAGCAGTTCAACACAAAGATATAAGAAAAGTTGACATGATAGAAAAAAGGAATGTGAGGATGTGAGACCATTACACTGATGGCATATGTGTGCAATGATAGATTTCTGTACGTATATGCATGCAACCATGCAGCATCATAAATTTAACCAAATAATACTCAGCACTGAGTTAAAGGCATTGTATTGTATGTTAAATGTCTTTTTTGATTACAAAGCAGACCTAGGTTTATATTACTGTATTATGGTGAAAGTACCAAAATACTATATGTATGTCATGAGGAAAAACACTTGACCTGTATTCAGAACTGAGCCTTAAAATGAGCCACCTGGACATCTGTAACTTTGTGATGCCACAACAAAGCAGCCACCGCGTTTTAGCCACGTCCCAAATTCAGCCTACCAAGACCTAGCGTTCAACTGTGCAGGATTTGATTACTCTGCTATTTGTATTCAAACACTCAGAAATCAGTAGGAGGAAGGGCTCAGAACATCGCTTTTGATTATCGGCTCATCTGTTATTACTAGAGCTCCAGAAAGAACCCTGACAAAGGAGATGTAAGATGACAACAAGATTCTTTTGGGGTTTTTTTTAATCCACAAATATATCTTCTTATGTGGGTCAACTCTAAAAAATAAAACAACAATAAAACACTGGAAAAAGGTAAAACGTGGAGCCTGAAGAATTTATATTTTTGTAAGAATAAGAGAGTAGTACATGATGTCAATACACAACTTGCAATGTCTGTGTTACATACATATGGTACATTAGAAATTACTGAACAGTTAAGGTAAATATGAAATTAAAAATATTTGCATAATATAATTGGAACCCTAAATCTATATAATAGCCACATTGTGATCACATGAATGTGTGCTGCTGATAATTCCTATTTATATACATGAGTGCAGTGTTGCAATTAGTAACAAACAAACCCCTGTGGCTCCATACAACATGTTCACCAAAACACTTATTGAAGTGAAGCCTGTTTTTACTTTCTTTGTTTAAAATGAAAGTATTAAAATGTGTGTCAGATGGCCTTTAACTGATTTTGCAGTATTGGAAAGAGAAATGCAGATCAAAGCACAGGGGGGCACCTTGGGATCATAACAGGTAGAATACTTGACCCTCAGTGAAAGAAGAAAAGAGGAAAATAACCATTCATACAGCGACGCTTGCGGTGGTCTTTGATCACCACTTCTGTGCCGCCAACAGCCTTACCACTCTGTGACACGGCTGACCTCGGATGTCTCCCTCTTTGTTATCTGACTTTACTACCCTAGTCACTGCTAATCTTGAGGGAGATCATCAAAAGGCCAGTCTTGTGGAAATGTAGCACAGTAAATAAGGACAGCTGCCTCATGCAAGTCAGGCTGTTTTTTTGTACGAGCAGGAAAGCTGTCAAGCTTGCTGAGAATCAGAATATGAGACTGGAGCTGAAAGGAAACACACACTAGATGTAGATTCCTGTACACTAAAACATGCATGAAGACTTTACTGTAACCACTTTAGGATGAGTCTGGTCAAGGTTCTGCAGGTTACATCCTATACCCTCGCACTGACCTAGTGACACACACAAACACACACCCTGCTGTGTTTGTAATCCCCTTTATTCAGCCCTGGCTTTCAGCCTCTACAGTGTTCAGCTCTGCAATGTTCGCTTTTTTTTCCTCATGTGCCCTCTTTGCCAAATTTGGATGTGTTTCAGTTAGTCTGTGTTTGACCAGAGCCCTTCGAGGCCCACACAGACACAGAAAACAGTCTGCAGTCAGTCTGTGCATATAGATGATTTAGCTACAAACTGTTGAATGCCCCTGTTGGTAATCATCATTTTAAATGCATTGTTATCTGCACAAAGACAAATCACAAACTCAAGAATTTATAAATGATGCTGCAAGTGCAAATGTATACAATTCGAAAACACATGCACAAGAAATGCAGCAGACAAGGTCAAGCTATACTAGATGGGATATATTACTGGATGTAAAACACTCACAAATTATCTTAAAATATGAGTTCACATCTGGGGAATGTCATGTGAAGTATTTGACAGTTTATATGTGTCAACGGTGAGAAAAGTGACCTGGAAAATTTTAATACTTGCACAAGCAAGAAGACATGAAAGAGGCTTTTAGATATCCAGTGGGGTAAGGGTTTCAGTCTTTATCCCCACAATCCCCTTGGCATAAAATCGAGCATTTACTGATCTGATGATGAAATAGAATCCTTCACAGAAAGGAGAAGGAGGAGGAGGAAGAAGAGACTGCACTCCCATTGGCTGCTGGAGTTGCAGTCAAGATGGCTTGTTTGCATGTCATGCCAGGGTGAAGATGACAGGTGTAACCCACATTCTGCCTCTTGTCTAACGTCTTTAAGTCTCCTGCATTAGATATGCCACAGCGTGGTGCTCTGTTTCAAAAATGTGGATTATCATCTCCCTCAGAATGTCGCCTAACCTTTTTTTTTTATTTTTTTTTTTACACAGCTATGAAAAAAAAAGAAAAATAATACTGTCAACATCTAATACATGCATTTATCCTCAGCTTTGCAGCACGTTACAAGTTGATTCTCTCAGCATGAAAGGGCATTAGTCAAACGAACAAACGCAAGATAATGTCCCGTTGCTCTTATATTGTGATAAGTACAACTGAACTATGTGCAGGAGCTCAGTGTCTCACTCATAGGCATTTCATATTTACTAATCACTCTTAAGACTCAGAGGAGAGCTGGCAGGGATGTAAAAATGATGACCATGGCAAGGGGGTGGTGGTGCTGTCCTGGTGTTGTGATTGGCTGGTAACACACCCTGTCATAGGAACTTATCTTATTGGTGCATAGCTGCCATCACACTGCCACCAGTCCCTGCTATCCTGTTGTACTTTGAGTGATGGGTGGGTGGATTGGGGGCGTCTTTATGTGCAAGTATGCTGAGCAGCCAATTAGCTTAGTTTGATTGTGCCCAGCCCCGTCCAACAGTAACAAATCATACTCACCAGCACCTCTAAAGCTTAGGCAACACAGACTCTACTTGCCTTAAGTCTGGCCATTGAGAATCCAGGAAATTATTGTGCCTTGAGAAGAACCACATAATCCCTGCAATATATCATTGTTTTTATATATATTTGCATTTGTGTGTGTTTGAAGGTGTATGTTTACCTGTGCAATGAAATAAGTAGTCAAACTCTCTTTTACCCAAAATGAAAGAGTTTGACAAAATCTTGTTTCTGACACTACAGTGTTTGAATACTGATGCAGAATTTTGATGTGATGTTTAAAAAGCTTTTTTGTGCGGTAAATAATTCAATTTCCTGGCAATATCAAAGGCAGTAAACAATGATTATTACTTCAAACTGTTTTGGAGGAGAGTAGTTTAATACAAGTTGTCCTTACAAGCCTGGCACATGGCGACTAGTAGCAGGTCCTGCCTGTCTATACTGGACAGCAAGTGCCTCACTTTAACTTACTTTTCTAAGTAATTATAGAGATTCTTTTGTCTCTATGAAGCATGCCCATTAGCTTCCAGGCCTGGCAGTTTTACAGAAGGAGCAAACACTGTGTCTTCAAGCTATTTCATTTCATAAATCCCCTCCCTCTCTTCTCAGTTTTGATCTCTCTTCACATGTCCATTCTTTGGTCTGTTTCCCATCTGTATGTCTCTTTTCCTCACTGTCCCTCTACTCTTTACCCCCCCCAGCCCCAGTCCCCAGCCCCCGCCCCAGCCCCCCCCCACCCCCAATCCCCTTCTCTCTCATTCGGCTCTCCAAGCAGATGCAAATTTCTACCAAATAAAACATGAATAATTCATTACCCAAAAGAGATGTGAGCCACTTAATTATACTTTCTAAATATTTATTTTTGTCCACTCTTCTGTCTCTTTCTCGCTATCCTTGCATTGCATGGTCAAAGGGTATGGGTCATATAATAAGGCTAACTGGAGTCTCAAACAATTGCACTCACAAATAGTGTGAAAATGGGAAAAGAAAACTTTGTACATTTTGTGTGTGGGTGTGCTGGAGGATGGCTTGATCTTGTGGCCTGAGAGCAGCATCCCCTTTATGTACTGGTAAGTAGTAGTTATAGGTAAGTGCTAATTATTGTGCTACAGGGACACAGGTGGTTTCATAATAATTCTTCTACCCACGGGTAAGTGCTACTACTGTAATTACATAACTCATATGTGAGGAGCTGCATCAAGGTTTTTAGTCATGCTAGACGACAATGTTATGGTACGTTCACACCAAAACCGTTGGGAGCATCCTGTCCCCCACTCAAGAAGAATCACAACCCTAACCACAACTGACGTCAACTACTCACGCCGCACGTCCAAATCGTCCATGAATTTCTGCACAGCATCAGGGAGAGGACAGCAAGAGTGAAACTAGATGCTCCCGACAGTTTCGGTGTGAATATACCATTAGTCAGCTGCTACACCACTTTAGTCAATATTGAAATGTCTCAACAACTCTTGGATTGATAGCCATTAAACTCCATACAAATATTCATAGTGTCCAGAGGCAGAAGCCTGGTGACTTTTTAATAACATTTTTGGGTTTGGTGTCAATGTCTTGACAGCTATTTGACTGATTGCCCTTAAAGGTGCTATTTGTAAGGTTTCCCTTCCATCTAACATGGTTTCTTGCCAGGAGCAGCTGGTAGTGACTATCACACACCAGTGATGTTGGGTCAACAACATCTTGTGTAATTTCAGTGG
Organism: Caranx ignobilis; assembly: GCA_021432705.1. Lineage (NCBI taxonomy): Eukaryota > Metazoa > Chordata > Actinopteri > Carangiformes > Carangidae > Caranx > Caranx ignobilis. Next base: position 39,641,567 of record MU270012.1, read on the forward strand.
CATTTACATTATAATATGCTGTGATGTGTGTATAATATGGTGTGAAACCAGAGGACAGTTGGCTTTCCTAAGCACAGTCCTTCTGATTATACTGTTTGATAGCGGCATGACAATGAGTTATGACTCTTCTTGTTCATCAAGGGATGCTGACTTCAACCTGGCCTTCTCGAAGATGTGACTTTAGTCTCAAAGGCATTTAGTTTCACATTAGTGAAACTAAGGTGGCTTTATTATTTTGACAACTACAGCCTGTTACACTCAGTCAAGGAGAAAACACCACTGACAAACATTATTGTAGACCACTTTTTCATAAAGCCAGAGGGAATAAAGATTCCTCAGTGTGGCACCAACACTGTCTTTATTTACAAGTTACATTTTAATTTAGAATTAATTAATAATTATGATGATGATGCAAGGAGTTAGATAATTTGACTTACTGTTATTATACCCTTCATTGTTATAGTAGTTAGAAAGTATTACTCAGCAGTGATAGTAAGTTGACAAGGTGTGATTACGAGGTGGCACTACAGTACATCATAAACACCATGTTGATACAGCATACCTACTAATGCTTTACATCTGTAAAATCCTGCCATTACACACTGCCATTAAACACAGTGAATATACATTTTGCAGTGACAGTTTATTGACAGTGGCTGCACTTGCGGTTTGGTTTTGGTTGCGCACTCGGAAAGTGAGCATTTCATAGAGTACCTCTGGGGCATGTCAACAGTCCTTGACTCAGCAGTAAAAGTTGTGTGGCAGGCGGAGAGGAGAAGGGAATATAATAGGGTTTAGATTAATGCCATCAGTCAGGTTCCGACTAATGACAACAGCTCTTACTGTAAGGCAGACTCTGACTTATAAGCTCCTCAACATGTTGACAACTGTGTCCTTGGGTTGACTGTACGGGGGGAAATCATGACTTACCCTCCACGGGGCACTGCCAAGTTTCTGCTAGTGTTGGATGAAACCTACATATTTTACATCAAGTATTTTAAAGCCTTGAAAATCAATCAAGGAGGTGCCCTCATAAACATTTAGCCTAAAATAAGGAAAACACTCAAGTGGCATGTTTTGGTTCTTCCCAAACAGCATTAACCAATTTCCATCCCTCTGTGAGAGGAAGGAACAACTCTGTCGAGTTCAATCCCATTTATCCTTCTGATGGATATTTACTGTTTTTCCAGAGTCTTGATTGCAGGATTGAAGTGGGGGAACAAAAGATCCCTAGAGCCTCTTCACCCTCAAATAATCAGCTTTGGGCCCCTTATTAACTATTCCCCAAAGAGCCATGGTTAATTAACAAGTGTTAATTAGAGATTTAAAGGGGGGGGCTGCAGAACCCTATTGCCATTTTCTTTTCCAGCCATTAGGGACTGGCATGCCACAACATGCTACTCATATACAGGTCCCTTTTGGGCACTTTGGGACTACTAACAACAACAGAAAATCTCTTGGTTATCCAACTCTGAATTAAATTAACAGCATACTGGTAACAACATGAGAGGAGAAACATGCTCCAAAGGATCAGCCCGCTTCTATAAAATAAGACAACACGGATCACAAGTCACCTGAGATCATCTCTTTTGTTTGGTGTCTCTCCATCCCTGTCTCTGTGTACTGTATACATTTCCACGGTAGAGGACCATAGTGACAGATAAGCTGTGGCTTACAGAGAGCTGGAGTGGCAGGCATACCCTGTATGCACAGTCACATGTGCAGCCATCTTGTGCCCCAGTCTGGAGAGCTGTAATTCTCTTTGTGTGATAATGGTTCTTAACATGCCTGAGACAAGAGGAGTGATCCTTAGGGGAATCTGACAGATGCTTAACCCGTTCCAGCTCACAGTGTTTTAGGTGTGGAGTAGTGGAGCTTCTCACTGGGTAATACAGGGGTTCAATGCGGGGATGAGACTCAAACAGATTAGGGAATAAAACCATTACTGCGGTATTATAATACTAAGAGTTGATACTTCAGTCACATACTAAGTCCCACAATACTGCACTATTTTGAACTACAGTAATTCTACAGGAGTAACATGCAGCTCCTGTTGCAATTCATCAAATCAAGGTTGTTTCATAATGTAGCAAAAATGTTTTTTAGAATAGTTATATGTTAATTTGCAGAATTTTACTAATTCTAACATACACGTATGTACTACGTATGTCACAAATTCAGATTAAGCTAAATTGCTTGAGATGTACCAATATTTCTGTTTAGGCTACTTAGATTAAGTACTTGCATGTTAATAAAAGTATTTATTCCATGAGCACATAAGACAATCAAACATACTGTTACACACTGCTTTTCTAGTAAATGGATGTCAATTGACTTTAGCAAAATATAAGTCAATATTACAGCACTGACTACAAATATAAACATACACCTTTCTTATCAGTGTCGAAAGAGTTTATTAATTCCTCCTTTTTGCTGAAACTCCTTCTCTCCTTGCAGCAGTAATGCTCCAGGACCCATTACATTACTGCTAGGGGCAGTCACAGGTGCAACAGAGCTCATTTATGAGCCAACCACAGAGAAGCTGGATTTGCTCAGACTTGAGATGTTCAACCAGAAAGAGCAGCTAGCCACTGCTTTTCATCTTGATGTCAAGTTACTCTTAGCTACAATCTCTTAAACACAACACCAATTAATTTTTGATCTAGCACATGGGAGTCATGGAAGAGCAGAAAATGTAGCACTAAGCTAAAGCTACCACCAAAGCTCCATCTCCAGTCTGTTTCTTGTTCAGATCTGATATAGACCCACCTAATCCATGCAGTCAGATACACCTGCAACAAACTGAGCTGCGAGCAGGTAGAGAACACAAATGCTTTATTATTCTGCATCCACGTGATTTGTTTACACACAGCAAAAGACTGGCAACAAGATTTTAGCAGGGAAAAATAAATCTAATAAAGCTATTCATCTCAGTGGGGCCACGTTTTAACCCCTCATATTTGGTGTGATTGCTGGTGCAGTTAACAGGGCTGCCTGATTCCTATTTAAGAGCTCATTTAAGTCAGCCTGCTAGCTTCTGACAGCTCAGGCATTTATCACATGGTGCCACATTGTGATAGAATTCTATTCAGAAAAGATTATACCAGGCTTTCTCATGATAATTTCACCATCTTTGAGAGCAGAGCTTTTCCCCCCTCTTTTCCTCTTTCCCATTTGTACACTTCTGTGATTCCTTCACAGACTGCTTTTTTTTATTTTTTATTTTTTTATTTTTTTTTTTATAGTCCCAGAGAACTGTTCCACTTATTTGTTCAAAGTCTAAATTTAAATGTTACCTGGAAATCACCTCTGCATACAAACTGGACAGATGGCCCCTCATGTTGGCCCTGCAGCAATGTGTACCCGGGCTTCACACTCTACTTCCTGTAGCTAACTTACAGTGGTTGAATACAAAGCCTGTGTCACATCAAAACAGCACAAAGCAGCTAAATGGGGCATTAGTACTGCTTGGCACATCAAGTATCTATTTTTTCACTTCTTTATGAAACTAAACAGTGGCTCAAGACCACCCTGTATAATACTGTGTACAGTGGCTGGTAATTTGTGTTACCACACATTAGGTATTTACGTACTGTCTGCCTGAGGTCAAATGTCATATACAACACAACTGTAATTGAGATTATACAAAAAAACTCCATGCTACCTAATGTTCATCCATTTCAATTTATACTGCCATCCACATTTGAATTTCAAAATCACTGTATAATAAGGGAGATTGTCAGAACACATCAGTGATTTATGGAGCTGTGCAAGTAAATCACAACCCATGCTACTTCACAGACTGCTGCTGTATGCAAATGATGTAGTTTAGTCGTCTTGCTGACAGTATCTTTGGAATATAAACATGAGCATATTTGGCTTCTGAACACAAAAACTCAAAGCTGCAAACTGCGTTTCAGCTTGCCAACAAGAAACAGAGAAAAAGAGCTGTGGCATTTACAGCTTTCACTAATTAGTCAAAATGTATAATTCCTCATGTTTCACGGCGTGTAAAACGCAACATCAGCTATGCGAGTGTTGAGTCAGATTTGCCAAATTAAGTATTAAAGAGTGTCTGTGAACACTGTTGCTGTTTAGAAACCAACCAAAGCTGTGAGCAAAAACTGTGGCTGAGCTGTGGGTAAACACATTTATGAGAGCTGAAACACACACCCACCCTCAAACATCTTGAAGATCACGAGCTTTTTGATGAAACGGTGAAAGATTTTTTGTATCAAAAGCAGCAGATTTTGTGATCCATATTTCAAGAAAACTCCAGCCCAGCTATTAAAACTGCAGTGTTAACAGAAACTAAACTATGTCTCTGTAAGAACTCAAGTAAAATAAGCTATTCATTGGATTCTGGTCATTTCAGAAAAAGAAAATTAGATAACACCCACAATTACTGAAAATCTTTATATGTGTATTGTAATATACCTCATATTTATGGAATTCTATATTGGGACTTGAATAAGGACAACAGTACGTATCATCTATAGAAATAAACAGAAAGTTAATACACCGAAAAAAAGATGAATACCTTTGAAAAGGGCCTTCTTTTATGTAGAATATTTAGAGTTTATGTTATCCGAGAAATATCTATTATTATTATATATATATTACTCACTCAAGTATGATGTATATAAAAACAACAACTACTGTATGTGATCCTGTTACAAATATACACCATTTTCGATGAGAATTAAATCTTTACAGTGTCCTTGTACATTTAATACCCACACTGAGACTGAGTTTATAAGTTCAATAACATTCATAATAGGCCTGACAGGAGAGCACAGATTAACATGAATGCATATATCCCTGAAATATGCAAATAGCAAAAGAGAGAAAGTATCTAAGATTGAAAAATTAATTGTTGCTTTTTGATACATCAAAGCCGCAGATATGATTTTCCCTATATATATATATATATATATATATATATATATATATACATATGTTAAATATTAGCATCACTGTTTGAAAGAAACTGTCCCCCCTCAAAATCAAGCTCATGATTGAGCCATGAGTGCAGGTGACATGAGTAATGGTGGTGGTGTGGTGTTTGGGTGGCAGTTACTGATTTTATGTAAGGGCCCACAACGAAGTTTAACAACACCATTATTATAGTAACCATGACAACAAACATTGTCATTTCAACCAAAATCAACCAAATCATCTTTTCCTAAAGCTAATCAAGCTATGACCTTTGATATAGTAACGATGTTGATGATCGGTACAATGCTCTTGGTACAGTCTCATCTTCATTATGGTAATCATGACAACAGAGACCTGGTATGTGTGCTGCCGTATGCAACTTATTTCAAGAGACACTCCTATGGGTCATATCAGAGGGTTGAAAAAACTAACAATATGGCTGTGTAGGACTTGTTGGTTTGAAATGATCAGGTATTTTCTATCTGATTATTTCCTATCATATTATAACCCTCATACTGTGCACAGTTTATTGAATGACTATGAACATTAATACTTCTGGAATTATACAAATAGCTCTCTGTTATGTTTCATCTGGCTGCAGAAAGAGATATGACAGATGTTGCATGTAACCACCACACCATCCTCTAACTAAGACAGCATAATATCACTCATCCTAACAGGCAGGTAATATGATAAGTTGTCAAGTTGGGCACTGGCTGCTGTTTTGGTGGTGTCTCCTTTAGCAGATTTTTCTCCAGACTGCATCCCTGCAGACAGTAACAGCTGTCCCTGTCATGGCTCTCTGAAAACAGCCACCTGTCTCCTCAAAACTCCAGAGACTGACCCACGGATTGTCCACTTCTTGATTGTATGGATTATAGTATTAGTCTAGCATGGAAAAGCAGAGTGAAATCTCTAGGAAGCCGATCCCATTGTCACACGACTGATACGAAAGCCAATGACAGGAAGGTCTGTATGTCTTTGAGGGAACTAGGGAAGAGGGGAGGAGTGGGTGTAATACAGTGTAGTCAAAACGACCACTATCTGGCTCTCACAGCCAAATGAGCACGCAGCGACACTGACTGCACCCAGAGAGTTTCTTACCACTGAAGCATGTGGAAAGATAAATGAGAGAATCCGCACTCTTAAAAATAATTGCAGTCTGCAGTAATAACCTTTCTCTAGGCAGGCACCATGGGAAGTTGTGGGAGCACAGGGGAGCCTTTTTAGTTGGCTGGGGATTCTTAAGACGCCTGCAGGGGTGATTCCAGAAACGGCAGCAAATGGCTTTGGTAGCACATGCTGACTGGTGCTGAGACAGGCCAGCTGTTCAGTCTACTTGGCAGCCAGGCATCTCTAAAGCAGATTGGCAGACAAATGGAGAGCGTTGAGTCGGACGTTGGTTCACTTGCGTTTTATTAAACAGATACTCTGAACAGATATATCATCATAGCTGTTGAAATTTGGTGGAAACCTAGTCTCTTTGTTACTCACCCCTTGATTTGGCAGGTGTTAATTTATCCAGTGGCCTTGTTCTCCTTTTGAAGATGTGTAACCCACAGCCATTACATCAGCTAATCTGCACCCTCTGCTTGTCTGCCTGGTTCTTTTCCTCTGGCCTCTTAACTCCCACTCTCCCTCTTTCATTTGGGTGAGGTCTCACGAGCCTCTGCCTCTGTTCCCTGGAGGTCACCCTCTCCTGTCTCCTCTTCGCTACAGATGGTGGGCAGTGCGGCAGCATTTGCAGCTCAGCTCATTATCGCCCACGCTGGGCCCACAGAGGGCATGGCGCAGAGGAACACGTCTCAGCCTTCAGGGCCATTTGTCAGGGCTTTCCTTTCCCTGACATGGGGATGCTGGAGTTCCTGTTTGTGTGCATATTCCACTGCAAACGCAGGCAAAGTTAAAAATGTGGACCAACTATGCCATAATATTTAGTAGTGATACTTCCAGTGTTCTTTGTCACACCAACGAACCTGCCCTAACCAAACCATACCTGCTTTTTTTAACCAATGACAAATTCTTGGAGATTTACAGCTGTCACTAGATACTGTTAGGTCAGTCATACCTCCTCTACTTACTGGACAGAATTTGACAATTTCATTATTTTAGTTTCCTTCACACAAAAGAACATATTTTACCTTAAACAGAGGTCACTAATAGGCTGACCACGGTCTGGACTCACCACCGTCTTATCTGGACCAGTTTGTATATCACTGAGAATTAGATGGAGGGTTTCTATTCTATTTTAAAGGAGACATATCATGCCCCTTTTCCACAACTTAAAATAGTTTCCAGGTGTCTTAAAGGGATAGTTCAGTTTTTTTTGCAGTGGGGCTGTATGAGGTACACATGGCCACTAAGTATAATATCTGCAGTAGGAGGGTCTCTGCCCCCCCCCCCATGAGAAGTTGCAAAAATAATACACCAGTTCAAGAGTACGATATAAAGTAAAAATTTACATTGCATCAGCTGGTCACACACTTGCTGTGTGTGTCTTGTGTCTTTATGGGTACAATGCAAATTGTTAAGTGCTAATAGCTAATAAGGCTACGTTTTTACTGGGGCAAATTTGGGCTACATTTGAGTATATAGCTTAAAAGAAAGAACAAGACTTAAGGGAGCCAATCTTCTATCTTGTCAAAGCAACATTTCTCTTTACATCTCTCAAAGCATTATGGGAATCATAGCTCCAAAACATAGAGCATGATTATCCCCTCATCAAAAAAAGAAAAAGAATAACAATAGAAGTGTAAACGAAAATAATGTGGCCCTATCATCGAGTATTTTTTCCAGTAGTTCAGTAAATAACAAGGATGGCAAGGGAGGCACAGCAGTCCCAGTTTAGTCTTAGAGTGTGGGGGGTGGGGGCACAGTGTGAGATTGTGACAACCCCTGGTTTAGTGGACTGATGGTGATCATTTTCCTTTTTGGGAAAGTTATGATGGAGCTGCAGTACCTACAAGTGAGAGAGCGTTCTGTGGCTGAAAGAAATATTACATAAAATTCAATTTTTGGTTTAAACACCACATTAAAGCACAAACCAAATCCAAGCTTTAGGGTGTCGACAGGGAAGCATCATCTCCAACAAATCCAGACAACACAGCCATCAGCAACACATCATCTTGACTCACCTTCTCCTGGTACTGCCGTCGAGATGAGTCCAGGGATTGGATTAGCGCAGTGGCGTGGCCCACAAACATGGCGTAGCAGGTAGCGCCCACGATCATGCTGAGGATGGTCAGCCACACGTCTGTCATGCCCACCGGGGATACATGCCATAGCCGATACACAGCATGTGGCTCATAGCTTTGAAAAGTGCGTAGGAGTACTGCTGTCCCCATGTGTCATTCTGGATGAAACAGAGGAGATGGGGTTAGTCAGGGTGAGTACATTGGAACACTTTATCTCTCCATCTTGCACACTCTCCCTCTCATAATGGTGTTGACGGCACATTAAAGGTCAATAAGCACTCTCAGCTCACCCACAAACATGCACACATCCAACTACTCAAGGCACAACTAATAGCAGGTGCCCACTTCAGACTGTCTTTCAATGTGGAGCAGCTGGTGGGGTAAAACATACTTCTCAGTATGCAAATATTTGGAGCAAAGCAGACATTTGGTCAGGAGCCTAAAACAGAGCCCTGAGAATGGGCGGATAGCGCATGAGACACTAGAGGCTTGCATGACGGAAAGTAGGTCAGCTATTTAGAAAAATGTGATTTCTCTGTGAGTTGTCTCATTTGTAGATAAATTGCCCCTTTTTCCTTTAGATCCTGATGGTAGTTCATGGTAAATCAATATCAACTCTCTCCTGGGGGTGACATGTCCAAATTGCTTTCAAACTCATTTCCACAGCGGAAAGCCATGAGAGAGATAGCAATTTTATTAGTGCCCTCCTGAAAAGGTAAGGAGTGATGACCTAGCGAGATAATAAGACAGCTACTGTAAAAGAAGACAAAAAATGTCCCCTAATAATTCTAATCAGGGTCAGGCCATCTGCAACTGAGTGTATCAATACTAACCAACTCTTTGTCTAGCAGTTAACCTCTTCCACTCCCACCCTATTTTGAAGCAAAAACGCTTAAATTCCATCCTCATATTATAATGGCTGTAGTTTCTCAACCAATTTGACTACATGCATGAATGAGGGCTTGCCAGAAAGGGGACACTATAGAGTTTCTTGTGAAAGTGTCAAAAACACGTTAGATATTACTGGAACACAGCAGTGGGCCAGTAAGTGAGCAAAAAATTCAGATTTTCTGTCCGCCTAAAAAAAATAATTAAAAAAAACAAAAATGGTCTGTGTGGCTTTATCCATATAGGTAAATGACAGTATGGGCCTGTAAGCACACTATCAGTGAACACCTGATTCAAATTTGAAGAAGATAGCACAAAGTATCCGAGGTTCTGGGTTAGCCTGGCTGTAGTCTCCGCGGTCCGGTCCGGCTCCCCGTAGCTATCACAGCGGTCAGCTGCCCAGCGGACTAATATGGGTGTGTGTGTGACTGACCATGCGCGGCTGAGGGTCCCCCTGTCCGAGGTTCTGGGTTAGCCTGGCTGTAGTCTCTGCTGAGTCGGGCCCGGCCAGCGTGGCTCACTTACTATTCTCACCGGGGGCCAGCGGCTGTGGCCAGCTGCCCCCCCCCCCTGATTCCTGCTCTGTACAGTGTGCCCCAGTGTTTGAACGGGTGGCTGAGTGTCTGTGCTGAGTCGGGCCCGGCCAGCGTGGCTGACTTACTATTCTCACCGGGGGCCAGCGGCTGTGGCCAGCTGCCCCCGCCCCCCTGATTCCTGCTCTGTACAGTGTGCCCCAGTGTTTGAACGGGTGGCTGAGTGTCTGTGCTGAGTCGGGCCCGGCCAGCGTGGCTGACTTACTATTCTCACCGGGGCCAGCGGCTGTGGCCAGCTGCCCCCGCCCCCCTGATTCCTGCTCTGTACAGTGTGCCCCAGTGTTTGAACGGGTGGCTGAGTGTCTGTGCTGAGTCGGGCCCGGCCAGCGTGGCTCACTTACTATTCTCACCGGGGGCCAGCGGCTGTGGCCAGCTGCCCCGCCCCCCTGATTCCTGCTCTGTACAGTGTGCCCCAGTGTTTGAACGGGTGGCTGAGTGTCTGTGCTGAGTCGGGCCCGGCCAGCGTGGCTCACTTACTATTCTCACCGGGGGCCAGCGGCTGTGGCCAGCTGCCCCCGCCCCCCTGATTCCTGCTCTGTACAGTGTGCCCCAGTGTTTGAACGGGTGGCTGAGTGTCTGTGCTGAGTCGGGCCCGGCCAGCGTGGCTCACTTACTATTCTCACCGGGGCCAGCGGCTGTGGCCAGCTGCCCCCGCCCCCCTGATTCCTGCTCTGTACAGTGTGCCCCAGTGTTTGAACGGGTGGCTGAGTGTCTGTGCTGAGTCGGGCCCGGCCAGCGTGGCTCACTTACTATTCTCACCGGGGCCAGCGGCTGTGGCCAGCTGCCCCCCCCCCTGATTCCTGCTCTGTACAGTGTGCCCCAGTGTTTGAACGGGTGGCTGAGTGTCTGTGCTGAGTCGGGCCCGGCCAGCGTGGCTCACTTACTGTTCTCACCGGGGGCCAGCGGCTGTGGCCAGCTGCCCCAGTGTTTGAACGGGTGGCTGAGTGTCTGTGCTGAGTCGGGCCCGGCCAGCGTGGCTCACTTACTATTCTCACCGGGGGCCAGCGGCTGTGGCCAGCTGCCCCCCCCCCCCTGATTCCTGCTCTGTACAGTGTGCCCCAGTGTTTGAACGGGTGGCTGAGTGTCTGTGCTGAGTCGGGCCCGGCCAGCGTGGCTCACTTACTATTCTCACCGGGGGCCAGCGGCTGTGGCCAGCTGCCCCGCCCCCCCTGATTCCTGCTCTGTACAGTGTGCCCCAGTGTTTGAACGGGTGGCTGAGTGTCTGTGCTGAGTCGGGCCCGGCCAGCGTGGCTCACTTACTATTCTCACCGGGGGCCAGCGGCTGTGGCCAGCTGCCCCCGCCCCCCTGATTCCTGCTCTGTACAGTGTGCCCCAGTGTTTGAACGGGTGGCTGAGTGTCTGTGCTGAGTCGGGCCCGGCCAGCGTGGCTCTTACTATTCTCACCGGGGGCCAGCGGCTGTGGCCAGCTGCCCCCGCCCCCCTGATTCCTGCTCTGTACAGTGTGCCCCAGTGTTTGAACGGGTGGCTGAGTGTCTGTGCTGAGTCGGGCCCGGCCAGCGTGGCTCACTTACTATTCTCACCGGGGCCAGCGGCTGTGGCCAGCTGCCCCCGCCCCCCTGATTCCTGCTCTGTACAGTGTGCCCCAGTGTTTGAACGGGTGGCTGAGTGTCTGTGCTGAGTCGGGCCCGGCCAGCGTGGCTCACTTACTATTCTCACCGGGGGCCAGCGGCTGTGGCCAGCTGCCCCCGCCCCCTGATTCCTGCTCTGTACAGTGTGCCCCAGTGTTTGAACGGGTGGCTGAGTGTCTGTGCTGAGTCGGGCCCGGCCAGCGTGGCTGACTTACTATTCTCACCGGGGGCCAGCGGCTGTGGCCAGCTGCCCCCGCCCCCCTGATTCCTGCTCTGTACAGTGTGCCCCAGTGTTTGAACGGGTGGCTGAGTGTCTGTGCTGAGTCGGGCCCGGCCAGCGTGGCTCACTTACTATTCTCACCGGGGCCAGCGGCTGTGGCCAGCTGCCCCGCCCCCCTGATTCCTGCTCTGTACAGTGTGCCCCAGTGTTTGAACGGGTGGCTGAGTGTCTGTGCTGAGTCAGGCCCGCCAGCGTGGCTCACTTACTATTCTCACCGGGGGCCAGCGGCTGTGGCCAGCTGCCCCCGCCCCCCTGATCCCTGCTCTGTACAGTGTGCCCCAGTGTTTGAACGGGTGGCTGAGTGTCTGTGCTGAGTCGGGCCCGGCCAGCGTGGCTGACTTACTATTCTCACCGGGGCCAGCGGCTGTGGCCAGCTGCCCCCGCCCCCCTGATCCCTGCTCTGTACAGTGTGCCCCAGTGTTTGAACGGGTGGCTGAGTGTCTGTGCTGAGTCGGGCCCGGCCAGCGTGGCTGACTTACTATTCTCACCGGGGGCCAGCGGCTGTGGCCAGCTGCCCCCGCCCCCCTGATTCCTGCTCTGTACAGTGTGCCCCAGTGTTTGAACGGGTGGCTGAGTGTCTGTGCTGAGTCGGGCCCGCCAGCGTGGCTGACTTACTATTCTCACCGGGGGCCAGCGGCTGTGGCCAGCTGCCCCCGCCCCCCGCTGATTCCTGCTCTGACAGTGTGCCCCAGTGTTTGAACGGGTGGCTGAGTGTCTGTGCTGAGTCGGGCCCGGCCAGCGTGGCTCACTTACTATTCTCACCGGGGCCAGCGGCTGTGGCCAGCTGCCCCAGTGTTTGAACGGGTGGCTGAGTGTCTGTGCTGAGTCGGGCCCGGCCAGCGTGGCTCACTTACTATTCTCACCGGGGCCAGCGGCTGTGGCCAGCTGCCCCCGCCCCCCTGATTCCTGCTCTGTACAGTGTGCCCCAGTGTTTGAACGGGTGGCTGAGTGTCTGTGCTGAGTCGGGCCCGGCCAGCGTGGCTCACTTACTATTCTCACCGGGGGCCAGCGGCTGTGCCAGCTGCCCCAGTGTTTGAACGGTGGCTGAGTGTCTGTGCTGAGTCGGGCCCGGCCAGCGTGGCTGACTTACTATTCTCACCGGGGGCCAGCGGCTGTGGCCAGCTGCCCCCGCCCCCCTGATTCCTGCTCTGTACAGTGTGCCCCAGTGTTTGAACGGGTGGCTGAGTGTCTGTGCTGAGTCGGGCCCGGCCAGCGTGGCTGACTTACTATTCTCACCGTGGGCCAGCGGCTGTGGCCAGCTGCCCCCGCCCCCCTGATTCCTGCTCTGTACAGTGTGCCCCAGTGTTTGAACGGGTGGCTGAGTGTCTGTGCTGAGTCGGGCCCGGCCAGCGTGGCTGACTTACTATTCTCACCGGGGGCCAGCGGCTGTGGCCAGCTGCCCCAGTGTTTGAACGGGTGGCTGAGTGTCTGTGCTGAGTCGGGCCCGGCCAGCGTGGCTGACTTACTATTCTCACCGGGGGCCAGCGGCTGTGGCCAGCTGCCCCCGCCCCCCTGATTCCTGCTCTGTACAGTGTGCCCCAGTGTTTGAACGGGTGGCTGAGTGTCTGTGCTGAGTCGGGCCCGGCCAGCGTGGCTCACTTACTATTCTCACCGGGGGCCAGCGGCTGTGGCCAGCTGCCCCCGCCCCCCTGATTCCTGCTCTGTACAGTGTGCCCCAGTGTTTGAACGGGTGGCTGAGTGTCTGTGCTGAGTCGGGCCCGGCCAGCGTGGCTCACTTACTATTCTCACCGGGGGCCAGCGGCTGTGGCCAGCTGCCCCCGCCCCCCTGATTCCTGCTCTGTACAGTGTGCCCCAGTGTTTGAACGGGTGGCTGAGTGTCTGTGCTGAGTCGGGCCCGGCCAGCGTGGCTCACTTACTATTCTCACCGGGGGCCAGCGGCTGTGGCCAGCTGCCCCCGCCCCCCTGATTCCTGCTCTGTACAGTGTGCCCCAGTGTTTGAACGGGTGGCTGAGTGTCTGTGCTGAGTCGGGCCCGCCAGCGTGGCTCACTTACTATTCTCACCGGGGGCCAGCGGCTGTGGCCAGCTGCCCCAGTGTTTGAACGGGTGGCTGAGTGTCTGTTCTGAGTGGGGCCCGGCCAGCGTGGCTCACTTACTATTCTCACCGGGGGCCAGCGGCTGTGGCCAGCTGCCCCGCCCCCCTGATTCCTGCTCTGTACAGTGTGCCCCAGTGTTTGAACGGGTGGCTGAGTGTCTGTGCTGAGTCGGGCCCGGCCAGCGTGGCTCACTTACTATTCTCACCGGGGGCCAGCGGCTGTGGCCAGCTGCCCCGCCCCCCTGATCCTGCTCTGTACAGTGTGCCCCAGTGTTTGAACGGGTGGCTGAGTGTCTGTGCTGAGTCGGGCCCGCCAGCGTGGCTGACTTACTATTCTCACCGGGGGCCAGCGGCTGTGGCCAGCTGGCCCCATGTTTGAACGGGTGGCTGAGTGTCCTGAGTGCTGAGTCGGGCCCGGCCAGCGTGGCTCACTTACTATTCTCACCGGGGGCCAGCGGCTGTGGCCAGCTGCCCCCGCCCCCCTGATTCCTGCTCTGTACAGTGTGCCCCAGTGTTTGAACGGTGGCTGAGTGTCTGTGCTGAGTCGGGCCCGGCCAGCGTGGCTCACTTACTATTCTCACCGGGGGCCAGCGGCTGTGGCCAGCTGCCCCCGCCCCCCTGATTCCTGCTCTGTACAGTGTGCCCCAGTGTTTGAACGGGTGGCTGAGTGTCTGTGCTGAGTCGGGCCCGGCCAGCGTGGCTCACTTACTATTCTCACCGGGGGCCAGCGGCTGTGGCCAGCTGCCCCCGCCCCCCTGATCCTGCTCTGTACAGTGTGCCCCAGTGTTTGAACGTGGGCTGAGTGTCTGTGCTGAGTCGGGCCCGGCCAGCGTGGCTCACTTACTATTCTCACCGGGGGCCAGCGGCTGTGGCCAGCTGCCCCCGCCCCCTGATTCCTGCTCTGTACAGTGTGCCCCAGTGTTTGAACGGGTGGCTGAGTGTCTGTGCTGAGTCGGGCCCGGCCAGCGTGGCTCACTTACTATTCTCACCGGGGGCCAGCGGCTGTGGCCAGCTGCCCCCGCCCCCCTGATCCCTGCTCTGTACAGTGTGCCCCAGTGTTTGAACGGGTGGCTGAGTGTCTGTGCTGAGTCGGGCCCGGCCAGCGTGGCTGACTTACTATTCTCACGGGCCAGCGGCTGTGGCCAGCTGCCCCCGCCCCCCTGATTCCTGCTCTGTACAGTGTGCCCAGTGTTTGAACGGGTGGCTGAGTGTCTGTGCTGAGTCGGGCCCGGCCAGCGTGGCTCACTTACTATTCTCACCGGGGGCCAGCGGCTGTGGCCAGCTGCCCCCGCCCCCCTGATTCCTGCTCTGTACAGTGTGCCCCAGTGTTTGAACGGGTGGCTGAGTGTCTGTGCTGAGTCGGGCCCGGCCAGCGTGGCTCACTTACTATTCTCACCGGGGGCAGCGGCTGTGGCCAGCTGCCCCAGTGTTTGAACGGGTGGCTGAGTGTCTGTGCTGAGTCGGGCCCGGCCAGCGTGGCTGACTTACTATTCTCACCGGGGGCCAGCGGCTGTGGCCAGCTGCCCCGTGTTTTGAACGGGTGGCTGAGTGTCTGTGCTGAGTCGGGCCCGGCCAGCGTGGCTCACTTACTATTCTCACCGGGGGCCAGCGGCTGTGGCCAGCTGCCCCCGCCCCCCTGATTCCTGCTCTGTACAGTGTGCCCCAGTGTTTGAACGGGTGGCTGAGTGTCTGTGCTGAGTCGGGCCCGGCCAGCGTGGCTCACTTACTATTCTCACCGGGGCCAGCGGCTGTGGCCAGCTGCCCCCGCCCCCTGATCCCTGCTCTGTACAGTGTGCCCCAGTGTTTGAACGGGTGGCTGAGTGTCTGTGCTGAGTCGGGCCCGGCCAGCGTGGCTCACTTACTATTCTCACCGGGGCCAGCGGCTGTGGCCAGCTGCCCCGCCCCCTGATCCCTGCTCTGTACAGTGTGCCCCAGTGTTTGAACGGGTGGCTGAGTGTCTGTGCTGAGTCGGGCCCGGCCAGCGTGGCTCACTTACTATTCTCACCGGGGGCCAGCGGCTGTGGCCAGCTGCCCCGCCCCCCTGATTCCTGCTCTGTACAGTGTGCCCCAGTGTTTGAACGGGTGGCTGAGTGTCTGTGCTGAGTCGGGCCCGGCCAGCGTGGCTCACTTACTATTCTCACCGGGGGCCAGCGGCTGTGGCCAGCTGCCCCCGCCCCCTGATTCCTGCTCTGTACAGTGTGCCCCAGTGTTTGAACGGGTGGCTGAGTGTCTGTGCTGAGTCGGGCCCGGCCAGCGTGGCTCACTTACTATTCTCACCGGGGGCCAGCGGCTGTGGCCAGCTGCCCCCGCCCCCCTGATTCCTGCTCTGTACAGTGTGCCCCAGTGTTTGAACGGGTGGCTGAGTGTCTGTGCTGAGTCGGGCCCGGCCAGCGTGGCTCACTTACTATTCTCACCGGGGGCCAGCGGCTGTGGCCAGCTGCCCCCGCCCCCCTGATTCCTGCTCTGTACAGTGTGCCCCAGTGTTTGAACGGGTGGCTGAGTGTCTGTGCTGAGTCGGGCCCGGCCAGCGTGGCTCACTTACTATTCTCACCGGGGGCCAGCGGCTGTGGCCAGCTGCCCCCGCCCCCCTGATTCCTGCTCTGTACAGTGTGCCCCAGTGTTTGAACGGGTGGCTGAGTGTCTGTGCTGAGTCGGGCCCGGCCAGCGTGGCTCACTTACTATTCTCACCGGGGGCCAGCGGCTGTGGCCAGCTGCCCCAGTGTTTGAACGGGTGGCTGAGTGTCTGTGCTGAGTCGGGCCCGGCCAGCGTGGCTGACTTACTATTCTCACCGGGGGCCAGCGGCTGTGGCCAGCTGCCCCAGTGTTTGAACGGGTGGCTGAGTGTCTGTGCTGAGTCGGGCCCGGCCAGCGTGGCTCACTTACTATTCTCACCGGGGGCCAGCGGCTGTGGCCAGCTGCCCCCGCCCCCCTGATTCCTGCTCTGTACAGTGTGCCCCAGTGTTTGAACGGGTGGCTGAGTGTCTGTGCTGAGTCGGGCCCGGCCAGCGTGGCTCACTTACTATTCTCACCGGGGGCCAGCGGCTGTGGCCAGCTGCCCCCGCCCCCCTGATCCTGCTCTGTACAGTGTGCCCCAGTGTTTGAACGGGTGGCTGAGTGTCTGTGCTGAGTCGGGCCCGGCCAGCGTGGCTCACTTACTATTCTCACCGGGGGCCAGCGGCTGTGGCCAGCTGCCCCCGCCCCCTGATTCCTGCTCTGTACAGTGTGCCCCAGTGTTTGAACGGGTGGCTGAGTGTCTGTGCTGAGTCGGGCCCGGCCAGCGTGGCTCACTTACTATTCTCACCGGGGGCCAGCGGCTGTGGCCAGCTGCCCCCGCCCCCCTGATTCCTGCTCTGTACAGTGTGCCCCAGTGTTTGAACGGGTGGCTGAGTGTCTGTGCTGAGTCGGGCCCGGCCAGCGTGGCTCACTTACTATTCTCACCGGGGGCCAGCGGCTGTGGCCAGCTGCCCCCGCCCCCCTGATTCCTGCTCTGTACAGTGTGCCCCAGTGTTTGAACGGGTGGCTGAGTGTCTGTGCTGAGTCGGGCCCGGCCAGCGTGGCTCACTTACTATTCTCACCGGGGGCCAGCGGCTGTGGCCAGCTGCCCCGCCCCCCTGATTCCTGCTCTGTACAGTGTGCCCCAGTGTTTGAACGGGTGGCTGAGTGTCTGTGCTGAGTCGGGCCCGGCCAGCGTGGCTCACTTACTATTCTCACCGGGGGCCAGCGGCTGTGGCCAGCTGCCCCCGCCCCCCTGATTCCTGCTCTGTACAGTGTGCCCCAGTGTTTGAACGGGTGGCTGAGTGTCTGTGCTGAGTCGGGCCCGGCCAGCGTGGCTCACTTACTATTCTCACCGGGGGCCAGCGGCTGTGGCCAGCTGCCCCCGCCCCCCTGATTCCTGCTCTGTACAGTGTGCCCCAGTGTTTGAACGGGTGGCTGAGTGTCTGTGCTGAGTCGGGCCCGGCCAGCGTGGCTCACTTACTATTCTCACCGGGGGCCAGCGGCTGTGGCCAGCTGCCCCCGCCCCCTGATTCCTGCTCTGTACAGTGTGCCCCAGTGTTTGAACGGGTGGCTGAGTGTCTGTGCTGAGTCGGGCCCGGCCAGCGTGGCTGACTTACTATTCTCACCGGGGGCCAGCGGCTGTGGCCAGCTGCCCCCGCCCCCCTGATTCCTGCTCTGTACAGTGTGCCCCAGTGTTTGAACGGGTGGCTGAGTGTCTGTGCTGAGTCGGGCCCGGCCAGCGTGGCTCACTTACTATTCTCACCGGGGCCAGCGGCTGTGGCCAGCTGCCCCAGTGTTTGAACGGGTGGCTGAGTGTCTGTTCTGAGTCGGGCCCGGCCAGCGTGGCTCACTTACTATTCTCACCGGGGCCAGCGGCTGTGGCCAGCTGCCCCCCCCCCCCTGATTCCTGCTCTGTACAGTGTGCCCCAGTGTTTGAACGGGTGGCTGAGTGTCTGTGCTGAGTCGGGCCCGGCCAGCGTGGCTCACTTACTATTCTCACCGTGGGCCAGCGGCTGTGGCCAGCTGCCCCCGCCCCCCTGATTCCTGCTCTGTACAGTGTGCCCCAGTGTTTGAACGGGTGGCTGAGTGTCTGTGCTGAGTCGGGCCCGGCCAGCGTGGCTCACTTACTATTCTCACCGGGGGCCAGCGGCTGTGGCCAGCTGCCCCAGTGTTTGAACGGGTGGCTGAGTGTCTGTGCTGAGTCGGGCCCGGCCAGCGTGGCTCACTTACTATTCTCACCGGGGGCCAGCGGCTGTGGCCAGCTGCCCCGCCCCCCTGATTCCTGCTCTGTACAGTGTGCCCCAGTGTTTGAACGGGTGGCTGAGTGTCTGTGCTGAGTCGGGCCCGGCCAGCGTGGCTCACTTACTATTCTCACCGGGGGCCAGCGGCTGTGGCCAGCTGCCCCCGCCCCCCTGATTCCTGCTCTGTACAGTGTGCCCCAGTGTTTGAACGGGTGGCTGAGTGTCTGTGCTGAGTCGGGCCCGGCCAGCGTGGCTCACTTACTATTCTCACCGGGGGCCAGCGGCTGTGGCCAGCTGCCCCCGCCCCCTGATTCCTGCTCTGTACAGTGTGCCCCAGTGTTTGAACGGGTGGCTGAGTGTCTGTGCTGAGTCGGGCCCGGCCAGCGTGGCTCACTTACTATTCTCACCGGGGCCAGCGGCTGTGGCCAGCTGCCCCCGCCCCCCCTGATTCCTGCTCTGTACAGTGTGCCCCAGTGTTTGAACGGGTGGCTGAGTGTCTGTGCTGAGTCGGGCCCGGCCAGCGTGGCTCACTTACTATTCTCACCGGGGGCCAGCGGCTGTGGCCAGCTGCCCCCGCCCCCCTGATCCCTGCTCTGTACAGTGTGCCCCAGTGTTTGAACGGGTGGCTGAGTGTCTGTGCTGAGTCGGGCCCGGCCAGCGTGGCTCACTTACTATTCTCACCGGGGGCCAGCGGCTGTGGCCAGCTGCCCCCGCCCCCTGATTCCTGCTCTGTACAGTGTGCCCCAGTGTTTGAACGGGTGGCTGAGTGTCTGTGCTGAGTCGGGCCCGGCCAGCGTGGCTCACTTACTATTCTCACCGGGGGCCAGCGGCTGTGGCCAGCTGCCCCCGCCCCCCTGATTCCTGCTCTGTACAGTGTGCCCCAGTGTTTGAACGGGTGGCTGAGTGTCTGTGCTGAGTCGGGCCCGGCCAGCGTGGCTCACTTACTATTCTCACCCGGGGCCCAGCGGCTGTGGCCAGCTGCCCCAGTGTTTTGAACGGGTGGCTGAGTGTCTGTTCTGAGTCGGGCCCGGCCAGCGTGGCTCACTTACTATTCTCACCGGGGGCCAGCGGCTGTGGCCAGCTGCCCCGCCCCCCTGATTCCTGCTCTGTACAGTGTGCCCCAGTGTTTGAACGGGTGGCTGAGTGTCTGTGCTGAGTCGGGCCCGGCCAGCGTGGCTGACTTACTATTCTCACCGGGGGCCAGCGGCTGTGGCCAGCTGCCCCCGCCCCCCTGATTCCTGCTCTGTACAGTGTGCCCCAGTGTTTGAACGGGTGGCTGAGTGTCTGTGCTGAGTCGGGCCCGGCCAGCGTGGCTCACTTACTGTTCTCACCGGGGCCAGCGGCTGTGGCCAGCTGCCCCAGTGTTTGAACGGGTGGCTGAGTGTCTGTGCTGAGTCGGGCCCGGCCAGCGTGGCTCACTTACTATTCTCACCGGGGCCAGCGGCTGTGGCCAGCTGCCCCCGCCCCCCTGATTCCTGCTCTGTACAGTGTGCCCCAGTGTTTGAACGGGTGGCTGAGTGTCTGTGCTGAGTCGGGCCCGGCCAGCGTGGCTCACTTACTATTCTCACCGGGGGCCAGCGGCTGTGGCCAGCTGCCCCCGCCCCCTGATTCCTGCTCTGTACAGTGTGCCCCAGTGTTTGAACGGGTGGCTGAGTGTCTGTGCTGAGTCGGGCCCGGCCAGCGTGGCTCACTTACTATTCTCACCGGGGGCCAGCGGCTGTGGCCAGCTGCCCCCGCCCCCCTGATTCCTGCTCTGTACAGTGTGACCCAGTGTTTGAATGGGTGGCTGAGTGTCTGTGCTGAGTCGGGCCCGGCCAGCGTGGCTCACTTACTATTCTCACCGGGGGCCAGCGGCTGTGGCCAGCTGCCCCCGCCCCCCTGATTCCTGCTCTGTACAGTGTGACCCAGTGTTTGAACGGGTGGCTGAGTGTCTGTGCTGAGTCGGGCCCGGCCAGCGTGGCTCACTTACTATTCTCACCGGGGGCCAGCGGCTGTGGCCAGCTGCCCCAGTGTTTGAACGGGTGGCTGAGTGTCTGTTCTGAGTCGGGCCCGGCCAGCGTGGCTCACTTACTATTCTCACCGGGGGCCAGCGGCTGTGGCCAGCTGCCCCCGCCCCCCTGATTCCTGCTCTGTACAGTGTGCCCCAGTGTTTGAACGGGTGGCTGAGTGTCTGTGCTGAGTCGGGCCCGGCCAGCGTGGCTCACTTACTATTCTCACCGGGGCCAGCGGCTGTGGCCAGCTGCCCCCGCCCCCCTGATCCTGCTCTGTACAGTGTGCCCCAGTGTTTGAACGGGTGGCTGAGTGTCTGTGCTGAGTCGGGCCCGGCCAGCGTGGCTCACTTACTATTCTCACCGGGGGCCAGCGGCTGTGGCCAGCTGCCCCAGTGTTTGAACGGGTGGCTGAGTGTCTGTGCTGAGTCGGGCCCGGCCAGCGTGGCTCACTTACTATTCTCACCGGGGCCAGCGGCTGTGGCCAGCTGCCCCCGCCCCCCTGATTCCTGCTCTGTACAGTGTGCCCCAGTGTTTGAACGGGTGGCTGAGTGTCTGTGCTGAGTCGGGCCCGGCCAGCGTGGCTCACTTACTATTCTCACCGGGGGCCAGCGGCTGTGGCCAGCTGCCCCCGCCCCCCTGATTCCTGCTCTGTACAGTGTGCCCCAGTGTTTGAACGGGTGGCTGAGTGTCTGTGCTGAGTCGGCCCGGCCAGCGTGGCTCACTTACTATTCTCACCGGGGCCAGCGGCTGTGGCCAGCTGCCCCCGCCCCCCTGATTCCTGCTCTGTACAGTGTGCCCCAGTGTTTGAACGGGTGGCTGAGTGTCTGTGCTGAGTCGGGCCCGGCCAGCGTGGCTCACTTACTATTCTCACCGGGGGCCAGCGGCTGTGGCCAGCTGCCCCCGCCCCCCTGATTCCTGCTCTGTACAGTGTGCCCCAGTGTTTGAACGGGTGGCTGAGTGTCTGTGCTGAGTCGGGCCCGGCCAGCGTGGCTCACTTACTATTCTCACCGGGGCCAGCGGCTGTGGCCAGCTGCCCCGCCCCCCTGATTCCTGCTCTGTACAGTGTGCCCCAGTGTTTGAACGGGTGGCTGAGTGTCTGTGCTGAGTCGGGCCCGGCCAGCGTGGCTCACTTACTATTCTCACCGGGCCAGCGGCTGTGGCCAGCTGCCCCCGCCCCCCTGTTCCTCCTGCTCTGTACAGTGTGCCCCAGTGTTTGAACGGGTGGCTGAGTGTCTGTGCTGAGTCGGGCCCGGCCAGCGTGGCTCACTTACTATTCTCACCGGGGGCCAGCGGCTGTGGCCAGCTGCCCCCGCCCCCCTGATTCCTGCTCTGTACAGTGTGCCCCAGTGTTTGAACGGGTGGCTGAGTGTCTGTGCTGAGTCGGGCCCGGCCAGCGTGGCTCACTTACTATTCTCACCGGGGGCCAGCGGCTGTGGCCAGCTGCCCCAGTGTTTGAACGGGTGGCTGAGTGTCTGTGCTGAGTCGGGCCCGGCCAGCGTGGCTCACTTACTATTCTCACCGGGGGCCAGCGGCTGTGGCCAGCTGCCCCCGCCCCCCTGATTCCTGCTCTGTACAGTGTGCCCCAGTGTTTGAACGGGTGGCTGAGTGTCTGTGCTGAGTCGGGCCCGGCCAGCGTGGCTCACTTACTATTCTCACCGGGGCCAGCGGCTGTGGCCAGCTGCCCCCGCCCCCCTGATTCCTGCTCTGTACAGTGTGCCCCAGTGTTTGAACGGGTGGCTGAGTGTCTGTGCTGAGTCGGGCCCGGCCAGCGTGGCTCACTTACTATTCTCACCGGGGGCCAGCGGCTGTGGCCAGCTGCCCCAGTGTTTGAACGGGTGGCTGAGTGTCTGTGCTGAGTCGGGCCCGGCCAGCGTGGCTCACTTACTATTCTCACCGGGGGCCAGCGGCTGTGGCCAGCTGCCCCCGCCCCCCTGATTCCTGCTCTGTACAGTGTGCCCCAGTGTTTGAACGGGTGGCTGAGTGTCTGTGCTGAGTCGGGCCCGGCCAGCGTGGCTCACTTACTATTCTCACCGGGGGCCAGCGGCTGTGGCCAGCTGCCCCCGCCCCCCTGATTCCTGCTCTGTACAGTGTGCCCCAGTGTTTGAACGGGTGGCTGAGTGTCTGTGCTGAGTCGGGCCCGGCCAGCGTGGCTCACTTACTATTCTCACCGGGGGCCAGCGGCTGTGGCCAGCTGCCCCCGCCCCCCTGATTCCTGCTCTGTACAGTGTGCCCCAGTGTTTGAACGGGTGGCTGAGTGTCTGTGCTGAGTCGGGCCCGGCCAGCGTGGCTCACTTACTATTCTCACCGGGGGCCAGCGGCTGTGGCCAGCTGCCCCCGCCCCCCTGATTCCTGCTCTGTACAGTGTGCCCCAGTGTTTGAACGGGTGGCTGAGTGTCTGTGCTGAGTCGGGCCCGGCCAGCGTGGCTCACTTACTATTCTCACCGGGGGCCAGCGGCTGTGGCCAGCTGCCCCCGCCCCCCTGATTCCTGCTCTGTACAGTGTGCCCCAGTGTTTGAACGGGTGGCTGAGTGTCTGTGCTGAGTCGGGCCCGGCCAGCGTGGCTCACTTACTATTCTCACCGGGGGCCAGCGGCTGTGGCCAGCTGCCCCCCCCCCCTGATTCCTGCTCTGTACAGTGTGCCCCAGTGTTTGAACGGGTGGCTGAGTGTCTGTGCTGAGTCGGGCCCGGCCAGCGTGGCTCACTTACTATTCTCACCGGGGGCCAGCGGCTGTGGCCAGCTGCCCCAGTGTTTGGTGGTGTGAACGGGTGGCTGAGTGTCTGTGCTGAGTCGGGCCCGGCCAGCGTGGCTCACTTACTATTCTCACCGGGGCCAGCGGCTGTGGCCAGCTGCCCCCGCCCCCCTGATTCCTGCTCTGTACAGTGTGCCCCAGTGTTTGAACGGGTGGCTGAGTGTCTGTGCTGAGTCGGGCCCGGCCAGCGTGGCTCACTTACTATTCTCACCGGGGGCCAGCGGCTGTGGCCAGCTGCCCCCGCCCCCTGATTCCTGCTCTGTACAGTGTGCCCCAGTGTTTGAACGGGTGGCTGAGTGTCTGTGCTGAGTCGGGCCCGGCCAGCGTGGCTCACTTACTATTCTCACCGGGGGCCAGCGGCTGTGGCCAGCTGCCCCAGTGTTTGAACGGGGGCTGAGTGTCTGTGCTGAGTCGGGCCCGGCCAGCGTGGCTCACTTACTATTCTCACCGGGGCCAGCGGCTGTGGCCAGCTGCCCCCGCCCCCCTGATTCCTGCTCTGTACAGTGTGCCCCAGTGTTTGAACGGGTGGCTGAGTGTCTGTGCTGAGTCGGGCCCGGCCAGCGTGGCTCACTTACTATTCTCACCGGGGGCCAGCGGCTGTGGCCAGCTGCCCCCGCCCCCTGATTCCTGCTCTGTACAGTGTGCCCCAGTGTTTGAACGGGTGGCTGAGTGTCTGTGCTGAGTCGGGCCCGGCCAGCGTGGCTCACTTACTATTCTCACCGGGGCCAGCGGCTGTGGCCAGCTGCCCCCGCCCCCCTGATTCCTGCTCTGTACAGTGTGCCCCAGTGTTTGAACGGGTGGCTGAGTGTCTGTGCTGAGTCGGGCCCGGCCAGCGTGGCTCACTTACTATTCTCACCGGGGCCAGCGGCTGTGGCCAGCTGCCCCCGCCCCCCTGATTCCTGCTCTGTACAGTGTGCCCCAGTGTTTGAACGGGTGGCTGAGTGTCTGTGCTGAGTCGGGCCCGGCCAGCGTGGCTCACTTACTATTCTCACCGGGGGCCAGCGGCTGTGGCCAGCTGCCCCCGCCCCCCTGATTCCTGCTCTGTACAGTGTGCCCCAGTGTTTGAACGGGTGGCTGAGTGTCTGTGCTGAGTCGGGCCCGGCCAGCGTGGCTCACTTACTATTCTCACCGGGGGCCAGCGGCTGTGGCCAGCTGCCCCCGCCCCCCTGATTCCTGCTCTGTACAGTGTGCCCCAGTGTTTGAACGGGTGGCTGAGTGTCTGTGCTGAGTCGGGCCCGGCCACGTGGCTCACTTACTATTCTCACCGGGGGCCAGCGGCTGTGGCCAGCTGCCCCCGCCCCCCTGATCCTGCTCTGTACAGTGTGCCCCAGTGTTTGAACGGGTGGCTGAGTGTCTGTGCTGAGTCGGGCCCGGCCAGCGTGGCTCACTTACTATTCTCACCGGGGCCAGCGGCTGTGGCCAGCTGCCCCAGTGTTTGAACGGGTGGCTGAGTGTCTGTGCTGAGTCGGGCCCGGCCAGCGTGGCTCACTTACTATTCTCACCGGGGGCCAGCGGCTGTGGCCAGCTGCCCCCGTGTTTGACGGGTGGCTGAGTGTCTGTGCTGAGTCGCCCGCCAGTGTGGGCTCACTTACTATTCTCACCGGGGCCAGCGGCTGTGGCCAGCTGCCCCCGCCCCCCTGATTCCTGCTCTGTACAGTGTGCCCCAGTGTTTGAACGGGTGGCTGAGTGTCTGTGCTGAGTCGGGCCCGGCCAGCGTGGCTCACTTACTATTCTCACCGGGGGCCAGCGGCTGTGGCCAGCTGCCCCCGCCCCCCTGATTCCTGCTCTGTACAGTGTGCCCCAGTGTTTGAACGGGTGGCTGAGTGTCTGTGCTGAGTCGGGCCCGGCCAGCGTGGCTCACTTACTATTCTCACCGGGGGCCAGCGGCTGTGGCCAGCTGCCCCCGCCCCCCTGATTCCTGCTCTGTACAGTGTGCCCCAGTGTTTGAACGGGTGGCTGAGTGTCTGTGCTGAGTCGGGCCCGGCCAGCGTGGCTCACTTACTATTCTCACCGGGGGCCAGCGGCTGTGGCCAGCTGCCCCCGCCCCCCTGATTCCTGCTCTGTACAGTGTGCCCCAGTGTTTGAACGGGTGGCTGAGTGTCTGTGCTGAGTCGGGCCCGGCCAGCGTGGCTCACTTACTATTCTCACCGGGGGCCAGCGGCTGTGGCCAGCTGCCCCCGCCCCCCTGATTCCTGCTCTGTACAGTGTGCCCTGCCCCAGTGTTTGAACGGGTGGCTGAGTGTCTGTGCTGAGTCGGGCCCGGCCAGCGTGGCTCACTTACTATTCTCACCGGGGCCAGCGGCTGTGGCCAGCTGCCCCCGCCCCCCTGATTCCTGCTCTGTACAGTGTGCCCCAGTGTTTGAACGGGTGGCTGAGTGTCTGTGCTGAGTCGGGCCCGGCCAGCGTGGCTCACTTACTATTCTCACCGGGGGCCAGCGGCTGTGGCCAGCTGCCCCCGCCCCCCTGATTCCTGCTCTGTACAGTGTGCCCCAGTGTTTGAACGGGTGGCTGAGTGTCTGTGCTGAGTCGGGCCCGGCCAGCGTGGCTCACTTACTATTCTCACCGGGGGCCAGCGGCTGTGGCCAGCTGCCCCCGCCCCCCTGATTCCTGCTCTGTACAGTGTGCCCAGTGTTTTGAACGGTGGCTGAGTGTCTGTGCTGAGTCGGGCCCGGCCAGCGTGGCTCACTTACTATTCTCACCGGGGGCCAGCGGCTGTGGCCAGCTGCCCCCGCCCCCCTGATTCCTGCTCTGTACAGTGTGCCCCAGTGTTTGAACGGGTGGCTGAGTGTCTGTGCTGAGTCGGGCCCGGCCAGCGTGGCTCACTTACTATTCTCACCGGGGCCAGCGGCTGTGGCCAGCTGCCCCAGTGTTTGAACGGGTGGCTGAGTGTCTGTTCTGAGTCGGGCCCGGCCAGCGTGGCTCACTTACTATTCTCACCGGGGGCCAGCGGCTGTGGCCAGCTGCCCCGCCCCCCTGATTCCTGCTCTGTACAGTGTGCCCCAGTGTTTGAACGGGTGGCTGAGTGTCTGTGCTGAGTCGGGCCCGGCCAGCGTGGCTCACTTACTATTCTCACCGGGGGCCAGCGGCTGTGGCCAGCTGCCCCCGCCCCCTGATTCCTGCTCTGTACAGTGTGCCCCAGTGTTTGAACGGGTGGCTGAGTGTCTGTGCTGAGTCGGGCCCGGCCAGCGTGGCTCACTTACTATTCTCACCGGGGGCCAGCGGCTGTGGCCAGCTGCCCCAGTGTTTGAACGGGTGGCTGAGTGTCTGTGCTGAGTCGGGCCCGGCCAGCGTGGCTCACTTACTATTCTCACCGGGGGCCAGCGGCTGTGGCCAGCTGCCCCCGCCCCCCTGATTCCTGCTCTGTACAGTGTGCCCCAGTGTTTGAACGGGTGGCTGAGTGTCTGTGCTGAGTCGGGCCCGGCCAGCGTGGCTCACTTACTATTCTCACCGGGGGCCAGCGGCTGTGGCCAGCTGCCCCCGCCCCCCTGATTCCTGCTCTGTACAGTGTGCCCCAGTGTTTGAACGGGTGCTGAGTGTCTGTGCTGAGTCGGGCCCGGCCAGCGTGGCTCACTTACTATTCTCACCGGGGGCCAGCGGCTGTGGCCAGCTGCCCCCGCCCCCCTGATTCCTGCTCTGTACAGTGTGCCCCAGTGTTTGAACGGGTGGCTGAGTGTCTGTGCTGAGTCGGGCCCGGCCAGCGTGGCTCACTTACTATTCTCACCGGGGGCCAGCGGCTGTGGCCAGCTGCCCCCGCCCCCCTGATTCCTGCTCTGTACAGTGTGCCCCAGTGTTTGAACGGGTGGCTGAGTGTCTGTGCTGAGTCGGGCCCGGCCAGCGTGGCTCACTTACTATTCTCACCGGGGCCAGCGGCTGTGGCCAGCTGCCCCCGCCCCCCTGATTCCTGCTCTGTACAGTGTGCCCCAGTGTTTGAACGGGTGGCTGAGTGTCTGTGCTGAGTCGGGCCCGGCCAGCGTGGCTCACTTACTATTCTCACCGGGGCCAGCGGCTGTGGCCAGCTGCCCCCGCCCCCCTGATTCCTGCTCTGTACAGTGTGCCCCAGTGTTTGAACGGGTGGCTGAGTGTCTGTGCTGAGTCGGGCCCGGCCAGCGTGGCTCACTTACTATTCTCACCGGGGCCAGCGGCTGTGGCCAGCTGCCCCCGCCCCCCTGATTCCTGCTCTGTACAGTGTGCCCCAGTGTTTGAACGGGTGGCTGAGTGTCTGTGCTGAGTCGGGCCCGGCCAGCGTGGCTCACTTACTATTCTCACCGGGGGCCAGCGGCTGTGGCCAGCTGCCCCCGCCCCCCTGATTCCTGCTCTGTACAGTGTGCCCCAGTGTTTGAACGGGTGGCTGAGTGTCTGTGCTGAGTCGGGCCCGGCCAGCGTGGCTGACTTACTATTCTCACCGGGGGCCAGCGGCTGTGGCCAGCTGCCCCCGCCCCCCTGATTCCTGCTCTGTACAGTGTGCCCCAGTGTTTGAACGGGTGGCTGAGTGTCTGTGCTGAGTCGGGCCCGGCCAGCGTGGCTGACTTACTATTCTCACCGGGGGCCAGCGGCTGTGGCCAGCTGCCCCCGCCCCCCTGATTCCTGCTCTGTACAGTGTGCCCCAGTGTTTGAACGGGTGGCTGAGTGTCTGTGCTGAGTCGGGCCCGGCAGCGTGGCTCACTTACTATTCTCACCGGGGGCCAGCGGCTGTGGCCAGCTGCCCCAGTGTTTGAACGGGTGGCTGAGTGTCTGTGCTGAGTCGGGCCCGGCCAGCGTGGCTGACTTACTATTCTCACCGGGGGCCAGCGGCTGTGGCCAGCTGCCCCAGTGTTTGAACGGGTGGCTGAGTGTCTGTGCTGAGTCGGGCCCGGCCAGCGTGGCTCACTTACTATTCTCACCGGGGGCCAGCGGCTGTGGCCAGCTGCCCCGCCCCCCTGATTCCTGCTCTGTACAGTGTGCCCCAGTGTTTGAACGGGTGGCTGAGTGTCTGTGCTGAGTCGGGCCCGGCCAGCGTGGCTCACTTACTATTCTCACCGGGGGCCAGCGGCTGTGGCCAGCTGCCCCCGCCCCCCTGATTCCTGCTCTGTACAGTGTGCCCCAGTGTTTGAACGGGTGGCTGAGTGTCTGTGCTGAGTCGGGCCCGGCCAGCGTGGCTCACTTACTATTCTCACCGGGGGCCAGCGGCTGTGGCCAGCTGCCCCGCCCCCCTGATTCCTGCTCTGTACAGTGTGCCCCAGTGTTTGAACGGGTGGCTGAGTGTCTGTGCTGAGTCGGGCCCGGCCAGCGTGGCTCACTTACTATTCTCACCGGGGGCCAGCGGCTGTGGCCAGCTGCCCCGCCCCCCTGATTCCTGCTCTGTACAGTGTGCCCCAGTGTTTGAACGGGTGGCTGAGTGTCTGTGCTGAGTCGGGCCCGGCCAGCGTGGCTCACTTACTATTCTCACCGGGGGCCAGCGGCTGTGGCCAGCTGCCCCCGCCCCCCTGATTCCTGCTCTGTACAGTGTGCCCCAGTGTTTGAACGGGTGGCTGAGTGTCTGTGCTGAGTCGGGCCCGGCCAGCGTGGCTCACTTACTATTCTCACCGGGGGCCAGCGGCTGTGGCCAGCTGCCCCCGCCCCCCTGATTCCTGCTCTGTACAGTGTGCCCCAGTGTTTGAACGGGTGGCTGAGTGTCTGTGCTGAGTCGGGCCCGGCCAGCGTGGCTCACTTACTATTCTCACCGGGGGCCAGCGGCTGTGGCCAGCTGCCCCCGCCCCCCTGATTCCTGCTCTGTACAGTGTGCCCCAGTGTTTGAACGGGTGGCTGAGTGTCTGTGCTGAGTCGGGCCCGGCCAGCGTGGCTCACTTACTATTCTCACCGGGCCAGCGGCTGTGGCCAGCTGCCCCCGCCCCCTGATCCCTGCTCTGTACAGTGTGCCCCAGTGTTTGAACGGGTGGCTGAGTGTCTGTGCTGAGTCGGGCCCGGCCAGCGTGGCTCACTTACTATTCTCACCGGGGGCCAGCGGCTGTGGCCAGCTGCCCCCGCCCCCCTGATCCCTGCTCTGTACAGTGTGCCCCAGTGTTTGAACGGGTGGCTGAGTGTCTGTGCTGAGTCGGGCCCGGCCAGCGTGGCTGACTTACTATTCTCACCGGGGGCCAGCGGCTGTGGCCAGCTGCCCCCGCCCCCCTGATTCCTGCTCTGTACAGTGTGCCCCAGTGTTTGAACGGGTGGCTGAGTGTCTGTGCTGAGTCGGGCCCGGCCAGCGTGGCTCACTTACTATTCTCACCGGGGCCAGCGGCTGTGGCCAGCTGCCCCCGCCCCTGATTCCTGCTCTGTACAGTGTGCCCCAGTGTTTGAACGGGTGGCTGAGTGTCTGTGCTGAGTCGGGCCCGGCCAGCGTGGCTCACTTACTATTCTCACCGGGGGCCAGCGGCTGTGGCCAGCTGCCCCAGTGTTTGAACGGGTGGCTGAGTGTCTGTGCTGAGTCGGGCCCGGCCAGCGTGGCTCACTTACTATTCTCACCGGGGGCCAGCGGCTGTGGCCAGCTGCCCCAGTGTTTGAACGGTGGCTGAGTGTCTGTGCTGAGTCGGGCCCGGCCAGCGTGGCTCACTTACTATTCTCACCGGGGGCCAGCGGCTGTGGCCAGCTGCCCCCGCCCCCCTGATTCCTGCTCTGTACAGTGTGCCCCAGTGTTTGAACGGGTGGCTGAGTGTCTGTGCTGAGTCGGGCCCGGCCAGCGTGGCTCACTTACTATTCTCACCGGGGCCAGCGGCTGTGGCCAGCTGCCCCCGCCCCCCTGATTCCTGCTCTGTACAGTGTGCCCCAGTGTTTGAACGGGTGGCTGAGTGTCTGTGCTGAGTCGGGCCCGGCCAGCGTGGCTGACTTACTATTCTCACCGGGGGCCAGCGGCTGTGGCCAGCTGCCCCCGCCCCCCTGATTCCTGCTCTGTACAGTGTGCCCCAGTGTTTGAACGGGTGGCTGAGTGTCTGTGCTGAGTCGGGCCCGGCCAGCGTGGCTCACTTACTATTCTCACCGGGGCCGCGGCTGTGGCCAGCTGCCCCAGTGTTTGAACGGGTGGCTGAGTGTCTGTTCTGAGTCGGGCCCGGCCAGCGTGGCTCACTTACTATTCTCACCGGGGGCCAGCGGCTGTGGCCAGCTGCCCCCGCCCCCCTGATTCCTGCTCTGTACAGTGTGCCCCAGTGTTTGAACGGGTGGCTGAGTGTCTGTGCTGAGTCGGGCCCGGCCAGCGTGGCTGACTTACTATTCTCACCGGGGGCCAGCGGCTGTGGCCAGCTGCCCCCGCCCCCCTGATTCCTGCTCTGTACAGTGTGCCCCAGTGTTTGAACGGGTGGCTGAGTGTCTGTGCTGAGTCGGGCCCGGCCAGCGTGGCTGACTTACTATTCTCACCGGGGGCCAGCGGCTGTGGCCAGCTGCCCCAGTGTTTGAACGGTGCTGAGTGTCTGTGCTGAGTCGGGCCCGGCCAGCGTGGCTCACTTACTATTCTCACCGGGGCCAGCGGCTGTGGCCAGCTGCCCCCGCCCCCCTGATTCCTGCTCTGTACAGTGTGCCCCAGTGTTTGAACGGGTGGCTGAGTGTCTGTGCTGAGTCGGGCCCGGCCAGCGTGGCTCACTTACTATTCTCACCGGGGCCAGCGGCTGTGGCCAGCTGCCCCCGCCCCCCTGATTCCTGCTCTGTACAGTGTGCCCCAGTGTTTGAACGGGTGGCTGAGTGTCTGTGCTGAGTCGGCCCGGCCAGCGTGGCTCACTTACTATTCTCACCGGGGGCCAGCGGCTGTGGCCAGCTGCCCCCGCCCCCCTGATTCCTGCTCTGTACAGTGTGACCCCAGTGTTTGAACGGGTGGCTGACTGTCTGTGCTGAGTCGGGCCCGGCCAGCGTGGCTCACTTACTATTCTCACCGGGGCCAGCGGCTGTGGCCAGCTGCCCCCGCCCCCTGATTCCTGCTCTGTACAGTGTGACCCAGTGTTTGAACGGTGGCTGAGTGTCTGTGCTGAGTCGGGCCCGGCCAGCGTGGCTCACTTACTATTCTCACCGGGGGCCAGCGGCTGTGGCCAGCTGCCCCAGTGTTTGAACGGTGTGGCTGAGTGCTGTTCTGAGTCGGAGTCGGGCCCGGCCAGCGTGGCTCACTTACTATTCTCACCGGGGGCCAGCGGCTGTGGCCAGCTGCCCCCGCCCCCCTGATTCCTGCTCTGTACAGTGTGCCCCAGTGTTTGAACGGGTGGCTGAGTGTCTGTGCTGAGTCGGGCCCGGCCAGCGTGGCTGACTTACTATTCTCACCGGGGGCCAGCGGCTGTGGCCAGCTGCCCCCGCCCCCCTGATTCCTGCTCTGTACAGTGTGCCCCAGTGTTTGAACGGGTGGCTGAGTGTCTGTGCTGATCGGGCCCGGCCAGCGTGGCTGACTTACTATTCTCACCGGGGCCAGCGGCTGTGGCCAGCTGCCCAGTGTTTGAACGGGTGGCTGAGTGTCTGTGCTGAGTCGGGCCCGGCCAGCGTGGCTCACTTACTATTCTCACCC
Source organism: Caranx ignobilis (assembly GCA_021432705.1). NCBI lineage: Eukaryota > Metazoa > Chordata > Actinopteri > Carangiformes > Carangidae > Caranx > Caranx ignobilis. The sequence goes on from MU270012.1 coordinate 39,673,071, forward strand.
GGGGGCCAGCGGCTGTGGCCAGCTGCCCCCGCCCCCTGATTCCTGCTCTGTACAGTGTGCCCCAGTGTTTGAACGGGTGGCTGAGTGTCTGTGCTGAGTCGGGCCCGGCCAGCGTGGCTGACTTACTATTCTCACCGGGGGCCAGCGGCTGTGGCCAGCTGCCCCCGCCTCCCTGATTCCTGCTCTGTACAGTGTGACCCAGTGTTTGAAGGGTGGCTGACTGTCTGTGCTGAGTCGGGCCCGGCCAGCGTGGCTCACTACTATTCTCACCGGGGGCCAGCGGCTGTGGCCAGCTGCCCCCGCCCCCTGATTCCTGCTCTGTACAGTGTGACCCAGTGTTTGAACGGGTGGCTGAGTGTCTGTGCTGAGTCGGGCCCGGCCAGCGTGGCTCACTTACTATTCTCACCGGGGGCCAGCGGCTGTGGCCAGCTGCCCCAGTGTTTGAACGGGTGGCTGAGTGTCTGTTCTGAGTCGGGCCCGGCCAGCGTGGCTCACTTACTATTCTCACCGGGGGCCAGCGGCTGTGGCCAGCTGCCCCCGCCCCCCTGATTCCTGCTCTGTACAGTGTGCCCCAGTGTTTGAACGGGTGGCTGAGTGTCTGTGCTGAGTCGGGCCCGGCCAGCGTGGCTGACTTACTATTCTCACCGTGGGGCCAGCGGCTGTGGCCAGCTGCCCCCGCCCCCCTGATTCCTGCTCTGTACAGTGTGCCCAGTGTTTGAACGGGTGGCTGAGTGTCTGTGCTGAGTCGGGCCCCGGCCAGCGTGGCTGACTTACTATTCTCACCGGGGGCCAGCGGCTGTGGCCAGCTGCCCCAGTGTTTGAACGGGTGGCTGAGTGTCTGTGCTGAGTCGGGCCCGGCCAGCGTGGCTCACTTACTATTCTCACCGGGGGCCAGCGGCTGTGGCCAGCTGCCCCCGCCCCCCTGATTCCTGCTCTGTACAGTGTGCCCCAGTGTTTGAACGGGTGGCTGAGTGTCTGTGCTGAGTCGGGCCCGGCCAGCGTGGCTCACTTACTATTCTCACCGGGGCCAGCGGCTGTGGCCAGCTGCCCCCGCCCCCCTGATTCCTGCTCTGTACAGTGTGCCCCAGTGTTTTGAACGGGTGGCTGAGTGTCTGTGCTGAGTCGGGCCCGGCCAGCGTGGCTCACTTACTATTCTCACCGGGGGCCAGCGGCTGTGGCCAGCTGCCCCCGCCCCCCTGATTCCTGCTCTGTACAGTGTGACCCAGTGTTTGAATGGGTGGCTGAGTGTCTGTGCTGAGTCGGGCCCGGCCAGCGTGGCTCACTTACTATTCTCACCGGGGCCAGCGGCTGTGGCCAGCTGCCCCCGCCCCCCTGATTCCTGCTCTGTACAGTGTGACCCAGTGTTTTGAACGGGTGGCTGAGTGTCTGTGCTGAGTCGGGCCCGGCCAGCGTGGCTCACTTACTATTCTCACCGGGGGCCAGCGGCTGTTGGCCAGCTGCCCCAGTGTTTTGAACGGGTGGCTGAGTGTCTGTTCTGAGTCGGGCCCGGCCAGCGTGGCTCACTTACTATTCTCACCGGGGGCCAGCGGCTGTGGCCAGCTGCCCCCCGCCCCCCTGATTCCTGCTCTGTACAGTGTGCCCCAGTGTTTGAACGGGTGCTGAGTGTCTGTGCTGAGTCGGGCCCGGCCAGCGTGGCTGACTTACTATTCTCACCGGGGCCAGCGGCTGTGGCCAGCTGCCCCGCCCCCCTGATTCCTGCTCTGTACAGTGTGCCCCAGTGTTTGAACGGGTGGCTGAGTGTCTGTGCTGAGTCGGGCCCGGCCAGCGTGCTCACTTACTATTCTCACCGGGGGCCAGCGGCTGTGGCCAGCTGCCCCAAGTGTTTGAACGGGTGGCTGAGTGTCTGTGCTGAGTCGGGCCCGCCAGCGTGGCTGACTTACTATTCTCACCGGGGGCCAGCGGCTGTGGCCAGCTGCCCCCGCCCCCCTGATTCCTGCTCTGTACAGTGTGCCCCAGTGTTTGAACGGGTGGCTGAGTGTCTGTGCTGAGTCGGGCCGGCCAGCGTGGCTCACTTACTATTCTCACCGGGGCCAGCGGCTGTGGCCAGCTGCCCCCGCCCCCCTGATTCCTGCTCTGTACAGTGTGCCCCAGTGTTTGAACGGGTGGCTGAGTGTCTGTGCTGAGTCGGGCCCGGCCAGCGTGGCTCACTTACTATTCTCACCGGGGGCCAGCGGCTGTGGCCAGCTGCCCCCGCCCCCCTGATTCCTGCTCTGTACAGTGTGCCCCAGTGTTTGAACGGTGGCTGAGTGTCTGTGCTGAGTCGGGCCCGGCCAGCGTGGCTCACTTACTATTCTCACCGGGGGCCAGCGGCTGTGGCCAGCTGCCCCCGCCCCCTGATTCCTGCTCTGTACAGTGTGCCCCAGTGTTTGAACGGGTGGCTGAGTGTCTGTGCTGAGTCGGGCCCGGCCAGCGTGGCTCACTTACTATTCTCACCGGGGGCCAGCGGCTGTGGCCAGCTGCCCCAGTGTTTGAACGGGTGGCTGAGTGTCTGTGCTGAGTCGGGCCCGGCCAGCGTGGCTCACTTACTATTCTCACCGGGGGCCAGCGGCTGTGGCCAGCTGCCCCCGCCCCCCTGATTCCTGCTCTGTACAGTGTGCCCCAGTGTTTGAACGGGTGGCTGAGTGTCTGTGCTGAGTCGGGCCCGGCCAGCGTGGCTCACTTACTATTCTCACCGGGGGCCAGCGGCTGTGGCCAGCTGCCCCCGCCCCCCTGATTCCTGCTCTGTACAGTGTGCCCCAGTGTTTGAACGGGTGGCTGAGTGTCTGTGCTGAGTCGGGCCCGGCCAGCGTGGCTCACTTACTATTCTCACCGGGGCCAGCGGCTGTGGCCAGCTGCCCCCGCCCCCCTGATTCCTGCTCTGTACAGTGTGCCCCAGTGTTTGAACGGGTGGCTGAGTGTCTGTGCTGAGTCGGGCCCGGCCAGCGTGGCTCACTTACTATTCTCACCGGGGCCAGCGGCTGTGGCCAGCTGCCCCCGCCCCCCTGATTCCTGCTCTGTACAGTGTGCCCCAGTGTTTGAACGGGTGGCTGAGTGTCTGTGCTGAGTCGGGCCCGGCCAGCGTGGCTCACTTACTATTCTCACCGGGGGCCAGCGGCTGTGGCCAGCTGCCCCAGTGTTTGAACGGGTGGCTGAGTGTCTGTGCTGAGTCGGGCCCGGCCAGCGTGGCTCACTTACTATTCTCACCGGGGGCCAGCGGCTGTGGCCAGCTGCCCCCGCCCCCCTGATTCCTGCTCTGTACAGTGTGCCCCAGTGTTTGAACGGGTGGCTGAGTGTCTGTGCTGAGTCGGGCCCGGCCAGCGTGGCTGACTTACTATTCTCACCGGGGGCCAGCGGCTGTGGCCAGCTGCCCCCCCCCCTGATTCCTGCTCTGTACAGTGTGCCCCAGTGTTTGAACGGGTGGCTGAGTGTCTGTGCTGAGTCGGGCCCGGCCAGCGTGGCTCACTTACTATTCTCACCGGGGGCCAGCGGCTGTGCCAGCTGCCCCCGCTGTGGCACAGCTTGCCCCAGTGTTTGAACGGGTGGCTGAGTGTCTGTGCTGAGTCGGGCCCGGCCAGCGTGGCTCACTTACTATTCTCACCGGGGGCCAGCGGCTGTGGCCAGCTGCCCCCGCCCCCCTGATTCCTGCTCTGTACAGTGTGCCCCAGTGTTTGAACGGGTGGCTGAGTGTCTGTGCTGAGTCGGGCCCGGCCAGCGTGGCTCACTTACTATTCTCACCGGGGGCCAGCGGCTGTGGCCAGCTGCCCCCGCCCCCCTGATTCCTGCTCTGTACAGTGTGCCCCAGTGTTTGAACGGGTGGCTGAGTGTCTGTGCTGAGTCGGGCCCGGCCAGCGTGGCTCACTTACTATTCTCACCGGGGCCAGCGGCTGTGGCCAGCTGCCCCAGTGTTTGAACGGGTGGCTGAGTGTCTGTGCTGAGTCGGGCCCGGCCAGCGTGGCTCACTTACTATTCTCACCGGGGGCCAGCGGCTGTGGCCAGCTGCCCCCGCCCCCCTGATTCCTGCTCTGTACAGTGTGCCCCAGTGTTTGAACGGGTGGCTGAGTGTCTGTGCTGAGTCGGGCCCGGCCAGCGTGGCTCACTTACTATTCTCACCGGGGGCCAGCGGCTGTGGCCAGCTGCCCCCGCCCCCCTGATTCCTGCTCTGTACAGTGTGCCCCAGTGTTTGAACGGGTGGCTGAGTGTCTGTGCTGAGTCGGGCCCGGCCAGCGTGGCTCACTTACTATTCTCACACCGGGGCCAGCGGCTGTGGCCAGCTGCCCCCGCCCCCCTGATTCCTGCTCTGTACAGTGTGCCCCAGTGTTTGAACGGGTGGCTGAGTGTCTGTGCTGAGTCGGGCCCGGCCAGCGTGGCTCACTTACTATTCTCACCGGGGGCCAGCGGCTGTGGCCAGCTGCCCCCGCCCCCCTGATTCCTGCTCTGTACAGTGTGCCCCAGTGTTTGAACGGGTGGCTGAGTGTCTGTGCTGAGTCGGGCCCGGCCAGCGTGGCTCACTTACTATTCTCACCGGGGCCAGCGGCTGTGGCCAGCTGCCCCCGCCCCCCTGATTCCTGCTCTGTACAGTGTGCCCCAGTGTTTGAACGGGTGGCTGAGTGTCTGTGCTGAGTCGGGCCCGCCAGCGTGGCTCACTTACTATTCTCACCGGGGGCCAGCGGCTGTGGCCAGCTGCCCCCGCCCCCCTGATTCCTGCTCTGTACAGTGTGCCCCAGTGTTTGAACGGGTGGCTGAGTGTCTGTGCTGAGTCGGGCCCGGCCAGCGTGGCTCACTTACTATTCTCACCGGGGGCAGCGGCTGTGGCCAGCTGCCCCCGCCCCCTGATTCCTGCTCTGTACAGTGTGCCCCAGTGTTTGAACGGGTGGCTGAGTGTCTGTGCTGAGTCGGGCCCGGCCAGCGTGGCTCACTTACTATTCTCACCGGGGGCAGCGGCTGTGGCCAGCTGCCCCCGCCCCCCTGATTCCTGCTCTGTACAGTGTGCCCCAGTGTTTGAACGGGTGGCTGAGTGTCTGTGCTGAGTCGGGCCCGGCCAGCGTGGCTCACTTACTATTCTCACGGGGGCCAGCGGCTGTGGCAGCTGCCCCCGCCCCCCTGATTCCTGCTCTGTACAGTGTGCCCCAGTGTTTGAACGGGTGGCTGAGTGTCTGTGCTGAGTCGGGCCCGGCCAGCGTGGCTCACTTACTATTCTCACACCGGGGGCCAGCGGCTGTGGCCAGCTGCCCCCGCCCCCCTGATTCCTGCTCTGTACAGTGTGCCCCAGTGTTTGAACGGGTGGCTGAGTGTCTGTGCTGAGTCGGGCCCCGGCCAGCGTGGCTCACTTACTATTCTCCCCGGGGGCCAGCGGCTGTGGCCAGCTGCCCCAGTGTTTGAACGGGTGGCTGAGTGTCTGTGCTGAGTCGGGCCCGGCCAGCGTGGCTCACTTACTATTCTCACCGGGGCCAGCGGCTGTGGCCAGCTGCCCCCGCCCCCCTGATTCCTGCTCTGTACAGTGTGCCCCAGTGTTTGAACGGGTGGCTGAGTGTCTGTGCTGAGTCGGGCCCGGCCAGCGTGGCTCACTTACTATTCTCACCGGGGCCAGCGGCTGTGGCCAGCTGCCCCCGCCCCCCTGATTCCTGCTCTGTACAGTGTGCCCCAGTGTTTGAACGGGTGGCTGAGTGTCTGTGCTGAGTCGGGCCCGGCCAGCGTGGCTCACTTACTATTCTCACCGGGGCCAGCGGCTGTGGCCAGCTGCCCCCGCCCCCCTGATTCCTGCTCTGTACAGTGTGCCCCAGTGTTTGAACGGGTGGCTGAGTGTCTGTGCTGAGTCGGGCCCGGCCAGCGTGGCTCACTTACTATTCTCACCGGGGGCCAGCGGCTGTGTGGCCAGCTGCCCAGTGTTGAACGGGTGCCTGAGTGTCTGTGCTGAGTCGGGCCCGGCCAGCGTGGCTCACTTACTATTCTCACCGGGGGCCAGCGGCTGTGGCCAGCTGCCCCCGCCCCCCTGATTCCTGCTCTGTACAGTGTGCCCCAGTGTTTGAACGGGTGGCTGAGTGTCTGTGCTGAGTCGGGCCCGGCCAGCGTGGCTCACTTACTATTCTCACCGGGGCCAGCGGCTGTGGCCAGCTGCCCCCGCCCCCCTGATTCCTGCTCTGTACAGTGTGCCCCAGTGTTTGAACGGGTGGCTGAGTGTCTGTGCTGAGTCGGGCCCGGCCAGCGTGGCTCACTTACTATTCTCACCGGGGCCAGCGGCTGTGGCCAGCTGCCCCAGTGTTTGAACGGGTGGCTGAGTGTCTGTGCTGAGTCGGGCCCGGCCAGCGTGGCTCACTTACTATTCTCACCGGGGGCCAGCGGCTGTGGCCAGCTGCCCCCGCCCCCCTGATTCCTGCTCTGTACAGTGGTGCCCCAGTGTTTGAACGGGTGGCTGAGTGTCTGTGCTGAGTCGGGCCCGGCCAGCGTGGCTCACTTACTATTCTCACCGGGGCCCAGCGGCTGTGGCCAGCTGCCCCCGCCCCCCTGATTCCTGCTCTGTACAGTGTGCCCCAGTGTTTTGAACGGGTGGCTGAGTGTCTGTGCTGAGTCGGGGCCCGGCCAGCGTGGCTCACTTACTATTCTCACCGGGGGCCAGCGGCTGTGCCAGCTGCCCCATGTTTGAACGGGTGGCTGAGTGTCTGTGCTGAGTCGGGCCCGGCCAGCGTGGCTCACTTACTATTCTCACCGGGGGCCAGCGGCTGTGGCCAGCTGCCCCCGCCCCCCTGATTCCTGCTCTGTACAGTGTGCCCCAGTGTTTGAACGGGTGGCTGAGTGTCTGTGCTGAGTCGGGCCCGGCCAGCGTGGCTCACTTACTATTCTCACCGGGGGCCAGCGGCTGTGGCCAGCTGCCCCCGCCCCCCTGATTCCTGCTCTGTACAGTGTGCCCCAGTGTTTGAACGGGTGGCTGAGTGTCTGTGCTGAGTCGGGCCCGGCCAGCGTGGCTCACTTACTATTCTCACCGGGGGCCAGCGGCTGTGGCCAGCTGCCCCCGCCCCCTGATTCCTGCTCTGTACAGTGTGCCCCAGTGTTTGAACGGGTGGCTGAGTGTCTGTGCTGAGTCGGGCCCGGCCAGCGTGGCTCACTTACTATTCTCACCGGGGGCCAGCGGCTGTGGCCAGCTGCCCCCGCCCCCCTGATTCCTGCTCTGTACAGTGTGCCCCAGTGTTTGAACGGGTGGCTGAGTGTCTGTGCTGAGTCGGGCCCGGCAGCGTGGCTCACTTACTATTCTCACCGGGGGCCAGCGGCTGTGGCCAGCTGCCCCCGCCCCCCTGATTCCTGCTCTGTACAGTGTGCCCCAGTGTTTGAACGGGTGGCTGAGTGTCTGTGCTGAGTCGGGCCCGGCCAGCGTGGCTCACTTACTATTCTCACCGGGGGCCAGCGGCTGTGGCCAGCTGCCCCCGCCCCCCTGATTCCTGCTCTGTACAGTGTGCCCCAGTGTTTGAACGGGTGGCTGAGTGTCTGTGCTGAGTCGGGCCCGGCCAGCGTGGCTGACTTACTATTCTCACCGGGGGCCAGCGGCTGTGGCCAGCTGCCCCCGCCCCCTGATTCCTGCTCTGTACAGTGTGCCCCAGTGTTTGAACGGGTGGCTGAGTGTCTGTGCTGAGTCGGGCCCGGCCAGCGTGGCTCACTTACTATTCTCACCGGGGGCCAGCGGCTGTGGCCAGCTGCCCCAGTGTTTGAACGGGTGCCTGAGTGTCTGTGCTGAGTCGGCCCGGCCAGCGTGGCTCACTTACTATTCTCACCGGGGGCCAGCGGCTGTGGCCAGCTGCCCCCGCCCCCCTGATTCCTGCTCTGTACAGTGTGCCCCAGTGTTTGAACGGGTGGCTGAGTGTCTGTGCTGAGTCGGGCCCGGCCAGCGTGGCTGACTTACTATTCTCACCGGGGCCAGCGGCTGTGGCCAGCTGCCCCCGCCCCCCTGATTCCTGCTCTGTACAGTGTGCCCCAGTGTTTGAACGGGTGGCTGAGTGTCTGTGCTGAGTCGGGCCCGGCCAGCGTGGCTGACTTACTATTCTCACCGGGGCCAGCGGCTGTGGCCAGCTGCCCCAGTGTTTGAACGGGTGCCTGAGTGTCTGTGCTGAGTCGGGCCCGGCCAGCGTGGCTCACTTACTATTCTCACCGGGGGCCAGCGGCTGTGGCCAGCTGCCCCCGCCCCCCTGATTCCTGCTCTGTACAGTGTGCCCCAGTGTTTGAACGGGTGGCTGAGTGTCTGTGCTGAGTCGGGCCGGCCAGCGTGGCTCACTTACTATTCTCACCGGGGACCAGCGGCTGTGGCCAGCTGCCCCCGCCCCCCTGATTCCTGCTCTGTACAGTGTGCCCCAGTGTTTGAACGGGTGGCTGAGTGTCTGTGCTGAGTCGGGCCCGGCCAGCGTGGCTCACTTACTATTCTCACCGGGGCCAGCGGCTGTGGCCAGCTGCCCCAGTGTTTGAACGGGTGGCTGAGTGTCTGTGCTGAGTCGGGCCCGGCCAGCGTGGCTCACTTACTATTCTCACCGGGGGCCAGCGGCTGTGGCCAGCTGCCCCCGCCCCCCTGATTCCTGCTCTGTACAGTGTGCCCCAGTGTTTGAACGGGTGGCTGAGTGTCTGTGCTGAGTCGGGCCCGGCCAGCGTGGCTCACTTACTATTCTCACCGGGGCCAGCGGCTGTGGCCAGCTGCCCCAGTGTTTGAACGGGTGGCTGAGTGTCTGTGCTGAGTCGGGCCCGGCCAGCGTGGCTCACTTACTATTCTCACCGGGGGCCAGCGGCTGTGGCCAGCTGCCCCGCCCCCCTGATTCCTGCTCTGTACAGTGTGCCCCAGTGTTTGAACGGGTGGCTGAGTGTCTGTGCTGAGTCGGGCCCGGCCAGCGTGGCTCACTTACTATTCTCACCGGGGGCCAGCGGCTGTGGCCAGCTGCCCCCGCGCCCCCCTGATTCCTGCTCTGTACAGTGTGCCCCAGTGTTTGAACGGGTGGCTGAGTGTCTGTGCTGAGTCGGGCCCGGCCAGCGTGGCTGACTTACTATTCTCACCGGGGGCCAGCGGCTGTGGCCAGCTGCCCCCGCCCCCCTGATTCCTGCTCTGTACAGTGTGCCCCAGTGTTTGAACGGGTGGCTGAGTGTCTGTGCTGAGTCGGGCCCGGCCAGCGTGGCTCACTTACTATTCTCACCGGGGGCCAGCGGCTGTGGCCAGCTGCCCCCGCCCCCCTGATTCCTGCTCTGTACAGTGTGCCCCAGTGTTTGAACGGGTGGCTGAGTGTCTGTGCTGAGTCGGGCCCGGCCAGCGTGGCTGACTTACTATTCTCACCGGGGCCAGCGGCTGTGGCCAGCTGCCCCCGCCCCCCTGATTCCTGCTCTGTACAGTGTGCCCCAGTGTTTGAACGGGTGGCTGAGTGTCTGTGCTGAGTCGGGCCCGGCCAGCGTGGCTGACTTACTATTCTCACCGGGGCCAGCGGCTGTGGCCAGCTGCCCCCGCCCCCCTGATTCCTGCTCTGTACAGTGTGTGCCCCAGTGTTTGAACGGGTGGCTGAGTGTCTGTGCTGAGTCGGGCCCGGCCAGCGTGGCTCACTTACTATTCTCACCGGGGGCCAGCGGCTGTGGCCAGCTGCCCCCGCCCCCCTGATTCCTGCTCTGTACAGTGTGCCCCAGTGTTTGAACGGGTGGCTGAGTGTCTGTGCTGAGTCGGGCCCGGCCAGCGTGGCTGACTTACTATTCTCACCGGGGGCCAGCGGCTGTGGCCAGCTGCCCCCGCCTCCCTGATTCCTGCTCTGTACAGTGTGACCCAGTGTTTGAAGGGTGGCTGAGTGTCTGTGCTGAGTCGGGCCCGGCCAGCGTGGCTCACTTACTATTCTCACCGGGGGCCAGCGGCTGTGGCCAGCTGCCCCCGCCCCCCTGATTCCTGCTCTGTACAGTGTGCCCCAGTGTTTGAACGGGTGGCTGAGTGTCTGTGCTGAGTCGGGCCCGGCCAGCGTGGCTCACTTACTATTCTCACCGGGGCCAGCGGCTGTGGCCAGCTGCCCCAGTGTTTGAACGGGTGGCTGAGTGTCTGTGCTGAGTCGGGCCCGGCCAGCGTGGCTCACTTACTATTCTCACCGGGGGCCAGCGGCTGTGGCCAGCTGCCCCCGCCCCCCTGATTCCTGCTCTGTACAGTGTGCCCCAGTGTTTGAACGGGTGGCTGAGTGTCTGTGCTGAGTCGGGCCCGGCCAGCGTGGCTGACTTACTATTCTCACCGTGGGCCAGCGGCTGTGGCCAGCTGCCCCCGCCCCCCTGATTCCTGCTCTGTACAGTGTGCCCCAGTGTTTGAACGGGTGGCTGAGTGTCTGTGCTGAGTCGGGCCCGGCCAGCGTGGCTCACTTACTATTCTCACCGGGGGCCAGCGGCTGTGGCCAGCTGCCCCCGCCCCCTGATCCCTGCTCTGTACAGTGTGCCCCAGTGTTTGAACGGGTGGCTGAGTGTCTGTGCTGAGTCGGGCCCGGCCAGCGTGGCTCACTTACTATTCTCACCGGGGGCCAGCGGCTGTGGCCAGCTGCCCCTGCCCCCCTGATTCCTGCTCTGTACAGTGTGCCCCAGTGTTTGAACGGGTGGCTGAGTGTCTGTGCTGAGTCGGGCCCGGCCAGCGTGGCTCACTTACTATTCTCACCGGGGCCAGCGGCTGTGGCCAGCTGCCCCCGCCCCCCTGATTCCTGCTCTGTACAGTGTGCCCCAGTGTTTGAACGGGTGGCTGAGTGTCTGTGCTGAGTCGGGCCCGGCCAGCGTGGCTCACTTACTATTCTCACCGGGGGCCAGCGGCTGTGGCCAGCTGCCCCAGTGTTTGAACGGGTGGCTGAGTGTCTGTGCTGAGTCGGGCCCGGCCAGCGTGGCTCACTTACTATTCTCACCGGGGCCAGCGGCTGTGGCCAGCTGCCCCCGCCCCCCTGATTCCTGCTCTGTACAGTGTGCCCCAGTGTTTGAACGGGTGGCTGAGTGTCTGTGCTGAGTCGGGCCCGGCCAGCGTGGCTCACTTACTATTCTCACCGGGGGCCAGCGGCTGTGGCCAGCTGCCCCCGCCCCCCTGATTCCTGCTCTGTACAGTGTGCCCCAGTGTTTGAACGGGTGGCTGAGTGTCTGTGCTGAGTCGGGGCCCGGCCAGCGTGGCTCACTTACTATTCTCACCGGGGCCAGCGGCTGTGGCCAGCTGCCCCCGCCCCCTGATTCCTGCTCTGTACAGTGTGCCCCAGTGTTTGAACGGGTGGCTGAGTGTCTGTGCTGAGTCGGGCCCGGCCAGCGTGGCTCACTTACTATTCTCACCGGGGGCCAGCGGCTGTGGCCAGCTGCCCCCGCCCCCCTGATTCCTGCTCTGTACAGTGTGCCCCAGTGTTTGAACGGGTGGCTGAGTGTCTGTGCTGAGTCGGGCCCGGCCAGCGTGGCTGACTTACTATTCTCACCGGGGGCCAGCGGCTGTGGCCAGCTGCCCCCGCCCCCCTGATTCCTGCTCTGTACAGTGTGCCCCAGTGTTTGAACGGGTGGCTGAGTGTCTGTGCTGAGTCGGGCCCGGCCAGCGTGGCTCACTTACTATTCTCACCGGGGGCCAGCGGCTGTGGCCAGCTGCCCCCGCCCCCCTGATTCCTGCTCTGTACAGTGTGCCCCAGTGTTTGAACGGGTGGCTGAGTGTCTGTGCTGAGTCGGCCCGGCCAGCGTGGCTGACTTACTATTCTCACCGGGGCCAGCGGCTGTGGCCAGCTGCCCCAGTGTTTGAACGGGTGGCTGAGTGTCTGTGCTGAGTCGGGCCCGGCCAGCGTGGCTCACTTACTATTCTCACCGGGGGCCAGCGGCTGTGGCCAGCTGCCCCGCCCCCTGATTCCTGCTCTGTACAGTGTGCCCCAGTGTTTGAACGGGTGGCTGAGTGTCTGTGCTGAGTCGGGCCCGGCCAGCGTGGCTCACTTACTATTTCTCACCGGGGGCCAGCGGCTGTGGCCAGCTGCCCCCGCCCCCCTGATTCCTGCTCTGTACAGTGTGCCCCAGTGTTTGAACGGGTGGCTGAGTGTCTGTGCTGAGTCGGGCCCGGCCAGCGTGGCTCACTTACTATTCTCACCGGGGGCCAGCGGCTGTGGCCAGCTGCCCCAGTGTTTGAACGGGTGGCTGAGTGTCTGTGCTGAGTCGGGCCCGGCCAGCGTGGCTCACTTACTATTCTCACCGGGGGCCAGCGGCTGTGGCCAGCTGCCCCCGCCCCCCTGATTCCTGCTCTGTACAGTGTGCCCCAGTGTTTGAACGGGTGGCTGAGTGTCTGTGCTGAGTCGGGCCCGGCCAGCGTGGCTCACTTACTATTCTCACCGGGGGCCAGCGGCTGTGGCCAGCTGCCCCCGCCCCCTGATTCCTGCTCTGTACAGTGTGCCCCAGTGTTTGAACGGGTGGCTGAGTGTCTGTGCTGAGTCGGGCCCGGCCAGCGTGGCTCACTTACTATTCTCACCGGGGGCCAGCGGCTGTGGCCAGCTGCCCCCGCCCCCCTGATTCCTGCTCTGTACAGTGTGCCCCAGTGTTTGAACGGGTGGCTGAGTGTCTGTGCTGAGTCGGGCCCGGCCAGCGTGGCTCACTTACTATTCTCACCGGGGCCAGCGGCTGTGGCCAGCTGCCCCCGCCCCCCTGATTCCTGCTCTGTACAGTGTGCCCCAGTGTTTGAACGGGTGGCTGAGTGTCTGTGCTGAGTCGGGCCCGCCAGCGTGGCTCACTTACTATTCTCACCGGGGGCCAGCGGCTGTGGCCAGCTGCCCCCGCCCCCCTGATTCCTGCTCTGTACAGTGTGCCCCAGTGTTTGAACGGGTGGCTGAGTGTCTGTGCTGAGTCGGGCCCGGCCAGCGTGGCTCACTTACTATTCTCACCGGGGGCCAGCGGCTGTGGCCAGCTGCCCCGCCCCCCTGATTCCTGCTCTGTACAGTGTGCCCCAGTGTTTGAACGGGTGGCTGAGTGTCTGTGCTGAGTCGGGCCCGGGCCAGCGTGGCTCACTTACTATTCTCACCGGGGGCCAGCGGCTGTGGCCAGCTGCCCCCGCCCCCCTGATTCCTGCTCTGTACAGTGTGCCCCAGTGTTTGAACGGGTGGCTGAGTGTCTGTGCTGAGTCGGGCCCGGCCAGCGTGGCGACTTACTATTCTCACCGGGGGCCAGCGGCTGTGGCCAGCTGCCCCCGCCCCCCTGATTCCTGCTCTGTACAGTGTGCCCAGTGTTTGAACGGGTGGCTGAGTGTCTGTGCTGAGTCGGGCCCGGCCAGCGTGGCTCACTTACTATTCTCACCGGGGGCCAGCGGCTGTGGCCAGCTGCCCCAGTGTTTTGAACGGGTGGCTGAGTGTCTGTGCTGAGTCGGGCCCGGCCAGCGTGGCTCACTTACTATTCTCACCGGGGGCCAGCGGCTGTGGCCAGCTGCCCCCGCCCCCCTGATTCCTGCTCTGTACAGTGTGCCCCAGTGTTTGAACGGGTGGCTGAGTGTCTGTGCTGAGTCGGGCCCGGCCAGCGTGGCTCACTTACTATTCTCACCGGGACCAGCGGCTGTGGCCAGCTGCCCCCGCCCCCCTGATTCCTGCTCTGTACAGTGTGCCCCAGTGTTTGAACGGGTGGCTGAGTGTCTGTGCTGAGTCGGGCCCGGCCAGCGTGGCTCACTTACTATTCTCACCGGGGGCCAGCGGCTGTGGCCAGCTGCCCCAGTGTTTGAACGGGGTGGCTGAGTGTCTGTGCTGAGTCGGGCCCGGCCAGCGTGGCTCACTTACTATTCTCACCGGGGGCCAGCGGCTGTGGCCAGCTGCCCCCGCCCCCTGATTCCTGCTCTGTACAGTGTGCCCCAGTGTTTGAACGGGTGGCTGAGTGTCTGTGCTGAGTCGGGCCCGGCCAGCGTGGCTCACTTACTATTCTCACCGGGGGCCAGCGGCTGTGGCCAGCTGCCCCCGCCCCCCTGATTCCTGCTCTGTACAGTGTGCCCCAGTGTTTGAACGGGTGGCTGAGTGTCTGTGCTGAGTCGGGCCCGGCCAGCGTGGCTCACTTACTATTCTCACCGGGGGCCAGCGGCTGTGGCCAGCTGCCCCCGCCCCCCTGATTCCTGCTCTGTACAGTGTGCCCCAGTGTTTGAACGGGTGGCTGAGTGTCTGTGCTGAGTCGGGCCCGGCCAGCGTGGCTCACTTACTATTCTCACCGGGGGCCAGCGGCTGTGGCCAGCTGCCCCCGCCCCCCTGATTCCTGCTCTGTACAGTGTGCCCCAGTGTTTGAACGGGTGGCTGAGTGTCTGTGCTGAGTCGGGCCCGGCCAGCGTGGCTGACTTACTATTCTCACCGGGGGCCAGCGGCTGTGGCCAGCTGCCCCCGCCCCCCTGATTCCTGCTCTGTACAGTGTGCCCAGTGTTTGAACGGGTGGCTGAGTGTCTGTGCTGAGTCGGGCCCGGCCAGCGTGGCTCACTTACTATTCTCACCGGGGGCCAGCGGCTGTGGCCAGCTGCCCCCGCCCCCCTGATTCCTGCTCTGTACAGTGTGCCCAGTGTTTGAACGGGTGGCTGAGTGTCTGTGCTGAGTCGGGCCCGGCCAGCGTGGCTCACTTACTATTCTCACCGGGGCCAGCGGCTGTGGCCAGCTGCCCCCCCCCCCCTGATTCCTGCTCTGTACAGTGTGCCCCAGTGTTTGAACGGGTGGCTGAGTGTCTGTGCTGAGTCGGGCCCGGCCAGCGTGGCTGACTTACTATTCTCACCGTGGGCCAGCGGCTGTGGCCAGCTGCCCCCGCCCCCCTGATCCCTGCTCTGTACAGTGTGCCCCAGTGTTTGAACGGGTGGCTGAGTGTCTGTGCTGAGTCGGGCCCGGCCAGCGTGGCTCACTTACTATTCTCACCGGGGGCCAGCGGCTGTGGCCAGCTGCCCCCGCCCCCCTGATTCCTGCTCTGTACAGTGTGCCCCAGTGTTTGAACGGGTGGCTGAGTGTCTGTGCTGAGTCGGGCCCGGCCAGCGTGGCTGACTTACTATTCTCACCGGGGGCCAGCGGCTGTGGCCAGCTGCCCCCGCCCCCCTGATTCCTGCTCTGTACAGTGTGCCCCAGTGTTTGAACGGGTGGCTGAGTGTCTGTGCTGAGTCGGGCCCGGCCAGCGTGGCTCACTTACTATTCTCACCGGGGCCAGCGGCTGTGGCCAGCTGCCCCAGTGTTTGAACGGGTGGCTGAGTGTCTGTGCTGAGTCGGGCCCGGCCAGCGTGGCTCACTTACTATTCTCACCGGGGGCCAGCGGCTGTGGCCAGCTGCCCCCGCCCCCCTGATTCCTGCTCTGTACAGTGTGCCCCAGTGTTTGAACGGGTGGCTGAGTGTCTGTGCTGAGTCGGGCCCGGCCAGCGTGGCTCACTTACTATTCTCACCGGGGGCCAGCGGCTGTGGCCAGCTGCCCCCGCCCCCCTGATTCCTGCTCTGTACAGTGTGCCCCAGTGTTTGAACGGGTGGCTGAGTGTCTGTGCTGAGTCGGGCCCGGCCAGCGTGGCTCACTTACTATTCTCACCGGGGGCCAGCGGCTGTGGCCAGCTGCCCCCGCCCCCCTGATTCCTGCTCTGTACAGTGTGCCCCAGTGTTTGAACGGGTGGCTGAGTGTCTGTGCTGAGTCGGGCCCGGCCAGCGTGGCTCACTTACTATTCTCACCGGGGGGCCAGCGGCTGTGGCCAGCTGCCCCAGTGTTTGAACGGGGTGCCTGAGTGTCTGTTCTGAGTCGGGCCCGGCCAGCGTGGCTCACTTACTATTCTCACCGGGGGCCAGCGGCTGTGGCCAGCTGCCCCCGCCCCCCTGATTCCTGCTCTGTACAGTGTGCCCCAGTGTTTGAACGGGTGGCTGAGTGTCTGTGCTGAGTCGGGCCCGGCCAGCGTGGCTGACTTACTATTCTCACCGGGGGCCAGCGGCTGTGGCCAGCTGCCCCCGCCCCCCTGATTCCTGCTCTGTACAGTGTGCCCCAGTGTTTGAACGGGTGGCTGAGTGTCTGTGCTGAGTCGGGCCCGGCCAGCGTGGCTCACTTACTATTCTCACCGGGGGCCAGCGGCTGTGGCCAGCTGCCCCAGTGTTTGAACGGGTGGCTGAGTGTCTGTGCTGAGTCGGGCCCGGCCAGCGTGGCTCACTTACTATTCTCACCGGGGGCAGCGGCTGTGGCCAGCTGCCCCCGCCCCCCTGATTCCTGCTCTGTACAGTGTGCCCCAGTGTTTGAACGGGTGGCTGAGTGTCTGTGCTGAGTCGGGCCCGGCCAGCGTGGCTCACTTACTATTCTCACCGGGGACCAGCGGCTGTGGCCAGCTGCCCCCGCCCCCCTGATTCCTGCTCTGTACAGTGTGCCCCAGTGTTTGAACGGGTGGCTGAGTGTCTGTGCTGAGTCGGGCCCGGCCAGCGTGGCTCACTTACTATTCTCACCGGGGGCCGCGGCTGTGGCCAGCTGCCCCAGTGTTTGAACGGGTGGCTGAGTGTCTGTGCTGTCGGGCCCGCCAGCGTGGCTCACTTACTATTCTCACCGGGGGCCAGCGGCTGTGGCCAGCTGCCCCCGCCCCCCTGATCCCTGCTCTGTACAGTGTGCCCCAGTGTTTGAACGGGTGGCTGAGTGTCTGTGCTGAGTCGGGCCCGGCCAGCGTGGCTACTTACTATTCTCACCGGGGGCCAGCGGCTGTGGCCAGCTGCCCCCGCCCCCCTGATTCCTGCTCTGTACAGTGTGCCCCAGTGTTTGAACGGGTGGCTGAGTGTCTGTGCTGAGTCGGGCCCGGCCAGCGTGGCTCACTTACTATTCTCACCGGGGGCCAGCGGCTGTGGCCAGCTGCCCCCGCCCCCCTGATTCCTGCTCTGTACAGTGTGCCCCAGTGTTTGAACGGGTGGCTGAGTGTCTGTGCTGAGTCGGGCCCGGCCAGCGTGGCTCACTTACTATTCTCACCGGGGGCCAGCGGCTGTGGCCAGCTGCCCCGCCCCCCTGATTCCTGCTCTGTACAGTGTGCCCCAGTGTTTGAACGGGTGGCTGAGTGTCTGTGCTGAGTCGGGCCCGGCCAGCGTGGCTGACTTACTATTCTCACCGGGGGCCAGCGGCTGTGGCCAGCTGCCCCCGCCCCCCTGATTCCTGCTCTGTACAGTGTGCCCCAGTGTTTGAACGGGTGGCTGAGTGTCTGTGCTGAGTCGGGCCCGGCCAGCGTGGCTCACTTACTATTCTCACCGGGGGCCAGCGGCTGTGGCCAGCTGCCCCCGCCCCCCTGATTCTGCTCTGTACAGTGTGCCCCAGTGTTTGAACGGGTGGCTGAGTGTCTGTGCTGAGTCGGGCCCGGCCAGCGTGGCTGACTTACTATTCTCACCGGGGGCCAGCGGCTGTGGCCAGCTGCCCCCGCCCCCCTGATTCCTGCTCTGTACAGTGTGCCCCAGTGTTTGAACGGGTGGCTGAGTGTCTGTGCTGAGTCGGGCCCGGCCAGCGTGGCTCACTTACTATTCTCACCGGGGCCAGCGGCTGTGGCCAGCTGCCCCAGTGTTTGAACGGGTGGCTGAGTGTCTGTTCTGAGTCGGGCCCGGCCAGCGTGGCTCACTTACTATTCTCACCGGGGGCCAGCGGCTGTGGCCAGCTGCCCCCGCCCCCCTGATTCCTGCTCTGTACAGTGTGCCCCAGTGTTTGAACGGGTGGCTGAGTGTCTGTGCTGAGTCGGGCCCGGCCAGCGTGGCTCACTTACTATTCTCACCGGGGCCAGCGGCTGTGGCCAGCTGCCCCCGCCCCCCTGATTCCTGCTCTGTACAGTGTGCCCCAGTGTTTGAACGGGTGGCTGAGTGTCTGTGCTGAGTCGGGCCGGCCAGCGTGGCTGACTTACTGTTCTCACCGGGGGCCAGCGGCTGTGGCCAGCTGCCCCAGTGTTTTGAACGGGTGGCTGAGTGTCTGTGCTGAGTCGGGCCCCGCCAGCGTGGCTCACTTACTATTCTCACCGGGGCCAGCGGCTGTGGCCAGCTGCCCCCGCCCCCCTGATTCCTGCTCTGTACAGTGTGCCCCAGTGTTTGAACGGGTGGCTGAGTGTCTGTGCTGAGTCGGGCCCGGCCAGCGTGGCTCACTTACTATTCTCACCGGGGACCAGCGGCTGTGGCCAGCTGCCCCCGCCCCCCTGATTCCTGCTCTGTACAGTGTGCCCCAGTGTTTGAACGGGTGGCTGAGTGTCTGTGCTGAGTCGGGCCCGGCCAGCGTGGCTCACTTACTATTCTCACCGGGGGCCAGCGGCTGTGGCCAGCTGCCCCAGTGTTTGAACGGGTGGCTGAGTGTCTGTGCTGAGTCGGGCCCGGCCAGCGTGGCTCACTTACTATTCTCACCGGGGCCAGCGGCTGTGGCCAGCTGCCCCGCCCCCCTGATTCCTGCTCTGTACAGTGTGCCCCAGTGTTTGAACGGGTGGCTGAGTGTCTGTGCTGAGTCGGGCCCGGCCAGCGTGGCTCACTTACTATTCTCACCGGGGGCCAGCGCTGTGGCCAGCTGCCCCAGTGTTTGAACGGGTGGCTGAGTGTCTGTGCTGAGTCGGGCCCGGCCAGCGTGGCTCACTTACTATTCTCACCGGGGGCCAGCGGCTGTGGCCAGCTGCCCCCGCCCCCCTGATTCCTGCTCTTTACAGTGTGCCCCAGTGTTTGAACGGGTGGCTGAGTGTCTGTGCTGAGTCGGGCCCGGCCAGCGTGGCTCACTTACTATTCTCACCGGGGGCCAGCGGCTGTGGCCAGCTGCCCCCGCCCCCCTGATTCCTGCTCTGTACAGTGTGCCCCAGTGTTTGAACGGGTGGCTGAGTGTCTGTGCTGAGTCGGGCCCGGCCAGCGTGGCTGACTTACTATTCTCACCGGGGGCCAGCGGCTGTGGCCAGCTGCCCGCCCCCCTGATTCCTGCTCTGTACAGTGTGCCCCAGTGTTTGAACGTGGCTGAGTGTCTGTGCTGAGTCGGGCCCGGCCAGCGTGGCTCACTTACTATTCTCACCGGGGGCCAGCGGCTGTGGCCAGCTGCCCCCGCCCCCTGATTCCTGCTCTGTACAGTGTGCCCCAGTGTTTGAACGGGTGGCTGAGTGTCTGTGCTGAGTCGGGCCCGGCCAGCGTGGCTGACTTACTATTCTCACCGGGGCCAGCGGCTGTGGCCAGCTGCCCCCGCCCCCTGATTCCTGCTCTGTACAGTGTGCCCCAGTGTTTGAACGGGTGGCTGAGTGTCTGTGCTGAGTCGGGCCCGGCCAGCGTGGCTCACTTACTATTCTCACCGGGGGCCAGCGGCTGTGGCCAGCTGCCCCCGCCCCCCTGATTCCTGCTCTGTACAGTGTGCCCCAGTGTTTGAACGGGTGGCTGAGTGTCTGTGCTGAGTCGGGCCCGGCCAGCGTGGCTGACTTACTATTCTCACCGGGGCCAGCGGCTGTGGCCAGCTGCCCCGCCCCCCTGATTCCTGCTCTGTACAGTGTGCCCCAGTGTTTGAACGGGTGGCTGAGTGTCTGTGCTGAGTCGGGCCCGGCCAGCGTGGCTCACTTACTATTCTCACCGGGGGCCAGCGGCTGTGGCCAGCTGCCCCCGCCTCCCTGATTCCTGCTCTGTACAGTGTGCCCCAGTGTTTGAACGGGTGGCTGAGTGTCTGTGCTGAGTCGGGCCCGGCCAGCGTGGCTCACTTACTATTCTCACCGGGGGCCAGCGGCTGTGGCCAGCTGCCCCCGCCCCCCTGATTCCTGCTCTGTACAGTGTGACCCAGTGTTTGAACGGGTGGCTGAGTGTCTGTGCTGAGTCGGGCCCGGCCAGCGTGGCTCACTTACTATTCTCACCGGGGGCCAGCGGCTGTGGCCAGCTGCCCCAGTGTTTGAACGGGTGGCTGAGTGTCTGTTCTGAGTCGGGCCCGGCCAGCGTGGCTCACTTACTATTCTCACCGGGGGCCAGCGGCTGTGGCCAGCTGCCCCCGCCCCCCTGATTCCTGCTCTGTACAGTGTGCCCCAGTGTTTGAACGGTGGCTGAGTGTCTGTGCTGAGTCGGGCCCGGCCAGCGTGGCTCACTTACTATTCTCACCGGGGGCCAGCGGCTGTGGCCAGCTGCCCCCGCCCCCCTGATTCCTGCTCTGTACAGTGTGCCCCAGTGTTTGAACGGTGGCTGAGTGTCTGTGCTGAGTCGGGCCCGGCCAGCGTGGCTGACTTACTATTCTCACCGGGGCCAGCGGCTGTGGCCAGCTGCCCCTGCCCCCCTGATTCCTGCTCTGTACAGTGTGCCCCAGTGTTTGAACGGGTGGCTGAGTGTCTGTGCTGAGTCGGGCCCGGCCAGCGTGGCTGACTTACTATTCTCACCGGGGCCAGCGGCTGTGGCCAGCTGCCCCCGCCCCCCTGATTCCTGCTCTGTACAGTGTGCCCCAGTGTTTGAACGGGTGGCTGAGTGTCTGTGCTGAGTCGGGCCCGGCCAGCGTGGCTCACTTACTATTCTCACCGGGGGCCAGCGGCTGTGGCCAGCTGCCCCAGTGTTTGAACGGGTGGCTGAGTGTCTGTGCTGAGTCGGGCCCAGCCAGCGTGGCTCACTTACTATTCTCACCGGGGCCAGCGGCTGTGGCCAGCTGCCCCCGCCCCCCTGATTCCTGCTCTGTACAGTGTGCCCCAGTGTTTGAACGGGTGGCTGAGTGTCTGTGCTGAGTCGGGCCCGGCCAGCGTGGCTCACTTACTATTCTCACCGGGGGCCAGCGGCTGTGGCCAGCTGCCCCCGCCCCCCTGATTCCTGCTCTGTACAGTGTGCCCCAGTGTTTGAACGGGTGGCTGAGTGTCTGTGCTGAGTCGGGCCCGGCCAGCGTGGCTCACTTACTATTCTCACCGGGGGCCAGCGGCTGTGGCCAGCTGCCCCCGCCCCCCTGATTCCTGCTCTGTACAGTGTGCCCCAGTGTTTGAACGGGTGGCTGAGTGTCTGTGCTGAGTCGGGCCCGGCCAGCGTGGCTCACTTACTATTCTCACCGGGGCCAGCGGCTGTGGCCAGCTGCCCCCGCCCCCCTGATCCCTGCTCTGTACAGTGTGCCCCAGTGTTTGAACGGGTGGCTGAGTGTCTGTGCTGAGTCGGGCCCGGCCAGCGTGGCTGACTTACTATTCTCACCGGGGCCAGCGGCTGTGGCCAGCTGCCCCCGCCCCCCTGATTCCTGCTCTGTACAGTGTGCCCAGTGTTTGAACGGGTGGCTGAGTGTCTGTGCTGAGTCGGGCCCGGCCAGCGTGGCTCACTTACTATTCTCACCGGGGGCCAGCGGCTGTGGCCAGCTGCCCCGCCCCCCTGATTCCTGCTCTGTACAGTGTGCCCCAGTGTTTGAACGGGTGGCTGAGTGTCTGTGCTGAGTCGGGCCCGGCCAGCGTGGCTGACTTACTATTCTCACCGGGGCCAGCGGCTGTGGCCAGCTGCCCCAGTGTTTGAACGGGTGGCTGAGTGTCTGTGCTGAGTCGGGCCCGGCCAGCGTGGCTCACTTACTATTCTCACCGGGGGCCAGCGGCTGTGGCCAGCTGCCCCCGCCCCCCTGATTCCTGCTCTGTACAGTGTGCCCCAGTGTTTGAACGGGTGGCTGAGTGTCTGTGCTGAGTCGGGCCCGGCCAGCGTGGCTGACTTACTATTCTCACCGGGGGCCAGCGGCTGTGGCCAGCTGCCCCCGCCCCCCTGATTCCTGCTCTGTACAGTGTGCCCCAGTGTTTGAACGGGTGGCTGAGTGTCTGTGCTGAGTCGGGCCCGGCCAGCGTGGCTCACTTACTATTCTCACCGGGGGCCAGCGGCTGTGGCCAGCTGCCCCAGTGTTTGAACGGGTGGCTGAGTGTCTGTGCTGAGTCGGGCCGGCCAGCGTGGCTGACTTACTATTCTCACCGGGGGCCAGCGGCTGTGGCCAGCTGCCCCCGCCCCCCTGATTCCTGCTCTGTACAGTGTGCCCCAGTGTTTGAACGGGTGGCTGAGTGTCTGTGCTGAGTCGGGCCCGGCCAGCGTGGCTCACTTACTATTCTCACCGGGGGCCAGCGGCTGTGGCCAGCTGCCCCGCCCCCCTGATTCCTGCTCTGTACAGTGTGCCCCAGTGTTTGAACGGGTGGCTGAGTGTCTGTGCTGAGTCGGGCCCGGCCAGCGTGGCTCACTTACTATTCTCACCGGGGGCCAGCGGCTGTGGCCAGCTGCCCCCGCCCCCCTGATTCCTGCTCTGTACAGTGTGCCCCAGTGTTTGAACGGGTGGCTGAGTGTCTGTGCTGAGTCGGGCCCGGCCAGCGTGGCTGACTTACTATTCTCACCGTGGGCCAGCGGCTGTGGCCAGCTGCCCCCGCCCCCCTGATTCCTGCTCTGTACAGTGTGCCCCAGTGTTTGAACGGGTGGCTGAGTGTCTGTGCTGAGTCGGGCCGGCCAGCGTGGCTGACTTATATTCTCACCTGGGGCCAGCGGCTGTGGCCAGCTGCCCCGCCCCCCTGATTCCTGCTCTGTACAGTGTGCCCCAGTGTTTGAACGGGTGGCTGAGTGTCTGTGCTGAGTCGGGCCCGGCCAGCGTGGCTCACTTACTATTCTCACCGGGGCCAGCGGCTGTGGCCAGCTGCCCCCGCCCCCCTGATTCCTGCTCTGTACAGTGTGCCCCAGTGTTTGAACGGGTGGCTGAGTGTCTGTGCTGAGTCGGGCCCGGCCAGCGTGGCTCACTTACTATTCTCACCGGGGGCCAGCGGCTGTGGCCAGCTGCCCCCGCCCCCTGATTCCTGCTCTGTACAGTGTGCCCCAGTGTTTGAACGGGTGGCTGAGTGTCTGTGCTGAGTCGGGCCGGGCCAGCGTGGCTGACTTACTATTCTCACCGGGGGCCAGCGGCTGTGGCCAGCTGCCCCCCTCCCTGATTCCTGCTCTGTACAGTGTGACCCAGTGTTTGAATGGGTGGCTGACTGTCTGTGCTGAGTCGGGCCCGGCCAGCGTGGCTCACTTACTATTCTCACCGGGGGCCAGCGGCTGTGGCCAGCTGCCCCCGCCCCCCTGATTCCTGCTCTGTACAGTGTGACCCAGTGTTTGAACGGGTGGCTGAGTGTCTGTGCTGAGTCGGGCCCGGCCAGCGTGGCTCACTTACTATTCTCACCGGGGCCCAGCTGTGGCCAGCTGCCCCAGTGTTTGAACGGGTGGCTGAGTGTCTGTTCTGAGTCGGGCCCGGCCAGCGTGGCTCACTTACTATTCTCACCGGGGGCCAGCGGCTGTGGCCAGCTGCCCCCGCCCCCTGATTCCTGCTCTGTACAGTGTGTGCCCAGTGTTTGAACGGGTGGCTGAGTGTCTGTGCTGAGTCGGGCCCGGCCAGCGTGGCTGACTTACTATTCTCACCGGGGCCAGCGGCTGTGGCCAGCTGCCCCCGCCCCCCTGATCCTGCTCTGTACAGTGTGCCCCAGTGTTTGAACGGGTGGCTGAGTGTCTGTGCTGAGTCGGGCCCGGCCAGCGTGGCTCACTTACTATTCTCACCGGGGGCCAGCGGCTGTGGCCAGCTGCCCCCGCCCCCCTGATTCCTGCTCTGTACAGTGTGCCCCAGTGTTTGAACGGGTGGCTGAGTGTCTGTGCTGAGTCGGGCCCGGCCAGCGTGGCTGACTTACTATTCTCACCGGGGCCAGCGGCTGTGGCCAGCTGCCCCCGCCCCCCTGATTCCTGCTCTGTACAGTGTGCCCCAGTGTTTGAACGGGTGGCTGAGTGTCTGTGCTGAGTCGGGCCCGGCCAGCGTGGCTGACTTACTATTCTCACCGGGGGCCAGCGGCTGTGGCCAGCTGCCCCCGCCCCCCTGATTCCTGCTCTGTACAGTGTGCCCCAGTGTTTGAACGGGTGGCTGAGTGTCTGTGCTGAGTCGGGCCCGGCCAGCGTGGCTCACTTACTATTCTCACCGGGGCCAGCGGCTGTGGCCAGCTGCCCCAGTGTTTGAACGGGTGGCTGAGTGTCTGTGCTGAGTCGGGCCGGCCAGCGTGGCTGACTTACTATTCACCAGGGGCCAGCGGCTGTGGCCAGCTGCCCCCGCCCCCTGATTCCTGCTCTGTACAGTGTGCTGCAGTGTGTTGAACGGGTGGCTGAGTGTCTGTGCTGAGTCAGGCCCGGCCAGCGTGGCTCACTTACTATTCTCACCGGGGGCCAGCGGCTGTGGCCAGCTGCCCCCGCCCCCCTGATTCCTGCTCTGTACAGTGTGCCCCAGTGTTTGAACGGGTGGCTGAGTGTCTGTGCTGAGTCGGGCCCGGCCAGCGTGGCTGACTTACTATTCTCACCGGGGGCCAGCGGCTGTGGCCAGCTGCCCCCGCCCCCCTGATTCCTGCTCTGTACAGTGTGCCCCAGTGTTTGAACGGGTGGCTGAGTGTCTGTGCTGAGTCGGGCCCGGCCAGCGTGGCTGACTTACTATTCTCACCTGGGGCCAGCGGCTGTGGCCAGCTGCCCCCGCCCCCCTGATTCCTGCTCTGTACAGTGTGCCCCAGTGTTTGAACGGGTGGCTGAGTGTCTGTGCTGAGTCGGGCCCGCCAGCGTGGCTGACTTACTATTCTCACCGGGGCCAGCGGCTGTGGCCAGCTGCCCCCGCCCCCCTGATTCCTGCTCTGTACAGTGTGCCCCAGTGTTTGAACGGGTGGCTGAGTGTCTGTGCTGAGTCGGGCCCGGCCAGCGTGGCTGACTTACTATTCTCACCGGGGGCCAGCGGCTGTGGCCAGCTGCCCCCGCCTCCCTGATTCCTGCTCTGTACAGTGTGACCCAGTGTTTGAATGGGTGGCTGACTGTCTGTGCTGAGTCGGGCCCGGCCAGCGTGGCTCACTTACTATTCTCACCGGGGGCCAGCGGCTGTGGCCAGCTGCCCCCCCCCCCTGATTCCTGCTCTGTACAGTGTGACCCAGTGTTTGAACGGGTGGCTGAGTGTCTGTGCTGAGTCGGGCCCCGGCCAGCGTGGCTCACTTACTATTCTCACCGGGGGCGGGGGCCAGCGGCTGTGGCCAGCTGCCCCAGTGTTTGAACGGGTGGCTGAGTGTCTGTCTGAGTCGGGCCCGGCCAGCGTGGCTCACTTACTATTCTCACCGGGGCCAGCGGCTGTGGCCAGCTGCCCCCGCCCCCCTGATTCTGCTCTGTACAGTGTGCCCCAGTGTTTGAACGGGTGGCTGAGTGTCTGTGCTGAGTCGGGCCCGGCCAGCGTGGCTGACTTACTATTCTCACCGTGGGCCAGCGGCTGTGGCCAGCTGCCCCCGCCCCCCTGACCTGCTCTGTACAGTGTGCCCCAGTGTTTGAACGGGTGGCTGAGTGTCTGTGCTGAGTCGGGCCCCGGCCAGCGTGGCTCACTTACTATTCTCACCGGGGGCCAGCGGCTGTGGCCAGCTGCCCCCGCCCCCCTGATTCTGCTCTGTACAGTGTGCCCCAGTGTTTGAACGGGTGGCTGAGTGTCTGTGCTGAGTCGGGCCCGGCCAGCGTGGCTGACTTACTATTCTCACCGGGGGCCAGCGGCTGTGGCCAGCTGCCCCCGCCCCCCTGATTCCTGCTCTGTACAGTGTGCCCCAGTGTTTGAACGGGTGGCTGAGTGTCTGTGCTGAGTCGGGCCCGGCCAGCGTGGCTGACTTACTATTCTCACCGGGGGCCAGCGGCTGTGGCCAGCTGCCCCCGCCCCCCTGATTCCTGCTCTGTACAGTGTGCCCCAGTGTTTGAACGGGTGGCTGAGTGTCTGTGCTGAGTCGGGCCCGGCCAGCGTGGCTCACTTACTATTCTCACCGGGGGCCAGCGGCTGTGGCCAGCTGCCCCAGTGTTTGAACGGGTGGCTGAGTGTCTGTGCTGAGTCGGGCCCAGCCAGCGTGGCTCACTTACTATTCTCACCGGGGGCCAGCGGCTGTGGCCAGCTGCCCCCGCCCCCCTGATTCCTGCTCTGTACAGTGTGCCCCAGTGTTTGAACGGGTGGCTGAGTGTCTGTGCTGAGTCGGGCCCGGCCAGCGTGGCTCACTTACTATTCTCACCGGGGGCCAGCGGCTGTGGCCAGCTGCCCCCGCCCCCCTGATTCCTGCTCTGTACAGTGTGCCCCAGTGTTTGAACGGGTGGCTGAGTGTCTGTGCTGAGTCGGGCCCGGCCAACGTGGCTCACTTACTATTCTCACCGGGGGCCAGCGGCTGTGGCCAGCTGCCCCCGCCCCCCTGATCCCTGCTCTGTACAGTGTGCCCAGTGTTTGAACGGGTGGCTGAGTGTCTGTGCTGAGTCGGGCCCGGCCAGCGTGGCTCACTTACTATTCTCACCGGGGGCCAGCGGCTGTGGCCAGCTGCCCCCGCCCCCCCTGATTCCTGCTCTGTACAGTGTGCCCAGTGTTTGAACGGGTGGCTGAGTGTCTGTGCTGAGTCGGGCCCGGCCAGCGTGGCTGACTTACTATTCTCACCGGGGGCCAGCGGCTGTGGCCAGCTGCCCCCGCCCCCTGATTCCTGCTCTGTACAGTGTGCCCCAGTGTTTGAACGGGTGGCTGAGTGTCTGTGCTGAGTCGGGCCCGGCCAGCGTGGCTCACTTACTATTCTCACCGGGGGCCAGCGGCTGTGGCCAGCTGCCCCCGCCCCCCTGATTCCTGCTCTGTACAGTGTGCCCCAGTGTTTGAACGAGTGGCTGAGTGTCTGTGCTGAGTCGGGCCCGGCCAGCGTGGCTGACTTACTATTCTCACCGGGGGCCAGCGGCTGTGGCCAGCTGCCCCAGTGTTTGAACGGGTGGCTGAGTGTCTGTGCTGAGTCGGGCCCGGCCAGCGTGGCTCACTTACTATTCTCACCGGGGGCCAGCGGCTGTGGCCAGCTGCCCCCGCCCCCCTGATTCCTGTTCTGTACAGTGTGCCCCAGTGTTTGAACGGGTGGCTGAGTGTCTGTGCTGAGTCGGGCCCGGCCAGCGTGGCTGACTTACTATTCTCACCGGGGGCCAGCGGCTGTGGCCAGCTGCCCCCGCCCCCTGATTCCTGCTCTGTACAGTGTGCCCCAGTGTTTGAACGGGTGGCTGAGTGTCTGTGCTGAGTCGGGCCCGGCCAGCGTGGCTCACTTACTATTCTCACCGGGGGCCAGCGGCTGTGGCCAGCTGCCCCAGTGTTTGAACGGGTGGCTGAGTGTCTGTGCTGAGTCGGGCCCGGCCAGCGTGGCTGACTTACTATTCTCACCGGGGGCCAGCGGCTGTGGCCAGCTGCCCCCGCCCCCCTGATTCCTGCTCTGTACAGTGTGCCCCAGTGTTTGAACGGGTGGCTGAGTGTCTGTGCTGAGTCGGGCCCGGCCAGCGTGGCTCACTTACTATTCTCACCGGGGGCCAGCGGCTGTGGCCAGCTGCCCCGCCCCCCTGATTCCTGCTCTGTACAGTGTGCCCCAGTGTTTGAACGGGTGGCTGAGTGTCTGTGCTGAGTCGGGCCCGGCCAGCGTGGCTCACTTACTATTCTCACCGGGGGCCAGCGGCTGTGGCCAGCTGCCCCCCCCCCCTGATTCCTGCTCTGTACAGTGTGCCCCAGTGTTTGAACGGGTGGCTGAGTGTCTGTGCTGAGTCGGGCCCGGCCAGCGTGGCTGACTTACTATTCTCACCGTGGGCCAGCGGCTGTGGCCAGCTGCCCCGCCCCCCTGATTCCTGCTCTGTACAGTGTGCCCCAGTGTTTGAACGGGTGGCTGAGTGTCTGTGCTGAGTCGGGCCCGGCCAGCGTGGCTGACTTACTATTCTCACCTGGGGCCAGCGGCTGTGGCCAGCTGCCCCCGCCCCCCTGATTCCTGCTCTGTACAGTGTGCCCCAGTGTTTGAACGGGTGGCTGAGTGTCTGTGCTGAGTCGGGCCCGGCCAGCGTGGCTGACTTACTATTCTCACCAGGGGCCAGCGGCTGTGGCCAGCTGCCCCCGCCCCCTGATTCCTGCTCTGTACAGTGTGCCCCAGTGTTTGAACGGGTGGCTGAGTGTCTGTGCTGAGTCGGGCCCGGCCAGCGTGGCTCACTTACTATTCTCACCGGGGGCCAGCGGCTGTGGCCAGCTGCCCCCGCCCCCTGATTCCTGCTCTGTACAGTGTGCCCCAGTGTTTGAACGGGTGGCTGAGTGTCTGTGCTGAGTCGGGCCCGGCCAGCGTGGCTGACTTACTATTCTCACCGGGGCCAGCGGCTGTGGCCAGCTGCCCCCGCCCCCCTGATTCCTGCTCTGTACAGTGTGCCCAGTGTTTGAACGGGTGGCTGAGTGTCTGTGCTGAGTCGGGCCCGGCCAGCGTGGCTGACTTACTATTCTCACCTGGGGCCAGCGGCTGTGGCCAGCTGCCCCCGCCCCCCTGATTCCTGCTCTGTACAGTGTGCCCCAGTGTTTGAACGGGTGGCTGAGTGTCTGTGCTGAGTCGGGCCCGGCCAGCGTGGCTCACTTACTATTCTCACCGGGGGCCAGCGGCTGTGGCCAGCTGCCCCCGCCCCCCTGATTCCTGCTCTGTACAGTGTGCCCCAGTGTTTGAACGGGTGGCTGAGTGTCTGTGCTGAGTCGGGCCCGGCCAGCGTGGCTCACTTACTATTCTCACCGGGGGCCAGCGGCTGTGGCCAGCTGCCCCCGCCCCCCTGATTCCTGCTCTGTACAGTGTGCCCCAGTGTTTGAACGGGTGGCTGAGTGTCTGTGCTGAGTCGGGCCCGGCCAGCGTGGCTGACTTACTATTCTCACCGGGGGCCAGCGGCTGTGGCCAGCTGCCCCCCCCCTGATTCCTGCTCTGTACAGTGTGACCCAGTGTTTGAATGGGTGGCTGACTGTCTGTGCTGAGTCGGGCCCGGCCAGCGTGGCTCACTTACTATTCTCACCGGGGGCCAGCGGCTGTGGCCAGCTGCCCCCGCCCCCCTGATTCCTGCTCTGTACAGTGTGACCCAGTGTTTGAACGGGTGGCTGAGTGTCTGTGCTGAGTCGGGCCCGGCCAGCGTGGCTCACTTACTATTCTCACCGGGGGCCAGCGGCTGTGGCCAGCTGCCCCAGTGTTTGAACGGGTGGCTGAGTGTCTGTTCTGAGTCGGGCCCGGCCAGCGTGGCTCACTTACTATTCTCACCGGGGGCCAGCGGCTGTGGCCAGCTGCCCCCGCCCCCCTGATTCCTGCTCTGTACAGTGTGCCCCAGTGTTTGAACGGGTGGCTGAGTGTCTGTGCTGAGTCGGGCCCGGCCAGCGTGGCTGACTTACTATTCTCACCGTGGGCCAGCGGCTGTGGCCAGCTGCCCCCGCCCCCCTGATCCTGCTCTGTACAGTGTGCCCCAGTGTTTGAACGGGTGGCTGAGTGTCTGTGCTGAGTCGGGCCCGGCCAGCTGCCCCCGCCCCCCTGATCCCTGCTCTGTACAGTGTGCCCCAGTGTTTGAACGGGTGGCTGAGTGTCTGTGCTGAGTCGGGCCCGGCCAGCGTGGCTGACTTACTATTCTCACCGGGGGCCAGCGGCTGTGGCCAGCTGCCCCCGCCCCCCTGATTCCTGCTCTGTACAGTGTGCCCCAGTGTTTGAACGGGTGGCTGAGTGTCTGTGCTGAGTCGGGGCCTGGCCAGCGTGGCTGACTTACTATTCTCACCGGGGGCCAGCGGCTGTGGCCAGCTGCCCAGTGTTTGAACGGGTGGCTGAGTGTCTGTGCTGAGTCGGGCCCGGCCAGCGTGGCTCACTTACTATTCTCACCGGGGGCCAGCGGCTGTGGCCAGCTGCCCCCGCCCCCCTGATCCCTGCTCTGTACAGTGTGCCCCAGTGTTTGAACGGGTGGCTGAGTGTCTGTGCTGAGTCGGGCCCGGCCAGCGTGGCTCACTTACTATTCTCACCGGGGGCCAGCGGCTGTGGCCAGCTGCCCCCGCCCCCCTGATCCTGCTCTGTACAGTGTGCCCCAGTGTTTGAACGGGTGGCTGAGTGTCTGTGCTGAGTCGGGCCCGGCCAGCGTGGCTGACTTACTATTCTCACCGGGGGCCAGCGGCTGTGGCCAGCTGCCCCCGCCCCCCGATGATCCTGCTCTGTACAGTGTGCCCCAGTGTTTGAACGGGTGGCTGAGTGTCTGTGCTGAGTCGGGCCCGGCCAGCGTGGCTCACTTACTATTCTCACCGGGGCCAGCGGCTGTGGCCAGCTGCCCCCGCCCCCCTGATTCCTGCTCTGTACAGTGTGCCCCAGTGTTTGAACGGGTGGCTGAGTGTCTGTGCTGAGTCGGGCCCGGCCAGCGTGGCTCACTTACTATTCTCACCGGGGGCCAGCGGCTGTGGCCAGCTGCCCCAGTGTTTGAACGGGTGGCTGAGTGTCTGTGCTGAGTCGGGCCCGGCCAGCGTGGCTCACTTACTATTCTCACCGGGGCCAGCGGCTGTGGCCAGCTGCCCCCGCCCCCCTGATTCCTGTTCTGTACAGTGTGCCCCTGTTTGAACGGGTGGCTGAGTGTCTGTGCTGAGTCGGGCCCGCCAGCGTGGCTGACTTACTATTCTCACCGGGGCCAGCGGCTGTGGCCAGCTGCCCCGCCCCCCTGATTCCTGCTCTGTACAGTGTGCCCCAGTGTTTGAACGGGTGGCTGAGTGTCTGTGCTGAGTCGGCCCGGCCAGCGTGGCTCACTTACTATTCTCACCGGGGGCCAGCGGCTGTGGCCAGCTGCCCCAGTGTTTGAACGGGTGGCTGAGTGTCTGTGCTGAGTCGGGCCCGGCCAGCGTGGCTGACTTACTATTCTCACCGGGGGCCAGCGGCTGTGGCCAGCTGCCCCCGCCCCCCTGATTCCTGCTCTGTACAGTGTGCCCCAGTGTTTGAACGGGTGGCTGAGTGTCTGTGCTGAGTCGGGCCCGGCCAGCGTGGCTCACTTACTATTCTCACCGGGGGCCAGCGGCTGTGGCCAGCTGCCCCGCCCCCCTGATTCCTGCTCTGTACAGTGTGCCCCAGTGTTTGAACGGGTGGCTGAGTGTCTGTGCTGAGTCGGGCCCGGCCAGCGTGGCTCACTTACTATTCTCACCGGGGGCCAGCGGCTGTGGCCAGCTGCCCCCGCCCCCCTGATTCCTGCTCTGTACAGTGTGCCCCAGTGTTTGAACGGGTGGCTGAGTGTCTGTGCTGAGTCGGGCCCGGCCAGCGTGGCTGACTTACTATTCTCACCGTGGGCCAGCGGCTGTGGCCAGCTGCCCCGCCCCCCCCTGATTCCTGCTCTGTACAGTGTGCCCCAGTGTTTGAACGGGTGGCTGAGTGTCTGTGCTGAGTCGGGCCCGGCCAGCGTGGCTGACTTACTATTCTCACCGGGGGCCAGCGGCTGTGGCCAGCTGCCCCCGCCCCCCTGATTCCTGCTCTGTACAGTGTGCCCCAGTGTTTGAACGGGTGGCTGAGTGTCTGTGCTGAGTCGGGCCCGGCCAGCGTGGCTCACTTACTATTCTCACCGGGGGCCAGCGGCTGTGGCCAGCTGCCCCCGCCCCCCTGATTCCTGCTCTGTACAGTGTGCCCCAGTGTTTGAACGGGTGGCTGAGTGTCTGTGCTGAGTCGGGCCCGGCCAGCGTGGCTCACTTACTATTCTCACCGGGGGCCAGCGGCTGTGGCCAGCTGCCCCCCGCCCCCTGATTCCTGCTCTGTACAGTGTGCCCCAGTGTTTGAACGGGTGGCTGAGTGTCTGTGCTGAGTCGGGCCCGGCCAGCGTGGCTCACTTACTATTCTCACCGGGGGCCAGCGGCTGTGGCCAGCTGCCCCCGCCTCCCTGATTCCTGCTCTGTACAGTGTGACCCAGTGTTTGAATGGGTGGCTGAGTGTCTGTGCTGAGTCGGGCCCGGCCAGCGTGGCTCACTTACTATTCTCACCGGGGGCCAGCGGCTGTGGCCAGCTGCCCCCGCCCCCCTGATTCCTGCTCTGTACAGTGTGACCCAGTGTTTGAACGGGTGGCTGAGTGTCTGTGCTGAGTCGGGCCCGGCCAGCGTGGCTCACTTACTATTCTCACCGGGGCCAGCGGCTGTGGCCAGCTGCCCCAGTGTTTGAACGGGTGGCTGAGTGTCTGTGCTGAGTCGGGCCCGGCCAGCGTGGCTCACTTACTATTCTCACTGGGGGCCAGCGGCTGTGGCCAGCTGCCCCCGCCCCCTGATTCCTGCTCTGTACAGTGTGCCCCAGTGTTTGAACGGGTGGCTGAGTGTCTGTGCTGAGTCGGGCCCGGCCAGCGTGGCTCACTTACTATTCTCACCGGGGCCAGCGGCTGTGGCCAGCTGCCCCCGCCCCCTGATTCCTGCTCTGTACAGTGTGCCCCAGTGTTTGAACGGGTGGCTGAGTGTCTGTGCTGAGTCGGGCCCGGCCAGCGTGGCTGACTTACTGTTCTCACCGGGGGCCAGCGGCTGTGGCCAGCTGCCCCAGTGTTTGAACGGGTGGCTGAGTGTCTGTGCTGAGTCGGGCCCGGCCAGCGTGGCTCACTTACTATTCTCACCGGGGGCCAGCGGCTGTGGCCAGCTGCCCCCGCCCCCTGATTCCTGCTCTGTACAGTGTGCCCCAGTGTTTGAACGGGTGGCTGAGTGTCTGTGCTGAGTCGGGCCCGGCCAGCGTGGCTCACTTACTATTCTCACCGGGGGCCAGCGGCTGTGGCAGCAGCCCCCGCCCCCCTGATTCCTGCTCTGTACAGTGTGCCCCAGTGTTTGAACGGGTGGCTGAGTGTCTGTGCTGAGTCGGGCCCGGCCAGCGTGGCTCACTTACTATTCTCACCGGGGGCCAGCGGCTGTGGCCAGCTGCCCCCGCCCCCCTGATTCCTGCTCTGTACAGTGTGCCCCAGTGTTTGAACGGGTGGCTGAGTGTCTGTGCTGAGTCGGGCCCGGCCAGCGTGGCTCACTTACTATTCTCACCGGGGGCCAGCGGCTGTGGCCAGCTGCCCCCGCCCCCCTGATTCCTGCTCTGTACAGTGTGCCCAGTGTTTGAACGGGTGGCTGAGTGTCTGTGCTGAGTCGGGCCCGGCCAGCGTGGCTCACTTACTATTCTCACCGGGGCCAGCGGCTGTGGCCAGCTGCCCCAGTGTTTGAACGGGTGGCTGAGTGTCTGTTCTGAGTCGGGCCCGGCCAGCGTGGCTCACTTACTATTCTCACCGGGGCCAGCGGCTGTGGCCAGCTGCCCCGCCCCCCTGATTCCTGCTCTGTACAGTGTGCCCCAGTGTTTGAACGGGTGGCTGAGTGTCTGTGCTGAGTCGGGCCCGGCCAGCGTGGCTGACTTACTATTCTCACCGGGGCCAGCGGCTGTGGCCAGCTGCCCCCGCCCCCCTGATTCCTGCTCTGTACAGTGTGCCCCAGTGTTTGAACGGGTGGCTGAGTGTCTGTGCTGAGTCGGGCCCGGCCAGCGTGGCTGACTTACTGTTCTCACCGGGGGCCAGCGGCTGTGGCCAGCTGCCCCAGTGTTTGAACGGGTGGCTGAGCGTCTGTGCTGAGTCGGGCCCGGCCAGCGTGGCTCACTTACTATTCTCACCGGGGGCCAGCGGCTGTGGCCAGCTGCCCCCGCCCCCCTGATTCCTGCTCTGTACAGTGTGCCCCAGTGTTTGAACGGGTGGCTGAGTGTCTGTGCTGAGTCGGGCCCGGCCAGCGTGGCTCACTTACTATTCTCACCGGGGCCAGCGGCTGTGGCCAGCTGCCCCCGCCCCCCTGATTCCTGCTCTGTACAGTGTGCCCCAGTGTTTGAACGGGTGGCTGAGTGTCTGTGCTGAGTCGGGCCCGGCCAGCGTGGCTCACTTACTATTCTCACCGGGGGCCAGCGGCTGTGGCCAGCTGCCCCAGTGTTTGAACGGGTGGCTGAGTGTTTGTGCTGAGTCGGGCCCGGCCAGCGTGGCTCACTTACTATTCTCACCGGGGGCCAGCGGCTGTGGCCAGCTGCCCCCGCCCCCCTGATTCCTGCTCTGTACAGTGTGCCCCAGTGTTTGAACGGGTGGCTGAGTGTCTGTGCTGAGTCGGGCCCGGCCAGCGTGGCTCACTTACTATTCTCACTGGGGGCCAGCGGCTGTGGCCAGCTGCCCCAGTGTTTGAACGGGTGGCTGAGTGTTTGTGCTGAGTCGGGCCCGGCCAGCGTGGCTGACTTACTATTCTCACCGTGGGCCAGCGGCTGTGGCCAACTGCCCCCGCCCCCTGATTCCTGCTCTGTACAGTGTGCCCCAGTGTTTGAACTGGTGGCTGAGTGTCTGTGCTGAGTCGGGCCCGGCCAGCGTGGCTCACTTACTATTCTCACCGGGGGCCAGCGGCTGTGGCCAGCTGCCCCCGCCCCCTGATTCCTGCTCTGTACAGTGTGCCCAGTGTTTGAACGGGTGGCTGACTGTCTGTGCTGAGTCGGGCCCGGCCAGCGTGGCTCACTTACTATTCTCACCGGGGGCCAGCGGCTGTGGCCAGCTGCCCCCGCCCCCCTGATCCCTGCTCTGTACAGTGTGCCCCAGTGTTTGAACGGGTGGCTGAGTGTCTGTGCTGAGTCGGGCCCGGCCAGCGTGGCTCACTTACTATTCTCACCGGGGGCCAGCGGCTGTGGCCAGCTGCCCCAGTGTAAGTCAGCGTGGCTGACTTACTATTCTCACCGGGGGCCAGCGGCTGTGGCCAGCTGCCCCCGCCCCCCTGATTCCTGCTCTGTACAGTGTGCCCCAGTGTTTGAACGGGTGGCTGAGTGTCTGTGCTGAGTCGGGCCCGGCCAGCGTGGCTCACTTACTATTCTCACCGGGGGCCAGCGGCTGTGGCCAGCTGCCCCCGCCCCCCTGATTCCTGCTCTGTACAGTGTGCCCCAGTGTTTGAACGGGTGGCTGAGTGTCTGTGCTGAGTCGGGCCCGGCCAGCGTGGCTCACTTACTATTCTCACCGGGGGCCAGCGGCTGTGGCCAGCTGCCCCAGTGTTTGAACGGGTGGCTGAGTGTCTGTGCTGAGTCGGGCCCGGCCAGCGTGGCTGACTTACTATTCTCACCGGGGGCCAGCGGCTGTGGCCAGCTGCCCCCGCCCCCCTGATTCCTGCTCTGTACAGTGTGCCCCAGTGTTTGAACGGGTGGCTGAGTGTCTGTGCTGAGTCGGGCCCGGCCAGCGTGGCTCACTTACTATTCTCACCGGGGGCCAGCGGCTGTGGCCAGCGGCCCCCGCCCCCCTGATTCCTGCTCTGTACAGTGTGCCCCAGTGTTTGAACGGGTGGCTGAGTGTCTGTGCTGACCCCGCCCCCCTGATTCCTGCTCTGTACAGTGTGCCCCAGTGTTTGAACGGGTGGCTGAGTGTCTGTGCTGAGTCGGGCCCGGCCAGCGTGGCTGACTTACTATTCTCACCGGGGGCCAGCGGCTGTGGCCAGCTGCCCCCGCCCCCCTGATTCCTGCTCTGTACAGTGTGCCCAGTGTTTGAACGGGTGGCTGAGTGTCTGTGCTGAGTCGGGCCCGGCCAGCGTGGCTCACTTACTATTCTCACCGGGGGCCAGCGGCTGTGGCCAGCTGCCCCAGTGTTTGAACGGTGGCTGAGTGTCTGTGCTGAGTCAGGCCCGGCCAGCGTGGCTCACTTACTATTCTCACCGGGGGCCAGCGGCTGTGGCCAGCTGCCCCCGCCCCCCTGATTCCTGCTCTGTACAGCGTGCCCCAGTGTTTGAACGGGTGGCTGAGTGTCTGTGCTGAGTCGGGCCCGGCCAGTGTGGCTGACTTACTATTCTCACCGGGGGCCAGCGGCTGTGGCTTTTTATTATAGACATTTCATTTATTTTAAATAAGATATTAACATTTATATCCTGGGGACAGAAAAGTCACCAATATCCAGGAATGACCCATGACCATTCTGCAATGTTTTTTTCATGATAAGATCCAGGCGGAGATGAGAGTCCAAATGGACACATGATAACCAAATGGTATACTGAGACACCAAATGTGTTTTTCTCGTGCATTTTTTTTATCACACAAATTTGCAATATTGAACTGTTCAATTATTAAATTATGCCCATAAAGTATGGGCATAACTAACCCTTTCCTCCGTGTTTCGACATGGCGACCGCGGACACCGCGGTCGCCATGTTCGCCATGTCGCCATGTTCGCGCGCTTACATTTACGAATCTTCTTCTTCTTCATCTTGTACACATTTACGATTGAATCAGCTAAATCTTTATTTACACTGCCCATTATAATACATCAATGTCCAGCACCCTCCCTTCAACATCCGTGTCGTACACTAAATTCAAAATAAAACCGAGGGAACGTCTCCCTCGGTTGAAACGGGGAAAACGATCACGCTTCGGACTGTAGATATTCCGTATATTCTTGTGCAAAAATAAATGAGAAACAAAATAAAATCGATACTGAATTAGCAAAACAACCTAATGAAGCCACAGATACCAAATACACCATGTTTACCAATGTAGTAAGCCCGCGCAAGCTGAAACTGCAGAAGAGGAGCGGCTCGGGGACGCCGGCGTCCCCGCGGAGTTGAAGAGGTTAATGTGAGCAAAACATGAGGAGCTTTCCATCGGAGAGGTGCCTGCCCCTGAGGCTTGAATTAATTCAGAAAGATAGATTTGTTATTCTGTCACATTGAGAGCCGTTCTTCAATGTAATGCAATTAATTACACAGTGTTTACTGTGTGAGACAAAACAAACTCCATTTTGATGTAAATGAAAGGCTACATCCCTCACACGGGATTTTAAACTAAGTACATTATGAGTGTTCCCCCTCAACATCTGAGGGCCTCTCTGCTCCCCGACATGCAGCGGGTTGTTTTATGGCAACTGCAGTCTGTGGAAACAGCGAGAGGAGGCACAACTCTGAGCTGTAACAACACAAGAAGTAGAAAAAGCCTAAATATAATCTAGTCAGAACTGCATGAAATCGTCTTGTGAGAAGGCATCTGGCGTGTGTGCTCACATGCCAGAGTTTCCGAGATGGATGCAATAGAACATTTAATACCAGACTTGATTCTTATGTTTTAATGGTAGAAGGTAAAAGTGGAGCTTGTTATTAACAACAGAAGAAATTGTGAACATACCACTGGGATTTTTTTTTTTTTTTTTTTGTGTAAAAAGCACCGCATGGCAAATATCTCATATTGCTCTGTGGGATTACTTAAATCTGCCCTTCTTTGTTGCACCTTTATGTTTCAGACAATGTTTATTTCTTGTTGTACTCAAGGTTCAATGTGTTTTTCAAGAATAAACCAAAGAGATTATAAGCAATCATATCCTTGTTTTCACTGCTGCAAAAAAAGACATCAAATCCAATCTTAATCCATGCATACTGTACTGTACCTTAATGATGAGCTGCAGTTTACATTACGTTGCCTGACAGCTTTGCCTTATGTAACTTAAGATAATCCCCTTACAACTTGGCTCTCTGCATATTGAACTAGTAGTGAAATGCATCTTTCATGGTGCCAAAGGGAATAGAAACATGAAACTGGAAGCGGACAAGGTTTGAATTCAAGCATATGCAACTTGGCAGCCTTAATATATAACTCAATTTTGTGTCTTCATCAATATAAATAAAAGACAAAGAGGGTAGGGATAAACTGGCAGGACCACCACACCTGAGTGTCCAAGTACATCTCTGTACAGACAGGTATGGAAAACAAGCTAAAATTAACCAAAGTGTGAAACATCTCAAGGGACAGTGGTTTGCACACATCTGTTGTTTCTTATGATTAAACGTAGGAGAAGCAGATTCTGTGAAACATGTGAGCATGTCAGAGAGGCAGCGAGGCATGATGAACCAAATACATCATACCTTGAGCAACGTTACTACTCATGTGATATCTGCTCTTCCATAGGAATGAGCATACAGCTGACTAGAAGCTGGTTTACAGTATGTGAACTTGGATTTGGCTTCACTACCTGTTGTTTTGTGGTCACAGGTTAAGAATAAATTTACTCTGGCCTGTTATTAAATGATAAATTTTACATTCTGCCTGTGAGTTGAAATTAAAACATTAGTTTAGTCTCTACTGTAAGATTCAAATTATAATTTATTTATAAATGGCTTCATCAAAACTTCACAAATAAAAATCTTTCATTTGCATTGGTGAATCAAGAAAAACACAGACATCACAGACTACAGTGGGGTAAACATCATATTGAGACGAACACAGACTATGATGAACTGAGATACAAGAATAGGAAGGAAAAAAACAAAAGGCTGGGCAAATGCATTTAGCACATGATCAAGCACATTGAAGTCATTCAATGTGCTTGACAAAAATAATAGAAGCATAAAAACGTGTGATTAAAAAAGTGGACTGTGGAAAAAAAAAAGAAAAAGCTTGTTGGATGCAGAAATGGTTAATAAGTCAAAGACAGAAAGAAGGTGAAGTGACTGGGGACGTGGAGGTTGTTTTGTTTTGTTTTGAATATATTTGTAGTGGCTAATGGATGAATAAATACCTAAATACATTCCACAGGGATGCCTTTATAATAGTCATACACAACACAGGCACACACATGACTAATAGATACAGATCAAATAACAGCAGATGAAAAATAAATAATATATGAATATGCATTGTGAAGTCTTATGTAAATGTGAGTTTGTCAAATGTCTGATGAGGGGGATATGTTATTGTTATGTAATAACAGTAATAATAGTAATTGGAGCAGTCTTGTACTGCATGACAGATGGCAAGGAGTTAAAAAGAAGTTGAAAGAGGAAAAGAAAGAGAAGAACAGAAAAAGAGGAGAAAAAAATGTGATTGTCTATTGTGTGTGTTTGCGAATGCCAATAAATCTATTCAAGCTGGGGAGCTTTTATTCCATTGTCTGGACGTCTTTCAATTTCTCACTGTTGACCCCACAAAAGTTCAAACACTGCCCTATTGACACTCACATGCCTGTGTATATTGATAAACCATCAGTGAGGGAGCCATTCCTCAAGGCTTTAATATATGTTGATTTACTGTTAGGCTGAGGAGAGACGACTCTCCACCACTAAACCTGACGATAGCTCAGATTCCTGTGGGGCTCTACTCTTTTGTCACACATTAAGTTAACATCAGCTGCGGGTGATTCAGAGTCACACATCAGGTGTGACACAGTCCGCTTCCGTAAGCAAATAAAAGAGAACTCTATTATGAGTCAGGCTTTACCGGAGGCTCCGCTCAGGCAGCTGTTAACAATGCAGGGAAATTAAAGCACAGCATGAATGCTCACTGGAAACTGTCAATATACAGCCAATATTGGATAAGAGCCGCCTGTCCTATTCAGGAAATCAATGTTCCATGCTCAGCCACACTGTCTCTCTCCTTTCACAGCAGGGACAGATGTCAAGAGCTCCAAATAAATAAAAACAACCAGCAAATTGAATAAAAGTGGGCAAATGTAGCAGATAAATACATTTGATTCATGGTTTTAAATGACAGATATGCAAGGCAATCCTTTCCCAGGATACTAAGGGGTTTTAGTACAGTAATTACTGAAGCTGACGGTTGAGATAAGACAGGGCATAATCTGATTCAAACAGGAGGAAGGACTCGTTGCAGAGGCAGCACTTACCACCATCTTATTTTTCGACACCCAGCAATCAGCAGGGAAGTCCTGCAGCATAGGTACAAGGAACTGCAGGCAGCCGTCCCAGTGACACAGCAGCAGCATCATGCCGATCAGGTTGACTATCCTCACCATGGCACTGGCCAGGTCATAGGTCATGTGGAAGATCTGAAGGGTGGAAGAGAGAGGAAGCAGGAAACAGGGTTAGGGTAGGATGACTCACCATGCCGATGGTGAAATCTCTCTACATTGAAAACACACACACACACAATCAAGGGAGCTTTTCCTCCTCCACAAGCAGTTCAATGACTTTTGCATCTCTTTTTTGATCACATCATGCACAGCTTGTTGTGGTTTAGGAATTAGGTGACAAAGTACTGTCTGCCTGTGGAAACCAGAGCTTATCACACTGCAAGTAGATGAGCTGCTGGATGCAGATGTTGCTGTTCTGAGAACAATCCACTTGGGGATGGTCGGCAAACTGGGAGCAGAGCTTTACCTTCCCTGCTGCTGAATCGCTCTTATCATCAGCCACTCAGCCAAACACAATAATGGTACAAGGGTAGAGGTTGCCGAGCTCCTGGGGTGAGAGTGCTCACAGGCTGGGTTTGTTAATCCTAATGATAAATATACTCATAAGGCGCTCCAGGACTTCTGGGCTGGTGTAGATTTTAATGGCCTCAACCATTCAAAGCCTCTTAATCCCAATGAAGACCACGGTGTACACTGCTAATCGCTCCACTCCTTATTAAAATTCACTCAGTGCCTTTAAGAGGGCACATTCCATCTTCACTTTGTTGTTCAGCAGTGGGTGATGATGAGGAGAAAGATAAAGACATCATCATATTTGTCACACAAACTTTAGTCCTTCCTTAAGTTCCTGAAGTACTGGGGTTGTTTATTTTTCACTTTCTATCTGAACACACATGAATTGTGAGTGTTTTATTTTTTCAGTGTGCGTGTTAAGAGAGAAGCTGGCAGCGACCAGTGTTTGTCTGGGACAGTGTGGGTGCTGCTGCACCATCAAATCACATCAATTTAGCTCCGTCAACAGGCTGACATGAAGCCAGAGGTATGCTGAGGAAAATGTGCCCAGGCGAGGAGCGGAGCCAGGCGGTCTCAGAGTGGATGGAGACATCCCTCGCTCACGCACTCTCGCTATCTGTCTGTCCACATACAGGAAATATCAACCTGCTCCTCGCCTATACTCCACCCCTCTCTCTCTTCCTTTTGTTCTGTTGTTCAAAATGTTTAGCCTTGGGCACTTCTACATCACCTAAGTCGAATCATTCGCCCAGCTGCACCTTTTTTTTTTTTTTTTTTTTTTTTAAATTTGCTCAACCCATCGGATGCTGTGGTTTTCCACACCTCCCCTCACAGCTGCAATTTAAGTGTAAGGTATTGTTTGTTTTCTTAAATGGAGACAGGCTTTCCTTTAAACATTGTGATAAATAAGTTATGTTGTCTAGTATGCAGTGTTGTGTGATGTCAAATTTGTTGTTGGAGCCGTAATGAAGTTGTGTTAAATTCACTCAGTGGAGGATAAATAAATCATGAGGTATCCCTTTCCATTACCCACGATGAGCCGAATATATTTCACTTTTGTGAAATTGTATTTCTGGACAGGAGAGGGGAGGGTTTTTTTTTTTTTTTTTTAACTGAGTCTGCTTTTTTAACTATATAAATTTGCCAAACAATTAATGAATTTAAATACAACAGTTCCTGAGACATTAAGGGCTGACAGAGATATAAAGCAGACAAACACACAGTGTATTATTTACATTTGGAATTGTCATTTTTGAAATTAGCTGTCTGAGATACTGACTTAATTTCAATTGCAATATTACATTCCCCTGTCAGGCTATCTGCAAAAAGAGGCTGCATATTTTGTCTAAGGGGAAGAATGAGGCTGTGTTGCTTCCTCTGCTGCAATGGAAAAGCAGATACTTACAGTAGTTTCAAAGAAAGGAGATATGAGATGATAAATGTGAAATTATTTGTTTCCTCAGTTTTTTTTTCTCCAAAGACAGGACAAAGGGCTATTTCACCAATTTTCATTTTACATCATAACATTATATACACTGCAACACCACAAGCCATTTAAACTCTACATTTTGGATAGTGCAGATAATATTGTGATTATAATAATATTCTAATCAACAGTTGAGTCCTAAAAGCATTATTTCCATCTTTATTATATTGATGGATTTGACAAGGTGGAAAGAGTAATGTGCAGTGTGAGTTGACTGATCAAGCTGTTGGGCATATTTTGGATTTAATAACTTAGTAATTAAGATCAAGGTGACGCATTTTCACCCAGAAATGGACCACATTCCATCACAAACGAACAAGGCCGGCTGGCAAACAAAACATCGGCCAGCTCGGGTGAGGTGAAGAACACTGTTTGCATGATTGTGTTTCGACTTCTGCTGTTTCGTCTGACCATGGATCCATGCGCTCAACCAGCTCATTTAACAAACTCCTATTACCAACAGGGTGTCTCCCAGAAGTTGAATCACAATCTGAAGTGACATCCTGGGTGAATCAGCCAAAATTGTGTGTAGCATTGGTATAGCATGGCATTTATTGTGAAGCTCGGACCGTCTCTCTGCATTGTGTGGGTTGTCCTTCACCATGTCAACTTGCTGAAAACCAACAAACTTTCTCCGCTGTCGGTACATTTCATTTCTAAAGCAGGATAAATCCTTTTCAGCCTCTTGTAGTGCAGCCTGAATGACTCATTACAGTTCAACAATAACCACTCCTACATCCTTACTGTAGAAGTGCCCTCAAAAGACCTCCGGCACTTAACTGCTGTGTAGAGAATAAAGCCTATGAGAACTGTCACGGGTAATGCCATGCAAATCTCCAGTTTGTAACCCAAACTGTACTGTCACTGGAGGAAGGTGAATCCCCTATCTCGCTTCACAGCTGTAATCAATTCAAATACACCCATGCCAAGCAGGAACAGACTTTCCAGTTACCAAAATGTGTTCCCAAGATTGGTTCTGTTAAAAGGTTGTTAAAGGATCATTATTCTGAAGCAAAGGGAGGATGTCTCCGTGTCGCTTCTCCCTCTCTTTTTATTTCTGTCCTCTCATGTATTTGAGGACAGCCTCTGACAGCAGCACATTTACACTTGGAAACACTGTAAACGCACACGCATACAGCATTTAAAAAACAGACATGCACTTGTTATTTGCACACACAGCAATTCACAACCTGGCGTGTTAAATGGAGGATGATGGATTGCTGACCACTTTTTTTTAATTGATAGGGGCACAGAGTGAGGCTGGCAGTATTAGCATCAGAATAAACAAGAGAGCTTTGATTGATGAGGGCACAGGAACGCAACACAACCACTTTCTTAAGGGGTCTCATTGTTACTTACACTGCTCTCATTAGGCCTCTCCACGTGAGAAACTAGGCCAATATCTGTTTGCCATTTTTTGGGGGGGGATTTTTTTAATCAAAGTATTGGGTCAGGTCATATTAGCTAAGGTAAGTCAACATAAGCATATTGGTTTCACAAGTGCAACTAATGAAACAACAATTGGTTGTAAGCGTGTACAGTGTAGGAGCTGTGACTGTGTGGGGAATGCCACTTTAACCACAATCAAGGCTATCAAAAAAAGCAGGGGGAGGGTCAAATACTCACAATTAAACTGGCTCTTTTACTAAACTGCTGCTAGAAATACTTTTCGTTATACTGCTTCAAGTCCTGCTACTTAAACACCAGTAAACCCTGGTCTTCCTCGGACAGTGGGGGTCCTATGCTCACTTTCACTGTGGCTGTGGTATATTTGAAATCATTTTTATTATTAAATGTATAATACATATTTTGTAAAATTATTATAAATTATTGAAATTTTCACAATTTTATAAGTATATATATAATATTAAGTATATATATATTTTTATTTTACAATTACATTGAAATCAAAGAATATATCATTATTATAAGTCATTAGGATCATTCTTGCTACAATTATATAAAGACACACACACACACCTATTACAGACTAACCATACACATAATCTGCTTTACATTTCTTATCTCTATAACTATCATCTACAGATGTGTCAATTATGTACTATATGTACCCTCCATGTCACTAGTTTTACCACGGTGTGGCCAATAAAGGAATAAAGAAAAAGAAAAATATGCATAACAGAGATCAAGTCATGCAATCACTGTATCTTTCTCAGGCCCAAACAGGCAGAGGGTGGATGGAAGCAACTGCCGAGTCTGAGTATGATCCAGGTGAGAGAACAGATGCACGGTGCTGAAGGTAGCAGCCCAAACACGGTCAACGTCACACAATACCAAGGCATCAGGCGTTTGCTGCTAATGATG
The DNA here is from genome assembly GCA_021432705.1 of Caranx ignobilis. NCBI lineage: Eukaryota > Metazoa > Chordata > Actinopteri > Carangiformes > Carangidae > Caranx > Caranx ignobilis. The sequence goes on from MU270012.1 coordinate 39,716,649, forward strand.
ATGAATGTCTTGGCATGACAGTGTCACGACACATAGGAGAAACCAAAATTCTTCACTCACATTGTTTTTTCCTGACTGATCCTCAACACGTGTCCTGTCCATCACAGATCTCAACCTTCCCTTCATGTTTGACTTTCACTGCTATGCTGCTAAGTGGTACGCTTTATTAAAAAAAATTAGGCTTCATTTACTGTAATTGGTTTTTTGCATAATTTATGTAACAATTAACTCTGACTATTAGAGCTACATTTCTAAAGCAGTTATTTAATTATCAACATTGTGGACATTTCATGTTGTCACACGTTTTTTGGTTGCAGCAAATAACCGATTGTATGTGCACTGATATATTTTTCAATTTCTTTTTTATTTCTGATTTTGGGGAGTCCACATCTGTGCAGTTTTAGTTTGTTTTAACTATCGTGCAACTCACCATGTAAGAATTTTAAATATGTAAGGTTTAAATAAACACAGGAAAGCGCAGGACCTCTTTGATTCATCAGTTTGAAATATATGGCAAACATAAAAATACAATTTAGCTCCTACATATTTGAAAATGTACATTTTAAGTCAAAATATGAGTATTGAGCTATAGATGAGGTGATTATGTCTTTTCTCTGAAAATAGTTATAGTTTAACGTGTAGCTTAATAAACAGTGGATGTAATACGTTCAGTACATTTAATTGCCACATGCTGCATCTTCCTGTGCTAGAGCGAGACAAGATTGTCCATGATAAGTAATGAAGTTCATCAACAAAATCATCACATGCTTGTTATTTTTAATCATCAAACATGATGGCAGATTCTAGGAGCAGACTGTGGGCAGGGGTTAGATTTCTCACTATAAATGCCTCGACCAAAATGTCATGCTCATGCATGCTGTCATGGTGGACGAAAGCACATGTGGAGAATGAGAAATAGCCCAGGGAGTGGACCGCAGGGAACACCCTTCCATCATCTGTCTAAACAGGCCTGGAGGGCTCGGATCACAAAAACCACTCTCACTCAGCTCCCCACCAAGATGCGGCATTCAGTTTGTGCAGGATTACACATTTTTGTGTAATAGTTTTTTTTAAGCAAATCCACTGTGGGTATTCATATCGCACACAGGCTCATTCAGTGTTGAGGACCTGTCACTGTTGCTGGCAAGCCTCATTGTGCACTCAATAATAGCCCATTAAATCTATTCTTCCTGCTTTTCTTATCTCTGAAAGACCAGTCATTGGCCAAGGTAATGGGTCAGTGAGTGGGGGGCTGATTAGTTGATTTAACTTATTTAAATATTTTTGTATAGATTCACTGGGTGGAAATGAAACACACCTCACTCATTTTCTGGGTCCACAGGGCAGCAACATGGCTGACGTTTAACAAAGAACTCAACATTTAACTGACATGTCATTTTGTTTCTCCATAACTTCAGTACACAGAAACTTAGGTGGGCTGAGCCGAGAATCTTAACAAACTAATATGCAAATATTAATAGTAGGGCTACAGGATATGCTAAGAATAACTAAATAAGTGAGTAAATAAATACACACACATACACACACACACACACACACACACACACACATATATTTCATGGTACTGACATGAAATATGATGTATCATATTTCAAATGGTCATTTTTGCTCTTTTATTTTCCCTTGAAAAATATAAAATTGATGATGTGATTCTTGTTGGGTCTTGTACCAAAACAAGTCCCTTTTCATCTTGAGAATATTGCTGGCCAGGGTGCTGGCCAACACTTATGGTACTGACATTGCACAAAAATTTTGCAACACATTTTAGTGCAGTCCAATAGAGATTGATGTCCTGTCACTTGTAATAAATAAACACAGTTGATGTGGCGGAGCCCTTTGTACTTAAAGGCATTTGACTGCACACCTCACTATAAAAATATTAGTTTTTTAAATTCCCTGCTCTTAGAAAAACCCTCAGCTCTTCTCACAAACTCATCTCCATCCATGCTATAGGGAACGTTTACAGGGTCGGCCAGTTGAGACGGTTATGTTGTAGGCATCAGGCACGATGAGAGGAAGCCCTCAGAGCTTAGTCATTAGTGCACTGCCTTGAATCTGATTTAACAGGATGACTAATCTCATACAAGTCACTGGTTCGTCAACAGGAGACAACTCCAATGAGGAGAATATCCGGTCACAGTCTTATTTTTATCCTGATGAAAAGTGACAAGAGGAAGCTGACAAGAGGGAGACAGGGGAGGCACCATAACAGCAATCTGCTGTGTGCACGTGTGTGCACGTATGTGTGCATGTGTGAGTGCGTGCTGCAAGTGTGATGGACATCTGCAGCCCATGTTGAACATCATTATGCATGACAGTGTTATCACTGGCATATAGCCACCACTGCCAAAACCTCCTTGTTTGTTAACATTCTGTCAACATTCTGGAGGCAATCAGAGCTAATTTATGACAACTGCAATAAATAGGACATACACATGGTGAGGGATCAGCTTTACTTTGCAACAGGATACTGATGGTGATGTTTGGATTGGAGTCTTTGAGGAGGTTAAGACAATATGAATGCAGACACAGATGTCATTTTAGTTGCTGAGACCATTCTGTGCTTTGTTTTTTAATTACAATAGATGAGAGCTGCTAGTAGTATACAAATAATATAACATGGACCATTTTAGATGTAATTTTCACTAGATGCAGCTCAGGAATTAAAGAAACATTTCTATGTGTAGGGCAGCCATTCTGTCACAACACTGAAAGATCTTATTCTGCTGAAGAATTAGGTGATCACCTGAATCAAAGAATGTCATCCCTACTCTCAAACATGGAAAATAATGCTAGTAGGGCCTCAAAAGTAAGTGGAAACAAAACCTAGTACTGACCATGCCAAATCAGCTGAAAAGAGAGGTGGGGAAAAGAAGGCTTCTCAAGCTTTACAGGCAGAGGGATACACTGAACGTCGGGTTGCTTCCATCCTCGAAATTTCAACGACGGTCGTTCATAACAACAAGGTCAAGCAGCAGACATCGCGGGCCACAAAGCTACAGACTGGCAGTGGGTGAAAACACCTCTCCACTGACCGAGATGACCACAATCTCATTCGAATGTCACTCAACAGTCATAGCATGTCATCAAGTGACCTACAAAAAGAGTGGCGAATGGCAGCTGGGGTGAAGTGCACAGCAAGGATGGTCTGAAACCGACTCCTGGAGGCTGAAGTCGTGCAGAGCTAAAAATCCCACCATCCATCAGTGAGGCAAAGAAGAGTCAGGATTTGTTCTGGAAAAGACAATTAGGACTAGACCTTAAATAACGATGATGATGATTATTATTACAGATTATATATTAGTTTTAGAGAAATAATTTTAGTGGTTTATAGAATAAAACTATTAATAATAAAAATTTTAATTCTCTAAATAGGAAAGTAAAAATCTAACAGTTATCTCTTGTTTTTTTTTTGTTACTCACAACCTCCACATGTGATATCTATTTTATACAGTCCTAATATCTGTAAATAAACATGGGATAGTAAGCACTGAAATTTCCCATTTCCTTCATGTGTGTTGTTCTGTAAAACCTGTAAAACCTGTAAAACCTCCTCATACAGGAGGAGAATACTGGAAACAACTTGCCATTTAAGGGGAGAATCATGCTCAAGGACACACTGTGGTTATGTGCCAACATGTCTGGGCTTCGAAGGATGTCATGCAATCATACATGTCAACAAGCCGGTATAAGCATGCATACACTTATACACAGGAAAACATACAGCTGTAGGCTACTGCAATGAATATACATGTATGATAATTGCAATGCTCAAGATTAATGATCTGCACCCATGGCCTGTTACATTATTTCCATAGTAAAATATGATTTTATTCATGCATTCTTTGACAGACTTAGATATGTTGTTATTTCACAAGGTATTGACACTATAATTGAGAATGATGCTCCTATTGCTGCAGGAGCGCAGGTCACCTCAGTGCAACTCCTCCTGAGTGTGAGTGTGAAACAACAAACAATTTGCTTAGTCACCTTTGGAAAAAAGGGTTTCTGTACGTAACGTGTCCAGAAGTCATCTGTTCAGTATGCCACTATGATTGTGTGAATCTGTTTGCTTCAGGCACTTCACCTGTAATACATCTGAGCTCAGTTTTGTCTCTGCTTTTCTTATGAATAGCATCTCCGTCTCTTTGGTGCATCTGATATTGTTCTATTCCTTTGTCTTGTCCTGAATTCCTAAAAAGCTTCACTCACTGCACCAAGTGCGAGAGAAAAGACACTTATTCAAAAATTTGTTCCCAAAAGTATCACTATACGAGGCATTAAACCAGGCGGTTCAGTTCACTGAGCTGTATTCAACGCCTCCCAGAGGAAGTGTCCTTTGTGTGACTTCTAACTGAGGAGGAGATGAAACTCAAACAATAACAAACCAAATGAATTTGTGCAGGACTATTTATGGATTGCAGATACTTGTGATATACGAGTAAAATAAATCAGCTTTGCCTTTTTGGAGGACACTGGGACATCACAGGTCGGCAGCTTCCGCCATGTCAGAGGAGTGCGTCTCATTGCGGCGCCATATTTAGAGCAGCAAGCAAAGCAGAATGGCATTCAGCAATGTTACAGGGGGATAAAAAAAATTGCCCAGTGTTACGGATCACGAGGATCTTTCCTCAGTTCTGTGAGGCAGTTTGTTTTCTCGGACAGTATAGGTATAAAACTGTGACCACACAATAAATACTTCCGGTTTCTCTCCAAAGCTCAAAGTGCAGGCGAATAGATCAAAGTAAGGTCACCGTGAAGTGCTGCCAAAATATTCAAATGACTGTGAGACACTCGCATGTCGCCTGAAGTGTAGCTGTCAATAGTAAAAGTCAAAAAGTCAGTCAGGTGGTGAGATCTGGGCGACAAGTTATTCTGCAGTGACAGATGACATTTCTCTGAGGTTGCATCTGGAGTACTCTGGCGCTGAGGCAAAGCTGGCCTTTCACTCTGTCTGCCTAACTAGCATTCATCAGCAAAGCCTTACAAACACACACACGCACACCATCCACATAGGCATAAAATGCATAAATGGCAGTTGGCTCAGTGAGTGTAATGGGTCAGGTTTATTCTGGAGTCACCACTGTCCTGCAATGTCCATGCACTTTTTGCAACAAAATGAGTATGAATCTGTGTGTGCATCTGGTTTTTGTTTTGTTTCCTCACATCCTTGTATTTTTCTTTATTTCTAAGCTTTAGTGCTAGTCTGGGGAGGTGGTCAATTACAATAAAACAACAGCCCATGGCTATAAACTAGTTCAGCAGGCACTTCTGTTTTTTCTTTTTTATTTCTTTCTTTTCTCTCCTTCTTTTTTTCTGCTGCCTCTTCTCTCCTCTCCTTTGTAGCCTTATTGCACACTCAACATATGAGAGCTCGCTGTCAGTGTGTCCACTCTATTCAAACAAAGGTTGGCCTGAACTGCACGTATCCCTCCCTACATTTTGGGCTCAGAGGTGCAGCAGCAGGCATGCATGGTGGCAAAGGGATTCTCCCCCAGTGATTCATTTGAACTTTTACTCTCTTTGAAATGGCATCACAGAGGCCCTGCATGATTAATGTCACCACACTTATATACACTGTTCTACCCCAGCGTGCCAGCTGAATATCTGAAAACCAGGAACTTTTCTAAATGCCTGTGGGCAGGTCTGGGGCCACTGTGGTTTGATTGGCAATCAGCTTGCTATTCAACCTTTCTGCATGCACATGTAATGTCATCAACTCAGGTGAGCACACCCACCAACTAACGAAGCTGTGCTGCATTTTGATAACATTGTGCAAACAGGCTAATTAATGGATCTCAACACTGTTTGTATGTATTCTCTTGGCTCTAATGTGGAAAAACTCCACAGTAAAATCAAACATGTTTTACAAATCACTATACACTACTATACTGTTACTATGACCATAAACAATCAAATGAATGTTTTCTAAAATAATCATCATCAGTGACTCATACTGAAATAATTGTTTTGTTGGGTGTTGATGTTTTGATGAAAACAGACAGATTTGTCATAACAATGAAAGGATACATTTACAGCAGAATACAATTAATACTTCATAATTAATTTTTCTATTCAATAATGTCATTTTTCAATTATATTACAATTTCCTAAGCTGAGATCCTAATGTGAAATATGAAAAAGATAAAAATTAATAGGTTCTAAAGCCACAAAAAATGTATTTAAAATCTATGATATATCCTATAATGATTAGTGTCTGTGCTGTAACAAAACAATTATTTTTGTGATTATGTGAAACATGCAGTAAATGGATCCAAAAATCATCTAATAGAGACACAAGGAAATTCAATACTGTATTTGTACTATGTAATATAGTATTTCAGTGTGCAATGATAGGTATGAACTGCTTACATTAAGTGAAAGAGCCATCTCTTAAATGATTTCTGGTTCTGGAGGTACACAATTTGACTAGTAAAGAAAACATGGGTTTAATCCCTGACACTAATAACAGCATGTACTGCAGCGATGCAGTGCTGCTGCTATAACATCTGTATTATGACCATGCACACTGATTCTGCCAAAGTACTCTTCATCGAGACACTAAACCCCGAACTAAAGCCTCAACCCTGCACCACCACTGCCTCGGAGAAATATAAGCATACAGGGCTTTGGTTATTTTTAGGGAGGATATGTGGAATGACAAACAGCAGTTTATTATGAGACTCTGAGCCTCCATGAAGCAGTCCTCCTCCTCATAAGTTGCATTTGTTAAATTATCCAGTGCTTTCCCTTATTTTGTGACTGGACAACATAAATAACAAAACTCTAGTTTGTCCATCTGCCCCCTCTCAGCCTGAAAACATTACCTCATATAACCTCACAATTGAGCGGTGCACCTCTGACTGTCCTGGAATATTCTCTAGTGAGCGTCCTCTTGTTGACTCCACACTGAGGCTCTGATTCTTCACTTTGCACCTTTTACCTCCGAGACTAAAAAACAAGATGCATCCGGTGAGAGCAACTGGAACTTTTCTAATTATTACCGCAATTATAATCATGCTTGTATTGCAGCGAAGCCTCTCTGGGCTCTGTGGTCCCACTGCTAGATGGATGGGCACACCGAGAGAAAACGGTAATAACATGGCAGCTTCATCAGCTCATTGGTGACTGGGGTACAGCAAAAGAGCCTCTTCACTCATTTCAAGGGTGGATGTAATCAGAAGCAGCATTTATCCATGTTTCCTTTTCAGAGAAAAGGGGAAAATACAAATCTCTGCAAACAGCCTTGCTGTTGCTCCCCAGCATGGGAATACCACTTGGACTATAATTGGATTTAGGAAGTGGAACTGGCATAATAAAACGGTATCCTGTCATTTATTGTGATTTCCTTGGTATTTTCCCTGTCTCTACATCTTGTTGACATCCAGGGAATCTAATTTGCTTAGGACAAGTCAATACAGCACACATCACAGAACTGGGCAGCATTCAACACAACTTTTACCACAGGTCAGGTGCACTTCCCTACCTCTTCCCACTGGTGGATGTAGCGAATGAGTCTGGAGAGGCGCAGGAGCCGCAGCAGGCTGAGAATCTTGGTGAAGCGGACAATCCGCAAGGCGCGCGCCGTCTTGTAGAAATCTGAATCTATGCGTGTTTCCACGATGAGGAAGATATAGTCCACAGGTATGGAGGAGATGAAGTCCACCACAAACCAGCTCCGCAAGTATTTAATCTTGATCTGTTGCGGATCCAAAATGATCTCTGTGTTGTCCTCCTTGACGATGCCCGTCCTGAAGTTTAGGACCAGGTCCATGAGAAAGAAAGTGTCGGAGACCACGTTGAACACGATCCAGGGGGGCGTGTGCTCATCTTTAAAGAACGTGATGCCCACGGGGATGATGATGAGGTTGCCCACCATCAACAGCAGCATGGTCAAGTCCCAGTAAAACCTTGTTGGAGAGAAAGGGAGAAAGGAAGGAGAAACTCGATTACCAAACAGAGAATACTCAAAATCAAAAGATGGGTAAAAATCATAAACTGCCCAACAACTGGTGGTGTTCTGCACAGATTTTGTTCTGTATCACTTAACTCATCATACAAAAAAAAGATTAAAGGAATATAATTAAATCCCATCTGTGTTATATCACTTGCCTATTTTACCCTTAGGTACCTGTAAGTGTTTTGCAGTGTGGTGGAAGTAACCACGTGCACATTCACACAGTGAAATTATGGCGTAATGACCTAAACATATGTAACCTCCCCACCACACCAGCAGACAGCTTGACATGCAAGCTATTTGTGTTTGACCCATAAATCACAACTCAAAGGTCAATGAGGGTTAACTGTTAATTACAGACTGTACTGTGACCTCGTCCATCTTCCAGCCCTGAGAGTTTGGATATAAATTGCACTCTCTGTGCACTCTTGCTTGGTAATTGAATCCAGATTGGGTCTTTTGTGGTAAGGGTGATGTATCCTGGATATTCCATATATTGCATCATGAGGACGTTCTGCATGGTGCGCTGGCCCACTGAGTTTGGGATGATTTACCCACTCACCTTTAACTGGGCCATAAAGATCTGTCTCTGTGCAAAACCAATTTCAAGAACACGGCCATAAGAGATAAAGAAGAAAGAATGCTACATACATAACCAAGGAAGAAGATGTATTTTTTCTAGAAGCTAGCTAGGCCCCTACAATACGTAACTACCTCTCTTTCACTTCCTGTAGCTGTAGCTGATGTCTGTTGGTTTCACAGCATCTAGAAGTAAATAACTTATGGGCTTAGTAAAACTAACAGTTGGGCGCATACTCTCAACCTCACAGGGCAAGTTAGAAATAACCTGGCACAACTGCGGTGTCTTATTTTTTATTTTGTACTGATACCTTCATGGGAACCATGTATTTCCTTTGTTGGACGATGCACAGTGTATCACCTACTGTAGTTGATAAGTAGTTAGATCTGAATGCCTTTTCTTTCTAATGTCCTCTGATTAAGTGCTTGAAATTAAAGTACTTTTTGACAATTACAATAGATGCTGCTCTAAACCACTGATGTCCACACTGCCATTAAAGAAATGTTAAGGGATGAAGACTTGGTCACAACTAATAATATTTGTTTTCAGCTAGCAGTGTTTAGTTTTATTTTTTGAGAATGACGGATAGCCTTCTATTCTCCCTGTTGGTCATGTTTGCCTCAGGGGATGAGAAGTCTCATTGCCTCTAAAACATGGATCTATGGACGAAAGCTATTGAGTAGATGCTTGGTTCTAAATGTGTTTACTGGATTACAGTTTAAAAGAGCATCTAACATTTACACATGCATACATAAATATACAGTATGTACCAACACACATCTCATGTCTATTGCAGATACACACACACATACACACACACCAAGGAAACAGTGACAGTAATTGGAATTCTTCAAAGTAAAAGGGTATCTACTGTTCCAGCTTGTTGTCAAGTGGAGTTATATTTAGACAGACCTTGCCACCACTGTGTTTGCTCATGTTACGACTGAAAGCCCAAGAGGACAAGAAAAACTTCAAAGGACAAAATGCAAACACAGGTAATGACATTTGTTCTTCATATTGCCATGTACCCCAATACAACAAATGCTAGATCGCATGTGTATGTGTCTGAACTACACAGCTTATTAATAGGATGCAAGCGTGCTCACAGCACTTGACAGGGTCTACAAGCAATGACTAACATAATCTGTTTCTTTCAGTGTCTGTAATAGTTGTAAATCCTTGCATTTGTTTATGTGTGTATCAGTTGTGATGACTCAGTTTTCACTAGTAAAGGACTGTGTTAGTTTGCATTTCAGCAGCTTTTAAATGACAAATTACAAAACTCACGTGTGACGTTCTTAGGCATTATATGGAAATTATTGGTTACTGACATGACATTAAGCAAACAGGCAAAACTATGTAAAATCACAGTGTTCTTTTTTGACAGTATTCAAATACTGTCAACACATGCATAAGCTAATTTCAATGACATAATGAGGAGACTGACAGTCTACAGACAGGCTTGGGGCACTGGGAGGCTGTACAGTGAAGCTCTTGCAATCACCGCGTTAACATGCTTTAAAATTTAACATGTTAAGCAGGTATAATGCTCACATTTTCCACCTATGTTTGGCAGGGTTAGCATGCTGCACATTCGCACTAAACACACAGTACAGCAATGACTGATGGTTTTTGCAATATACTTAGAAACTATAGAAACTTTGACAACATCACTCAGTGCAGTCAATAGAAATTAATGCAATCGGAATTCAGCAACTGGATGTTTTTCAGCATCAGAAAAACAAGAAAAGCCATTAAAGGTAGACAAGGATGTTTGGTTCATAGAACAGAATAATCAAACCTTCAGCCAGCAGTTAGATGATGACATGTGAATGACAGAGCAACAAAAGAGTGCAAAAGAAATAGAAAAATGGTGCCAGAGGAGAGCTACTCAGCATCTTTTCAGAAAGAAACAACACAGAATGGTGTTTAAGACCTCTGAACATCTCCCTGGCATAACACAGCCACTGCTGCCACCTGTTTGAGCAGGCCTCATTTCTTATAGGAGTGTTAAGGACTGATAAGATTAACAAATTCATGACACATGGCAAAAACATTTGAAAAATTCATCACATATGGAACTATTGAATGGATACGGTATTATTTCTTGTTAGACCTAGAAAGTTTAAAGAGGAAATATACATTTTTACCTTAATTAAACAGCTTCGGAGTAATTTTGCTGGTTAAATAAATGACTTGTGACGTGTTACGAGGGAGAATGGAGACTCTCTGTTCTTCACCTGGCGTCTCTTTGCTGAAAACCAACCTAGCAACATCAGTGCAGCACTTGGCCGCCGACCCGGTGTCCCAGCTCTCATCTCACTGGCACTGCGACACAAACGCTCTCCATAACCCATAATCTTTCGTTTATGACAGTTAAGACTACACAAATATACACGTAGTAACATGGTATACGTTATATAACGTTATCCACCGCTCAATTGATTGCTTTTTTGCCGGCTTCAATACAAACAAATGCACTTGGCCAGGCAGAGGGTTAACAAAACAGCAGAAAAGCGACCAGACTTGAAACTCCATCAAATTCACATGAACTGACAGCATAATAACCACAGCTGCATCAACACAAAGAGTTTCAAATCAAACAATTCAGAAATACTCACTGTTTTGTTCAAGCACACATCACACTTATTGCACAGCAAGACATAGCTCATCACTTGACTGAAACACAATTTAACACATTGTGTGGCGTCACTTGACGTCTAATGATCATGTGACTTTTTTTACATGCAGACAGCGGCTTTACATGGACATGTTTGTGTGTGTGCAAATGTGTGCATGCATGCATGCATGTGTAGAGTACACACTCATGATTTCTCCTTTCACTTTTGTGGTTGTCTCCTAATGGAGGTCAGGTCACCTAAACATAGCGAGGATCCATTTACTGTGTTTTATTATGCACTGGGACCCTGACATAGAAGAACATTGTTCTATAAATACAGTTGAGCAAGTGCGGGATGTTAGGCGGACATTTCAAAGGCATTAAATAATCCCTTTTCTCTCTCTGTATGCATCCCAAATCACAGACTCATGCTGTGCGGTGCTGCACCACCTGTCTTGAAATGAAATAAAGGCAAAATACAGTGACCTCGCAGTGGTGATATGAAGGCAATATCCTCAGGTGTGGAGAGAGATGGAGGATATGGTGATCTAACAACTTTTGTTTAATTTTTTAGTCCAAATAAACTTTTGTGCCAATTTTGAAGCCCTCAGGGTATTTTCCTGGGATACAGTGCTCACATGAATGAGAGCCACAAACTGACAAGCTAAAGATATAATGGCTATGGCCACAGCTCTTGCTGACACAGACACAGGACTGAGGCCTAGAGAAGCAGAGAAACACTGAGAAGTAGAAGCAGTGCATTAGTTCACACCTAACTTGCTTCAGTGCTGAGAGATCACTGTACTGATGAACGGAGCTCTGACATTTTGTGGTCTAAAGGGCCAGATCCACAGCTCACTCTGCTCTCTGGTGGGGTGACTAGAGACAGCAAGAACATGCTGTCACCCTCAGAGTGCATCTGACTACACGATAAGCTTCTCTCATCCTTCTCGCCCTGCCAGCTGGACTACCTGAAAGGCACCCTGAGCCACTGCAAACATGAAGACACACTTACCTTCCAAAGTAGCCCATATTGACATTAGGGGATATATTGTCCTTCATATACAGGGGTTATGCAGAGAGTATATGTTTGTATTTTTGTATGTATGTGTACAAATGTATTTACATTTTCCTTGCAGAGATGTCTATCTGTTGGCTACCATGCTGAGGGTGATGGCATGCAAGCAGATCATCTGTCAAGTCAGGTACAAGTTGCAGACAGCATTTAACAGCGTCTCCCTCTATTCTGCAGCACACTGACTGAATGGGAACAGCAGAGGAACAGTGGGTGCTCCCACACAGCACTTCCATGAGGGCACCAGCCAACATAGCATGCAGTGTAAATGTGATTTGGGCTGATTAGGTGATTGAAATTTGTCTGTTTTTGCATAAAAAAACAGTTTCTGTTTTGAATAATTCATTTGCTTTCTCTCTCTGTCTGTGTGTGTGTGTGTGTGTGTGTGTGTGTGTGTGTGTGTGTGTGTGTGTGTGTGTGTGTGTCCTATGAGTGTGTCTGCTCCCATTTTCTCTCCAACGATTAGTTATCAGGGGTCCTGCTCAGAAGTACTGACTCACCATATGCCTGAGCATTCTGACTCATGTTATAATAAATATTAGCAGCAAACCCCCCTGTTACATTTTGAACACATCTCACCACACAGTTCTCATACCACTTGATTTCTCCCCAAACGTACTGCAACATCAAAAATCCAGGTGCCACCATTAACCTTAGACTTGCTAAAATGTTATGAATATGACATTGTAGAAATGTTATTGATGTTATTTTTTCACAGTGACCATGAAATGGAACTGAATTAAAATGTAAATAAAATGATTTAGACACATACATGATTGACTGGTAGACCAGGTTGTCCATCTGTCCATCCCATCCTCATTACTGCGGTAGAGGACACTTTCAGAGAATATCTACAAATTTGGCACAGACATTCACTTGGACTAGGGAGTGAACTGCTCAAGTGTTGGTGCCCACAACTAAAGGTCACAGTGACCTCACAAAACACAGTTTTGAACTTGTGAATGTAATAACTCTGTGACCTCACAAATCAAGTTTTTAGTCTCTCAACTATGTTATCTTAATACCATTGTAAAGGAATTTACTCTGATTCAGCATGAACACTCATTTAGATTTGAACATGTACTACTTGTTGTTCGATGGTCAAAGATAAAAGCGATATGATTACAGTCTTATAATTGCGGTATGTCAGGACCATCCAGATGGATTCGTTCCATCTGCGAGAAATATTTACTTTAGTTCTAGGAGGAACTGATACATTTTTCAATCAGTTGGAAAATGTATTTATTTTATTTACCTCCGAACCTAAGACATGAGTAATAGCAGTCTATGCTAACTTCAATATTGTACAGCGTTAATGTTTTGCCATCATATGGCAGCCATATTCATTAAAACCTATTTTCTCTATTTGTTGATTTTTTTTTTTTTGTCGCATCTGCTTTAATGACTTTTAAAGGTCAGAGTGAGATTGATTTATCACTTTGTTTTTATAAATCCAAAATTTAAATAATTTATATTCAAAGCAATGAAGTGCAAAAGAGTTTTTTTTTTTTTTTTTAAAAAGGGATAGGATGTAAATTGACAGAATTTGTACAGGCCTTCGCTTTTTACTGAAACACCTCTTTGGCGCACGTTCCATCAAACCTACATTTTAGCTGTGAATAGCTGCTCTGTCACCAGTTTAACAGAAGCAAACAGAGCAATAGCCTCATTAACTTCAATCCCAGTTCTGAATGAATGAAACAGACTGAATGAAAATTAAGCATGAATGGCTGTTGTAAGAGAAAAAAAAATCACTTTACTTTACATGAGATACACCTAGCCACAGGGAGAGGCGATTCACTATAAAGCCTGTCACAATTAACAGGAGATCAGCATCTGTAGCAATTTCAGCTTCACCAACAACAAAAACACGTGTATTGCCAATAAAAGAGCATCCCATTGGTTATTAACAAGCTATTTGACAAAAACAGCAAGATTTAGGTGTTTAGGAGAAAAACATCAGGTTAAAAAGGGTTAATCCTATTTTTGTTGTCACCCGCTCCAATGAACTGTCATAATGACGCTGTCTTTACTAAGCACAGCCAGTAGGCACACTGCAAGCACATCACTGACACTGGGGCTGTGCAGTCGCAGGTGGCTATATTTAGGTAAGGCACGCTGGTTTATCAAGCCTAGCCTAAGAAGATTTCATCAGTGGTAGAGGCAAATCTCCCCAACCTTAGGGTAAGAGAAAACAGAGGGATTTACTAAATACCTGCAAAGGGGAGAGGAGAAGCAAAATCAACTGAAAGGAGTCAGCCTTACCTAATGCTGCTAAAAGAGGCCCATAAATAAGATTACAAGAGGTTCTACTGGTAGGACATCAAGGAAAGGGTACAGCGTATGATTTTTCATTCACCTCTAAAGCTCTGTCTAGGACTGTTATTCAACACAGCCAACAGAAAGACAATGCTAAGGCCAATGTCACATATGCTGCAGTGGGACACTTTTTCTAACAGACACAAGTCTGACCCTTTACACACTGACAAAGGTAAAAGGAGATGCATAATCAGTAAAATTCAAATTTCAAAAATTTAAAACAGGAATCACATGTGTGCTGTCAGTGTGATTGACTGACAGGTTCAGATTTACAGCAAAAAAAAAACAAAAAAAAAAAACTTTCACCTTAGTATGTGTGTCATGGGTTATTTACTGTCCAGTCCACTGCGCAGCTATACTGCATAGTTGGCCATGGATTCATGTCAAGCATGCACAAAGCACATTGCTTTAGTGATGATTATTAATGTTTAAAACAAAAATTATTCTGCAATATAATAACCTCTGATTTGGTTGGAACTTCACATCTCCTTCTCATTTCCACACTCAGTGATGAGGACTGAGATTCAGAGATCTAAAACCAGCCTGATCATCTTCAGGAAATTCTCTGAATGCTATAGCATCAGTCTCAGACACTCAAAATGACGCCTCAGATCTTCAAGTTGAAATACACTACTCACAAAAAGCTAGGGATATTGGGCTTTCGGATGAAATTTCAGAATGCACCTAAAATGCACAGAAAGCCATAGAAGTGGATGTCCTTTGGCCACATGACAAGTTATTGAGACATTGAGATTTTTTATTGTGGTTTACCCACCACTGTTGTTAACTTTTGTTTCAATAAATTGTTTGAAATTACATACTTGTACTTAAATGCCCTATTTTTAGGGCACTGTAGCAGGAAATCTTTACATTTTTCATAAATTTGAATATCCCTTGTAGTGTAAGCCCATACGAAACTTGCTCTGATGTTTGAATAGCTCACGAGCGTGCACTTAAGAGCCCTGACTAAATCATGAAACCATAAGAGCCACTTTACAGACTGACCAGATGTAATCAGTGAGTGCACTGAGAAGAATGCTCTGTATCTGTGTTTCCTGTCCCATTCTCATACCACTTCGATCTTTTCTCTTTTTTAGGCTGGAGAGACTCTACCTGGTGCCAAGAGTGGCCACTCAGTCTCCCTGTCCTTGTCTCTGCAGTCCTGCAGAGTCCTTTCCCAAGAACAACTTGCTATCTGCTGCAAGGAAGCCAAACTGTACCTGAGTTATCTGCAGTCAAAAAATAAATATGGCGACCGAGGAGAAAAACAGAGTAGGACGAGTGAGTGGCAAGGCTACTAGCATTTGCCACTATCTGCACTCTCTGCTTGGTGGACTGTCATCCTGCCACTAATTGCATCTGTATTTTATCATGATGCCTTGCTATCTCCCACAAGGTCCTCAGGGTCATGTCAAAAGGGTCCCCTGTCAGCCAGCCACAGAGTGTGGCAGAGGGAACACTAGCCAGGGGATCCCAGCTTAACGCAAAAAAACTCCTCCCCCACCAACCCGCCACCCTGTTCGACAGGAGAGAGCAAGGGAGAGAGAAAGAGAGAGATGGAGCAATGGGATTTCACTTAACATAGATGAAGTGCAAAGATAATGTACAGTCTGTAATAGCAGGCGTTGGTCATGCTTTAGACCATCACCTCATGCCCTTGCTCTGGGCTGCACCAGTGCTGGGCCATTATCTTCACAACTTCAGGTGCCGCAATCAGCAAATGGAGCAGTCACAATGAAAGCCTTTTCTATCCATCTCCAAAATGATGATCTGGGGTCAAAGGGTGAGAGGAAGAGAGGAGGTTACAAAAAGAAAAAAGAATAGGTGGAGAGAAAATGTGGAAACAGTGGAAGAAAATGAGACATATTAAGACTGAGGCCAACAGGCAAAGGGTGTGAGTGTAGGAGGAGAGAGCCAGGTTAGTATGGTGTCTGGACTTTGGGGTCATCTCTTTTTGTCGTAGTTTTGAAAACAAAACTTTTTTTTCCTGAATCACCTTGAATCACCTCTCTTGGAAAAAAAACACTGGAAAACAAAAAAGAATAATGTTACTAAATACCAAAATTAATGCAGCTTAAAATCTGATGGAAAACGTGTACCAAGAGGACACTCTGAGCATGGAATCTAATCATATTGAATGGGAGATGCTGATCTGATTGTTAAACCACGTAAGACAGGATTTATTATTTTGTTACCCCTGTTATTTCTCATCTGTACATGCTAAACAAAATTCGGAATTTGTAGAAGCTAATTTTGCTGTTGCATTCTTGTTCAGTAAAACACTGGGTAACTTGGGACAACCGATGCTGATGAGGGGTTAAAAAAAGGATGTGCAATTGACTAAAGAGATGGCAAAGATAAACTGGGAGCCCCCACCAACCCACAGCAGAGGAGTGGGAACAATCTGTCTCTCACCACTGCATGTCTTCTAGACACCCAGCATGTGGCAGGGCCAGGCCTAACACATTGATCCAGGGAAACATTTCCTGTGAATCACACCAGCCACACACAGAGTCCTTTATTCAGTGCACTGGACTCTAGTCCTCTCTGAGTGGAAACCCCACTGTTTCCAAAGCACTTTAGCTTTCTATACATTCTTACAGAGTAAGTCATGTAGAGGTCCTTTGTAGAAATGCCATCCTCCTGCCATGTTTATTCTTACACATACAGATGGGTGTAAATGAGATGTGCAGATGCCTCCACACAGGTGCACTGCATGTCTAAAAATATTGAGCAAGAACAGTTGAGTCTGATTTTGCATCAAGATGGTGAGAGTGAAAGATCTAGATGACTTTGAAAGAGGCTCATTGTCAGGGCATGGATGGCTGAGACTTCAGTCACTAAGATGCTCAACTGGCTGGAGTTTCATTAGGAACACTGGATAAAGTGGCATCTTCATTTAGATCTATAGGGAACACATCAGAATGTAGACTCTGAAACATACCATGATGCTCGCGCATTACTGCGATATGCGAGGAAACACAGAAGAGCAGCTCAAACTCAGGAGACTGAAAATGTGAGTACATGACATGATCAGACTGTGCCAGCAAGAACAGTCCATCAATAATTACAAAGAGAGAGAGGTATTATAATGGAATTGCAGTGAGTAAACCCCTCATTGCAAAGATGTATGTGCATTTGAGAGTTCAGTGGTGCAAGAACCAGAAGCGCTGGTCTACAGTGATGTGGAAAAAAATGATGGTCAGACAAGTCGTCCTTTATCATATTTTCCACAAATGGGCCAGTGCATCGTGACTTATACACATGAGCACAACACAGGCATGAATGCCATTGTTACATGGCACATGGTCACCTGAGTCACCTACACTTGGAAACTATTATTATTTCTGCCACATTCTGCTAATTAGCCCTGGACTTAATGTTCATTGCCTGTTAAGCTGACTTTGTACTAGTGAATGTCTTACATTAAATTCTAAGCGCTCTTTAATATGGTGTTTCTCATATTTTGTCCATCGCCTGGAGCAACATTTCAGTGCTCATTTCACATCTTGGCCATTTCCTATCTGGGCTGATAGGAAAGAAGCAATCCAATTTCAGAGAGACAAGAGGGGTGTGAGAATCCACCTGGGACACGGGCAGGGCTGAAAAGGTCAACCTGTATGTAGCCTACTAGATATAGCAGAATGAATGAGCAGCGTAGGGGGCTGCAGCATTCAAGCAGAGGTCAACGCATGGAAAGTTGTGATTTTGGTGCTGAACTACAACCTATACATGAAAAAACACGGACAGTAATAAACACTGAGCAGTCTGTCAGCATGGTTCTTTCCTCCAGCTGGAGGACAAAACCAAGTCATGATACATTTCACAATTAATACTTGAATTTATTAGGGTGCAAAGGCACAGGCTTTCATAAATTAAGCCAGTTTGGCGCATCAGATCTGAACTGCCATATATTGTGAATGTTTGTGCTTTGCACCCTCATTGCTTTGTTAAAATGAGCAGATCCCAGCCATCTGGCTCCTAACTAAGCAGGAACCAAAACAAGAAAAGTTTTCAATGGTATTTCATCCTGTAGTGTGTATAGCATGCCTGGACCCTGAATATAAGACAGAAAAGACAGAATGAAGATAAAGCAGGTATCTTAACCAAAGCACCTGGAATCATTACAGCTGGAATCATTTATTCCCATATAATTCAGCATGCTGTGCTTACTTGATTGCTGCCATCCAATTGATTTCTTGTTTTCAAAGTTTTCCGGTTTTGTGTCAAATAAAACCTTCCCTCACAACATGTATGTTGGTAAAAAAGCAAAGCTACATGTGAGAATCTCCCTCAGTCTGGTTATAAATTAGGTGCAGACAGCTGGATCACTGCAGTGTCAGTAATCAAAGTAAAGAATGCCCTCTTGGGTATCATTGGAAGATTACACCTACATAATCTGTGTTGATGTTGATTGCTTTTCCGTCCAGTGCTGATTACATGTCAAATGTCAAAGTGAAATTAAAACTAAATGCATAAAATGAGATTTATAACCAGTCACGACTACTGTATGTGGATGGAAAAGAGTCACTGTGCCACAGTCAAAAATAAAAGCATCAACAGCAATAAAAGTATTAAATTCACTTTTAACTCCACAGTTACAATCACTCTAGCTGTGAGTTTGCAGCCTCTTCTGCAAAATTTATATTTTAAGTGTCACTAGGGTCAACAAGCCCCATGTAACTTGTCTCCCCCACTTCTCTGTGTGTTCCCTGCATGACTGTGTGGACAGGTGAAGTCAGCTAGGGATCACTATTGGTCC
Source organism: Caranx ignobilis (assembly GCA_021432705.1). NCBI lineage: Eukaryota > Metazoa > Chordata > Actinopteri > Carangiformes > Carangidae > Caranx > Caranx ignobilis. The sequence continues at coordinate 39,735,983 of MU270012.1, forward strand.
ATTGTAAGGAGAAAGTAGAGTCTTAAAACACACATTTGCACTTTCCTCTTCCCCAAAACAAGAAATGGTGTTAAAATTTTGCTGTGGTATAGCCAGAAGCAGAATGTACAAAAAGGTCTACAGAGGTCATGATCACTTTATATGTCACAAACAAGGAACTTCAAATATGGCTTGTCCATAGGGTGATACATTGTAAATAAATAAATAAAATCACATTCTCTCCATCAAACACCCTGAAATTTTGAGATAAGTGAAAGTGACATATTTACCTCTGGTCAGTGGGGCAATAATCACATCTGTCCAGCGGCAAAAGAAATAAATCTGACACTGAAATGTGTTAAAAGAGGGGGAAAAAACTCGTGAATGGGATCTTGGCTGCCTAGTGTTGTGTATCCACCTGGAGAGATTACAAATTGATGTCGCAGTGCAAGGGATGGAGAAGCGGGAAGGACACAACATTACATTTGTCAGGTGACCAAAATGCATCAAGCACACCAGCTGGGTGATGCACCGCATGGAGAATGCTTCCAGCAGGTTTTCCCATTTTCAAAATGTATGTAATGTCCAATCAATCAATATAATCTCACCTCCAGATTACTTTGCCAAGGTTAAACTCAGCTCTCTGCCAAATACATAAAGCTGAATTAAGTGCTGTTTCAGAGAGGAGGGGGAGGAATTACAGACATGCAGAAGGAAAAAAAAAAAAAAAACGCTGTTCTTTTACAGTTGTGATCCCATGTCCTGATTTCACACTCCCACACAAGTGGGCCTGGCGAGGTCACACGGTACCGTTCAATCATTCTGTCACTATGACAGGCAACCTTCCACCCACCGGCCACGCACATCCTCCCTGGGCTCCCTCCATTAAATAAATTGTGCTGTAATAATCTCTTGGCTCCTAATATTCGTGGTTGAGCACAGCAGCCTATTTTGATTACCCCACTTTCAGGCCCAGCCAGAACCATCTGTAATCCCCATGTTTTACCCTCACTAAATTAAAGGAGGAATTATTTAATGGAGATCGAAAGGAACAGTGTCATTCATCCAATGTAGTCTCATGCAGCCTTTTTCTCCACCTTCCCATACAGATTGGTGCTATAAGGCAAAAAAGGGCACAGCCTACAAAGGCACGGGCTAACGCTCTGCAGTCTGGATTCAGTTCACGAGTCTCCTATTTGACATGCTGATCTCATATGGATATTACAATAATCACAGCACTAAAAACTGATAAAAGCTATTTAAATTGGGCTCTATAAACCCAGGCTTTACAGCACCTCATACAGATTTTTTGTGTACCTCTCGCTCAAGCTCCTGCCAAAGCCACATGGAGGGGAATCACCCTCGCTGCAACCGTTTATGTCTCTCCCTCTCATTTTTCAACTGCTACTGATGGCAAGCTGGAGGCCGCGCAAGACCCAAACAAATCAATAGTAAAACGTGATCTCAAATCAGCTGTAATCAACCTGACTGAAACAGAGAACACTGTTATTCAATCTGATCCATACGCATACACACACACACACACACAGGCACAGTAAGCATACTATATTTTCAGCAGCAAGTCTGTAGCTGCTAGTGGCTGCCAATGCTTGATAAGGACTGCAAAAATAAAGGTTCAAAATTTGTGCAGGATTTATCGAAATTCATCAAAGGAATAAATAAGCATGGGAATAATTTCCCCCAGATATCCCACAAAATACAAGGGCAGTCGGAGTTCAGGTGGCTCAGCTCCCATTCTCTTCATTCTTAAGTATGGCAAGGCTTTCCTTACCATTTTGCTCTTTTGTAGATTAAGATATGCAGATATGCACAGGAAAACAAATCTATGTTAATACTGTAAGAAACTGTCCTATTTAAAACACTATAAATCACATCAGTGAGAGAAAGAAACCATCACATTTAGGAAATGGTCAATGTAACAGGTGACCTCTGAGAACACATTGTACAGCTTTATTTACTCATCACTTTGCTTAAAAGTTAACTTCCCGTAAACTATATCACAGCCTAAATGTACACTGCATTTGTTCTAGTTTTCTTTAATTTATTCTCTGCAAAAATAAAAAATAAAATAACAGAAGCCAAATTGTAAGGTGTCTTTGCAGAGGATTTATTTTTGCCACTGTCTAGGTAAGTGTCCTCTGGGAAACAGAACTGGATGTGCAGGAAGAATAAAAGGCTGTTGAAAAAGTGGACTTTGGAGAGGGGATGGAAGGATTCGCCTGACTGTTGCAAAGGGATTTAACAGATTGACAGAAACTGCAGGACCGCCGACCCCCCCTCTCTGATAGTGTTGGCAACACAGCTCTAAAGGAGAAAGAGGGACTAAATTGAGCCTTCAGTATAAAGAAGAGTTCTAATGTGCCATATCTTCTTTCCTATCTCTTCAGGGAAATGTGCAAGTCTTTCCAACAGATGTGTCCTCTGGGCTCTGAATCACAAGATAATTAAAAGGCACTTGACGATCAGAGGGATGCATTCTAATATTGTGCTGCATCATTTGTCTAGAACTCCACACAATGCTGTTGCGTTGATCGAATGCACTCAGAGGGCTCTATGTGAGCAAGTCATCACCTGCTTTTCATCATGCAAAGATGCAAAGAGAGGGGACTATCATTTTGTCAATCAAACACCGAAATAGCACTAAAAATCTGTTACCTTTAAAATGGCACAAGTTATTCCATGACTATCAGTCTCCATTTAGGACCAAAGACATGCAATACCAATAGGACCATCTGTGCAGCTTATGGTGCAGCAGCTCTTGAATAACAATCATAAAGTCATATTTTCACATCTGGGACAAGTAAGCAGGGCAGCTATCCAACTGAAGCACCCAGTGAGGAGCAGGTCAGAGGGCGCAGTTATCTCAGCACCAATCACATGTATTGCTCAACAATCCTATCAAACCCCCCACAGATATTTTATGGTCATCGCGTGCTTGAGGTCAGTAATAATCATCTGTATTTAATACGCCGTAGACATCAGGCATCTTGTAGGAACGCTCATCTCCTCTTTTGGGGGGTTGTAGATGTCACCCTCTGGTTAACTGACCATATCTGTTCACTGGGAAATGCTTGTTCAGAATCGAAAGAGGCTGTTCATCTTTGGATCTGGAAATGAGGCTGTAGATTGGATTATGATGCCATTTTTAATCCGTCTTTTTCCCTTGCAAGATATTGCTCCACCCCTGCTTCTTAGCGTTATACAATACTTGACAAGAGGAGATTTTGCTGAATTCCGCCACAGTGATGACTATGTGATTCCTTGTGACACTCTAATTTGAGCTTATAGTGCCAAAGCTTTGATGCAGACATGGGAATAAAACTTTTAGTCACAGAGACCCTTCTCTTCAGCGGGTCCATTTAAAAGGTCCCACTCATCTCCTTGTGTACTTTAATTACAGTCATCTTGTCCTGTCTCTGATCCTCATTTTGGAGGAAGTAGGCATCCAAGTATCATGTTTCTCCTTCAGTTCATTAAAATTAAAGTACTAGTGGAAACTCATCTCAACATGCTGTGCTAACTGTCATCTGCTCAATACTGATTAATTAAAAAAAAAAGGTGTCATGGATGTTGCCTTCCTTCAGTAATGGGCAGTTATCCAGTTATCATTTAACTGACTTGTATTTTTACAAGTAACTCATCTGTTAGTGTTTCATGTGCGCCATTACCCTGTCCCATACAGTGTTAGCCAACTGGCACAGTGTTGGGTTTTTACTCTCCAGATTGAATGCCACATCTGTGCTTTTAATTGTAGAGCTGATTGATTATGTAATCATTGTGCTGAGTGCTTGAACTGCAAGCAAACTGCTCTCAGATCACCAAAATGTTTAATTATGGTAATATACAGATTCCACCCTCAGACCCTGGACAAGTGGGTGGCTAACCTCATTTATTTGTTTTTTTTTTTTGTTTTTTTTAGAACACTTCACTCTCAGTGCATTTTCATTAAGGCTGATTATTTAATTTTCCTACCTCTCACTGAGAGTTGTGCATGCATCTGTTTCACTGAGTGGGGTGTGAAACAGATTCTCTGTGTCATTTGTGTCTTGTTTGCAAAGACACTTTGAAACTGCTGGCTGGTGCCAAATCTCTGACTTTTCAGTACCAGGGCAGACTCCCTGAGTCCAAACTCACCCTTCTATGTGACATTTAACATAGTGAGTAAGAGCATGGAGAGGGTCAGAGGAAACACAACCAGCTGGGAGGAGCATAACAAAAATGGCCGACTTAGTTCTTCACAATGACCTGTCCAGACTGTGTATTTATCTGGAGACAGAAATACCTGAGTGGTATCAGTATAATGTCAAAATGCAAGTACACACAGACTTGTACTTTTTGAGTAGAAACAAATAAACTAATAAGGGAAAGAGACAGATAAAAAATACAGAATTAACCAATCAAATTGGAAACATATTGGAAACAACAGAATTGATCAGCTGAGTCTGTTTATACCTATATGAATAAGATTGTTGGAAATTTAAGCACAATAAAACCTTATCTTAGTTGTACAGATCTCTCTTATCCCTCTTTCTGTCTAACTCCTAGTCATACACACAAACAATAAAAAAAAAAAACTTTTCATGACGAGAGCTTAACACAGTACACCGTAACAGAAAATATTTCCCTGATGTCAGCCACCGCAGTGTATGTGTCCCTTCTCTCAGGATAAACAAGCAGATAAACGTATCTCTTTTCTATTCTTGGAAGAGTCTTATTTAGCATTTGCCTCTGACACCCTGGGCCTGTGAGCAACTCGCACTACAACTCACATGTCTCTCAGAATCAGACATCTTGTTCTTGAGGGGGAAAACACCTTCCTGTGATAAGTGATAGTTTCTATAACGCATGTCATTAAATCATCATAGTTAATCAAACCCCGGGCAGCCGGGCGACATTCAATGTCACAGACAAGGAGAAATGTAACAGTACGTGTAACAATAATGATACTGCTCTATATCCCTTTACATCAGCATTAATGTCTCCATATGATTTAAATGATACTTGGTGGATGCAGTGGTGAACTAAATGCCAAGGCTGACACAGCTTTTAATGAAATAGTTTTGCCTGAATAATTTAACTGGAGAAAAATGTGTTCAATTAAAAGATGCTGAGGCTCGTTCCCCATGTACAACACAATCCACGAAGTTGTCAAATCGATGTAATTTGTCATATTTACTTAAACCTGATTAGCAAATTATGTGGGCAGTTTTGATCAGAAGGCTTTTGATTCTACACGGCCCATCTAACAATATCAGGCTCATATACACAACCGTTTATACTACAGTGTATGGGATACTCAGTGTGCAGATCAAGCCACAGCACCAGCAACTGCCCCTGTTTTTAGCCATAAAATACCAAAAGCAGACAAACAGCTCCCCTTCACCTCAAACAGAGGACATCTGAGATGCTGAAAAATGTATGTATGTATGCATGTGGGTTAAATTCACCCACTGTTTGAAAGTGCCCATTCTGAAATCTTAAAAGGGAGGACAAAGGACCTCAAATCTAGTTAAGAGCCTCCATGTGGCCATGAGTCATATGCATATGTCCAATAACACACTCAAGGGCACTAAGAAGGAATCTGTCCGACAACAGGAGTGCTCATGGACTTTATTTGGTTTTGCTGCTGTATTTTGTCAGCATAGACACCACTGTTAAATGCTGGCACAAAATGAGTTGATCCCTTCAAAATTGCTGCACAACTATAATTATTAATCACATTTAATCAAGTGTAAATGATTTTAAGATGCTGCTTAAAAAAAAAATTCATAGAAAAGAAGAGGATACGGAAATCAATATGTAAGCCTGCAAAGACAATGTGAAGTGAAGGCCTCATCATTAACCCTAATCAGTGATAAATGAAGTCCCCTCAACACAAGTTTTGTCAAATAAAGGAGAAAGAGCCACTAAAGGGATTCAATTATAAATCTATTTGAATAGCATCTGCCCGATATGGCCCAATTAGCAGGTCTTGTTTCATAACACAAGGCCTCTTAACTAATGAATGACATTCTTCTTTGTTTTAGAGTAAAGATGCTATTACATGTATGATATATAACAGGAATACTGTTTTATAATAAAGGATTCCTCATTCACTCAGCCTGGAAGCAGATAGGTGAACTGTAAGGGTTTTGTAAAGCAGTGAAGCATTCACAGTTATGTCTCTGGAAAATGTGATCTCTGAGTATGAAGGAGTAAGATAAGTGATGAAGGTGGAATAAAGCTGGATAAAACCATGACTGGGCTGCTCTCTGAGTGATGAAGGCCATAATAAATGATAAACACACTGAGAAAAACATCTGGGCCTGTGCAAGGCATGCACCGTCGTTCAAGTGACACCTCATCCTGAAACATTTGTTGCGAGGGAGAGCACGTGTAAGGTGTCTGAATTTACCTGAAATCACTGTAAGGGTGAATTATCCAAAATCCGGCGGATTTAACCCGCTCTTGTTCCCGTTCAACCGCCTTCTCACTTCCAAACATCCTCAGGGAGAACTTGTTGACCCCTGGTTGAAGCATTGCTCCAAACTGTCTGTGCATGAACCCAGCTTGATATAATCTCTCGTCGTCCGGCAGAATCTGATCGATGCCATCCAACTTTATAAACCCTGCCTGCTGGCCTGGGGACTCGTTTTGGGTACCACCGCCACCGCTGGCCCCTTGCGCGCCTTGATCCGGCGGCCCATCACCGATGGCTCCGGGGGGCTCTCCTCGCTCGGGGTGACATCCCCCTCGGTGATGAGGCGCCTCTCCTCCGCCGAGTCCGAGTCGTGCACATGCCGACTTGTGATGGACGAGAGGCTGCCTCGAAACCTCCGACAATCTCCATTCGAGCTGGTCTTCATCGGTCTCCCCATGTCCGTCTCCATGATCACAGACTCCCCACCTTTGGTCTCCCCGATGCCTTTACAGCTTCCCCCAGAGGTCGGCGACGGTAGAGGTTTCATCCTAATACTCTTCCTCCGGGTGTCCTTGTCTGCGTCTTCTCCTTCGCCCATTATAGATGCTTTCTGTCCAATGTGCTGTGGCAAACTGTAGAGCCTTTTACGCATGGAGGAGTGCAGCCTGTCCATTATGACATTGAGACACAGTGGAGAAAATTAAATAAATCCTGATTGTTTAGGCTGTATTGAAACGATTATTGCCACCAGCCCCGCGCTCCCCTATCTGTTTGTGAGAGCGATCAGTCTGGAGCTAATCTGAATCCCTGAAAGCCTGCTACACATGACATGGACCGTCGTGGCTCTACTGAAACAGACGGGAGACACTCTTTTTCATAATTAGACTACCTGACAGTTTGCATATGTCCTCACGCGCAGTCTGGGCGGTCCGCTTGGCCACTGCGTCCCCGATGTACATCTTTGTGCCGCTTCGACATTGTGCGCAAAAGTAGAAAAACTGCTTGAAAGTCACCTTAGCGTGACATGTGAGGGATGTGCCGACGGACGGTGATACGGAGACGAGGGAAAGGTCATGCGCGACGAAGGATGCTCTTTTCATCAGATGTCTTTCCAGCTGCCGTCAAACAACGCGACACAATCGTGAAAAAATACAGTGGAGCATTCCAGGCACTGCTGACATCACTGATCCATAGTCAGGGTGCGTTTTGGTGAATTGTGAATATTCATGATGCTGATCTATTGGGTTGCCATAGGAGCGAGAACTGCAAATAAGCTCAGCCCACCTTGTTTAAAGGGGAATGCTCTTCCCATTCTTAAAACCGCTCTCCGTTTCTCAAGTTAAGGCTACAGGTAGGCGATGCAAACCCGTTGTTAAGCACCGCGAAGCAGGATGCTCCAAATGGGGAAACCAAGCAACAGCCTGTTTGTGATCCAGATGATCAGAGTGATCCACTGCGTAATTTGCGCACACAGACACCGTTGAGGCAGAAGCTCGCCTTTGCAAAACGTGGTTTAGAGAACTGTAAGAGCGACTTGTCATCTGGCAGCAAACACAAATATCAGCATGCACACTTTGTATCACACGGTTCGCTTATGACTTTCACATAACCTTTTGACAGATAATGCCACAAAACATGTGGAGAAAAAAAATGACTCAGTTTATTTTTAACATTTGAAATATCCTCTTCACGAAGCCTTCAGAATGACGCACTGGAATGTTTCCATCTCATGAGTAAACCTTTATAAGCATCCAGGCTATTGTGTGATATCAGTAATGAGTGTCCTCATTAATTAAACATTTTACGGCATGTATGTGGGAGCAGAGGTTTCTTACCTTTAATGTCAGCGTTTAAGGTCATTCATTCAAGTCCAAAGTAGGAGTCTCAGCACAGGAGGAGCTGTTTCTTTCTGTAATAAGTTTCAATATGACAAAAAAGAATAAATAAATAAACAAAAATAAAAAAATCACCCCACTGGATCTAACAAGACTGTATGAAATGAGCACATAAGCACAAGCAGACCCAATATATGGTAAATCCAACATGAACATGAGAATAATTGAGCCTTTCAGCATTAAACAACATTCAATGTATCGAACTTGCTGTATATTAAAATGAGTAATGAAATGTAATCATCATAAATGACACCATTGTTAGTCATTGTAGTTTAGATTATAGGTAGTCGAGACCCTAAACAGATGAAAGGTTGTATAGGTCAGAATTTTTTGGTGCATTTCATTTTGGTGAAGAGACAGACTTTGTTTGAGGACTTATAAAATGTTGTTGTCTCTAAAAAAAAAATGTATTCATCAAGTCACATTGTTAACTACCACGCCCTCACATGTTCCACACCTACACTATAATCTGTAGTGTCATGCCATCTGCCCTACAATGTCATAAATGCTTCTTTCTACACACTGGATATCAAGCAAACCTAGACAGTATAAGTCACATGGTTGCACACTTTAGCATATTCGTCCTGATTATAAAAAGCTCTGAGAGACTTTTTTATGTATTGAATCGTATGATAATGATGTTATTGTTAAGGGACAATGATGTTTACGGTACTGTCACTGAACCCAAACTCAGGTAATTCAGTTTTGGCATATTTCACAGGTATGATCCCTTTCTCACTTTCTCGTTTATGTCCTTCCTATGTTGGGTAAAATGACATGGCTGGATGTGGAAAGAAAAAAATACAGCATGGAGATCTGATTAAGGTGAATTACAGATGACATAGAATCACAGGTATTAATACATTGAGCCAAAGAAAAGTTCTGACAGACATGTCCGCCGATATTGGTTTATTCCAGATGGTTCGAGTGTGTTGTAGGACAAAAATGTCAAACTACTTTTGATGTCATCTAGAAACATTGTCCTTTACACAGCTGGTCTATGGAGCACCGAAGTGGACTTTTTATTCTACTAATGTATTGAAAAATATCTGACAAATAAAGTAATCTCCATCTGTTTCATATGAAAATCTACTCAGTACCAAAATATGAAAACAAACCACTAGACAGCACAAAGTAACCAACTCAGATTGAATTCCTGAAAAAAAACTCAGCAAATTACCAGATGTCACAAGAGCTTATTAGAGAAAAGGGCACAACTGTTGGAAAAGTCATCCATGGAGCCAGAAGAGACTGAAACGCCCCACTCTATTGGGGAAGCAGCTTGTAAGATATGCCAAAGGCCTTAGTCTGTCAACCCCATGGAATACTCTGAATTTCCAAGTGGCTGACCGGAAGTCCTGCCAACAACTTGACAACACAGATCTTCCTTCTCTCCAGAGAGGACAATGATAGTGGAAGACTGGCAAGAAAGAGAGGACTCAGCCTCAGAAGAAGATGGCGTCCACTGATCTCGTCAACTTTGTCTTTGGATTGACTGTGATTCCATGACAGCCTGCTGCAAAATCAAAACCACAGTCTGCACTGAAGATAAAGGCGAAGATGGAAATGGAGGCAGCTGTGTCAACTTCTGTGTCTAGTGACACACGCTCTGTTTAAATGAAGCACAATCTGCAGTAGAGATGGAAGACGAAGCAGCTGTCTCAGCTGCTGTGTGTATTGGGGGGAAAAAAGTCTGCAGTGAAGATAGAAGCAAAAAAAAGATGTGTCACTGTCTCTATCTGAAGGAGAGCACAGACCTGACCCAGGAACGGAAATATGTCTGACCAGACAGAACAGATCCTCCTTCATCTACCTGAGCTACAGTTAAATGGATGAGAAGAAGGAGAACATATATTGGGTATACTGACTTGAGACTTGCTGATGGAGGCAGAGCAGTTGAGACTACAGCTGACAGACATCACAGAGAAGACTGGCCTTAGTGTGGACCTGTCCAAACCAGGGAAGAAAGAATGGGATGCTTTCCGACAAGAAGGTATCAAAGACTAGTGAAGAGGCAGAGGGCTGAGACATGCCTAGCCAGACAAGTTAAGGGAACATCTCAATATTCCATGGGCACAGGTCAAGAGCAATGTGGAAAAGTAATGATGCCAGTGAGAAGAAGACAGGTCCCATCTCTTGACTAAGGAAATCCAGGAAAACCTTTGCCCTGAGGCATCACTGACCAAGGCAGAGGAGGATGAAGAAACTTGTGCCACCTGGAATCTCTCAGGAGCGGCAAGCAGGCTCTGGACAAAATGAGAGAGAGAGAGAGAGAGAGAGAGAGAGAGAAGTTATACATGGAAACAATTCATCCGGCTTTTTAAATTACCTGAGGGTTACCCAACATTGCTCAAACCTCCCAAAGTGATATCATCCATTACTCATGACCCCACTCCCTGTCCCTATCTTCTCTTTTCTTGTTCCTCTCGCTCTCTCTTTCACAGCCTTATAGAGAGAAGCTAAAACAACAACTTCATTCTGAGTTTGCATCCTTTCTTGTGTCTCTGTGGGCTTCCTCTGGGTTTTATGATATTCTCAAATTTTCCAAAATTTAATTTAAATAACTGAAAAAGTGAGTGCAGTACAACAAAGTTTAATTGCAAGCCTTTTTTTTTTTTTAACTTTTAACTTCTAACTTTTTTTTCAACTTAATAGTGATTCTGGAGTCTTCAGAGATTTGAGGTTTGTCACAGTATCAAGGTGTTCTTGGCCACTTTGGACTACCTCAACTTTACAGTGAAGATAAAAAAAAATTAAGGCAACTCACACTGAATAACTTAAAAAATGAATGCACCAATGCACAAAGAGTTTTGTCATCTGCTGGGCAAAGCCTAGATTTGACACATATAACTCATAAATCATGGCACTGCTCTCCCCAAAAGAAAATACATAAGTCTCTTTTAAAAAAACAAAAGCACTTGTAATGGTATCTATACTGATATCCATTCTGGCCCTGTGTAACTTGGTATCAAATCGGTACCCAGTGGCACCAATTTGCAGCTTCCTCTGTGATGACAGACCATTGCCCAAGTTGGTATAATGTTTAACTGACATGCATCATATGTCACCTCTCACAAAGGAGATGCAGCACATTTATTGTCATTTCTCTCTCTTTTTCTTTTTGAAATCTTCAAGTCTAGTAGAGTAAAAGAGAAAGAAGAATGGCACCAAGTAGAGCTGCCAAAGCCAAATAGTGCTATACGTATCTGTGAGAACCAGGTTGTTATCTGCACATGCACCAAAGTCATAAACCACAATACCACAGATAAGATTTTTACATCCAGAACTGTGGATAACTTCCATAGAAATATAGATAAATCCCTTGTCTTGCAATGTTTATTCCACTGAAAAACAAAACTAGTAAAGTATCTCATGTTTTCTATCAGCCTCCTCATCCTTGGATGAAATACTAAAACATTATATAAATATTATCTGTTGTATCCCCTCTCATGCAGGTACTCAGTGTGTGATTTCCTCCCATACACATTAACCTATTTCCCAAGGTATTTTATATAACATTATATAGGGCACATGACATGATTTGAATTTAGTTTAACATGTGTCAAAAATCTAATATAACCCTAAGTCTATATTGAAAATGTTTTAAAACAGCATACACAGTGTCTATGAGGTTTGGCATACTGAGAGCGCTCCCTTTATTTGTGCTGTAATGCTGTTCTCCTTACACTTACATACATAACCACAAAACAGCTGTGCACACTTCAGATCACCCTGTGTTGTGGGCTCACTGACACCACAGGATGCAGACTGTGCCCTTGACAGCAGTCTCTTTTTTATCCCACCCCTGCAGTCAGTGGTACAATCAGGTCAGTCAAGTCAGTCAGCCGAACTTGAAAATGAATGCATTTTGTTTTTTGTTGAGTGGATCCAGTGATTGTGGAAATTAAATGACAATGAACTTGATTGTTTTGTACAATTATGCCTTTTTTTATTATTATTTCCCAGTGTGTCCATAAATGCCTACAACCACAAACAAAACAACCAAACTGGCACTCATCTGCATCTACCTACCTACCTACCTACCTATCTATCTATCTATCTATTTATCTAGTGTTTTGGAAATTAATTTTCAATCCAACTAACAATGCACTACTGCAGTTTTATCATGCCGACTTGTTTTCAGGTAGGACAGTGCCCTCATTGCAGAACTTTACAACCGCAATGTAGTGCCAGGTTGTAATGTCTGCTGAAATAAGCCACAAGTGATCAGTCAGTCACAGAGTCCTAAAGATAACACGAGAACTTGGATGAAGAAAAAAACAATGGTTCTACAAGGACACCAACAGAGAGTTGTGAAAAATGGTGCAGTAATGTTATAGTGAACAGCAAATCAACCTCAGACAGGCCAAGTGATGTGATGCGTTGTGTTGATCTCACTTGATACATGGCTGTTTTCATGTTAGTTTGTAGTTCTGCCGTGACGTGATCTCCCGCTACCCTGAGCTTCGCTCCGCAGCATAGTGAACCAGGAATGCATTCAGTGGACGAGGGCAAGCGTAGTCAGTCGGAGCAAAACCAGTGCACACGGATCGCGTCTCAGTCCAGTTCAGTTCTGATCAGTCCAGCTCACGTTGACCGCCATTGAAGACGCGCGCTGCAGGTTTCTTCCTCTACTAGTAATAACCCCCGGGGCAGATTAGAGGCCTCACGGGTACATTGCTGCCCCCGACAGGTCAGTTGAATGCTCTCGGACTCAAAATTTGTGTGCTATAAAAATCATATAAAATTCACCCACCACTTCATAAATTTGCCCACATTTGCCTAGAAGCAGGTGCTCCCAGTCATTCTCAGACACCCACCCTGTCACTTAGCAGGCCAGGTGTTTATACGTCAAAGAACCTGACTCCAGGAGAAATGGCCAACAACCAGGTGTGGCGCTTGAAACGCTATGGCCGTCTCGTCCCAGGTTTAAGAGAGGGAGGAGAAAAGCCTTGGAAGGTATGGCACTTACTCCAAACTACACTTGAAACCCATTAGGCTAGCCAGCCAGTTGAGATTAGCTTTATTATGCCATGGATCTATAATACATCCATGGGTAATGCAAGTTATACTCTAGTCGTCTGACATAAGCAGATGTTAGCTAACATTGTTACTGGTGTATGGGCTCAACATCTTTGTGTGCACACATGAACTGAAGTTCCCTTCAAATACTGTTGGTTGTGTTTTATTAAGGTTTATCTGCTAGCCAAGATAGTAGTGTTTTGTTGTTGTGGCTAGCAGATAGGCAGTCAAAGCACAGGAGGACAGTGGCTGACTGTGGTGTATGAATGGTAGCTGCACTGATTGGAACAGGCAGTTTCTGAGTGAAAACAGGAGTTGAGGACTGTGAAACTTAAGTGTACCCTTAAACAGCATTGCATGACAACTCATGGGAGTTTGGATACAAATGCACACCTGTCATTGGACATTGTGAAGTGCAACACAATGTTCAAGGCAGTTTGTGAGCATGGAAACACATGAATCTGTCTGATTTTACTTTTTTTTTTTTTCTTAAACAATGATTTGCATTGGATCATGGAACTTTTTAAAAACAAGAAAACTGAAAATGAAATCAAATACAGAGCATGTGACCAAGTAGTCCTTCAGTGCTCTCAAAATCTGATGTGATAAAACAATGCTTATGACATGCCTCATTTAGTTAATTTTAACACATCATGATTTAAGCAAAGAGCTAATGCCTGCTAAAATGTGCATGTAGAACCATCATGAGATGATCAACAATATAAATCACTTATAAAATTCCCTGCTTAATGGCCTCTTTTTTTTACCAGGTGTATGAGGCAAAAGGCAGTCAACCCGAGATTGTCCTTACAATTTTGGAATCTGGATATTTGCTGGTAATGCAGGATCAGGAAAGCTTGGTAAGAAAAATCATGTGGCTCGGTTGTTTTTTTGTTTTCATGGATTGTCACTTATGTGCACACAACAGCTTAAGATCGTGTTTTATTTTCCATGTCCTTGTCCAGTCCATGGTGTCATCCAGCCTCATGCGTGCCCATGTTGGTAGTGAGAAGGCTGTTCTTTCAATTAACTTCTTTACAGCTTTCTGTGTGTGCAATAATTTAATACCATCTATATAACTTACTTAATTTATGTAATTGCGGATTCTATCCCTACCAGTTCACTGTCTTTACTGTCCTTCAAATGAATGGTTTGAAATTCAACCCTTTAGGAAAAGGAATGGAGTAAAGATTGGTTGGTCAGATTATTTTACATATGGTATTTACCTTAAATAGATTAGTAATTATTGTTTAAGATATGCTGAATGTGTAGTGCCAAATCACATGGACAAAGGTTATTCAAATGATGGTGGAGTAGTTCAGCATGAGAAACCAGTTCATTCTGATACTCACACAGAGACTTTCAGCTCACATGATCCGGTTCTTCTGGCTGTAGACACTGGATTAGTAGCAGATGTCAGTGCATAAAACACTGTGTTGCATAGATGTTGCATGTGTACCTTTACTTGAAGCTCTGTTATTCAAAAAATAAATTGGGGCTATAGGGGAATTGCTTGAAATAATTTACAGCTGCAGCTGTGAATGTCATGCTCCAACACTGGCAATTTGTAGTACGTCACAGTTGTTATTATTGGTTGTCCTCCCCCATATGGAGGGGACACTGAATATGAATTCTATTAATTATTTGTTACGCTGGTCCGTAGTGGGATTCCTAAATGAAAAATGACTCTCCATTCAATTGTGTGTATACATGCATCATTATCATGCTTTGTTATTTATTCAAGGATTCACCTTGAATTTAAAGAAATAAACAATTACCTTCATGTAAAGAGACAGTGGAATTACTATGTCGTAGCATTTTCAGCAGCACATTCCAGAGTGGGAAACTAAAAAGAGCAGAATTGTTTCATCAGATATTCTGGTATGTAAATGAGTAACAGAAATCTGCTTTCCAGATAAAAGGTTTCAATGGAAGCTGTATGAAATATTCTGCTGAGGAGCCTGGCATTTCTGCTCAAATCTTATGGGGCTTGACCGGAGTGTTTTGGTTGGGTGAAGCTAAATGTCCCTCAGAACCTTCCGAGTACAGGTTCAAAATCAGTTAAAGAACTTTTATTGGAAAAGATTTGGGTGTCTGGCTCACAGTAAGCTCACAGCCTTGGTTGAGATTAGGATTCAGTTGCAAGAATTTTATGTGGCTCATTGACAGTGCACCTCACATTGTTATCGTCTCTGTGCACTGTTTTTTGCCAACCTTGTTACAACAGAGTTATATATCTAAACTCAACAATTAGGCCAATACCAGCTATGGTCAATCTGAGTTGTAACCCAACCTTTCCTGCAAGTGACCCTCACACCATCAGGTGTGCTACACCATAGTGGTCTGGTTCAGCATAAGAGTACAACATGAATTGGCATTTTTTACCTGGCCTAAGTTTACCTCCCGCTCTTCAGACAAAAACATTTAAGGGACTTCTCAGTGTCTCATTAATGGTGTTCTGGCAGGGCACACGGCTATCTTGCTGCACCAGGGTGTTGAGCCAGACAGATATTCAGGTCAGACTGCGGAGAGCTTTCACTGAGGATGATAGACTGGTCTATTATAGCTTGGTGCAGTGAATGCTCAGAAACTTTCAATACAGAGAGCTCAGACATCTAAACGACATGATAAGGACAGAAGGAAACTAATGCGAATGCTGAAATGGGCTGTTTTAGGGAAAGTCACATAGTGACTGAGGAGCTTTAGAGCTTTCCTTAAAATACTCCTGACTTAACGGACATCACCAGTCATAATAAAGATGATGATGTTTAATGCTATATCTCTTGAAGTTATTCTTGCTGCATGTCAAATAAAGGGAAAACCCACCACAAGCCACTAGAACAGCTACACTGCACTGTGGCATTGATTCTTGGGAGCCCCTGTTGGGAGATGAATGCCACTCTTCCAAGGAACATTCCCTTATTTGGTCCTTTCATGGTGGTTGTGAAGACAATTGGCTAACATGTCAGTGCAAAATGCCCCAAAGATTTATGCGTAGGTTGAAATCTGGTTACTGATGAGGCCATAATGTGATTACTTTGAATACAAATTAATACGAAAGAGCATGCTTCCATATGATTCAAATCATTTGTATATTCCTCAGAAAATATTTACTTTGTGTTTATTTCAACGAATACATTCAATTTATTCCCCAGCAAAAAAATAATAATAAATAATATTGATATATCTACTCTGATAATGCACAAGTCAAAACAAGTTAATATTTAAATTAAAATATTTAGGTCACAACATGAGGCTACCATTTAATATATCTGCTTGTTGAGTTGTTTCTACCATGAAAAAGCTTGTAAACCCAAAACCTGAGGTTCAGAGGTTACTGGGTGAATAGAGACCCCTGCAGGCAGGTCCAGGTAATATTATTTCGTCCAAAATTAGAATGCTTATGTGTGTCCTTGACATTTATCCAGTGATTCTGATGAGTGAATGACTGGAAATTGAGATGACTTTACTTGGCACATTACAGAGTGGTATAGCTTTTACATTGAGTTTATCCAGTCACTTAATGTAGCTTGTATAAAAACAGGTTGCTAAAGACTTTCAATCTCTGGTCCCTTCTCAGGATACAATCCCATTGCTCTGTGGCTCATATCCTATCAAGGTACAGCAGAAATCTGATAACCTGATACTTCAATTTACTATGAAGGTGAGTCGTTAGATGCATTGCAATCCCATGGCAAACAGTAGTTTCTCAAGGTCTGACCTAATACCTGAATTCACTTTGTAAGATGAAGATCCATGTTTATAGGTGAGGCTAATAATATTCAAGATTAATATGATTATTTTGATACAGTTTATTTATGTTATAATGCTGAACAGCTTCACTCACATAATTCAATTAAAATTTCAGGATTCAGACCTGAGTTGGGTCTGTGTTTACCAAACCCTTTTGTTTTTATCTTAACAAGATGTTGATCTCATAAAAACACTGCTCAGACCAAAGAGCACATTTTCATTAGACTGTCAGATAGAGATCAAATGTATTTGTGGATTTCTTCAGGGAGAGAGCCGCATTATAAGGATGCAGTTTGATGGAAGAAGCAGGGCAGACGCTGTAAAGGAGTGTTCAAGTGCTGTGGAAAAACTGATGGAGTACTCCCCGGTCACCACTCACGATGACGCCCCTTCACCCCATAATCAGCCCCCAGCTGAGGTCTCTGCACCAGTGATACAGGTTGCCCACTTTAAAGTTCACTAAATAAAATGTCTGTGTTGGAACCAGCATGACTCTGACAAAAATGCGTTTTCTATAGAAGTCCTCAAAAGTACTCCTTGTGAGTCTGGTTTGTAGCTGCTGTGTTCCAAGTTTGATGGGAATGAGTCACTGAAATCTAAATAAGCACATGTTTTTAATCTGGTGTCTAAATTTAAAAATACATCAGTGTCATGTAAATTGCCATAGTTCAGTCACACAGTCTTTACTCACTGCTTAGTCGACAATATTACCACAGTGCTGCTATCAGCTTTATGAACAGTGGCCATATTGTCCTCACTAGATGGAGCTGTTTGCAATACTGTTTTATTCTAAGTGCTGACTCTACAACTGCAGTAGGTGGAGTGAGATAGACTATATACAGCCCATGTGTCATTAGCCAATCACAATGCAATATATGGTGTAGAATGCAGTATGTCCCATCCCAAACACACACACGCAGACAGAAATGTAGAACAATAATATAATTAATTCTTAAATACAACCATCAAAGTGGCATACCCCTTAAGCCACTGAAGAAAGTAGTTCTTAATATTGCCTTTAACAGTCAAATTGTTGATAAGGAAAACAAACATTTTTTGTCCAAAAGCTAAAAACCAACAACAACAACAACAACAAAAGAAAAAAAAAACATGTCATCAAAGCATTTAACCAGCTGAAAAGTACACTCTACAAATCACACAGGGATGAGATTGTTGGTGTCTCATGTCAGTACTTGCCTTTTATTTATTTTCAAACTTGAAAACACTCAAGAGGATATGGTTAATTAGAGACTGGATTCTGAGTTGAACTTAGATCCAGCTCCTCTGGGCTTCATAACATTTAACACGAAGGACTGAGAAAGGAATGGACTCTGCCATGGGGTTGAATTTGACCTTTAACAAACAGACTCACTGAAGGAGTTCACAGTGAAGATGAAAGGGCTTTGACTGGTGGATATCTTTCAATTAGTAATGAAGCCATTGATTGGCCTCTTAACCCTGTGGTATCATGGCGTGTTTGTCAAATCTTTTTTCTTCTTTTGCGTGTCACCCTGTGTCTGCAAACCTGGCAGGGGAAGGCTGTGGGAGCTGAGCCTGAGGTTGTCCGAGGATCATTGTCCGTCAAGCGTCTTACACAGGTATTGATTGGGAAAAGTGGGAGGAAGTAAACAGTAGGATATCCACAGCCAACAGCTGCTAAAATTAAATAGTCCCTATGTAACATATTAACTGTAAATATCTGTTACATTTAACTATTGTGCCAGTGTATTTATAGATTTTTACCAGGGTATAGGAGCCTTCATCAGTTTGTTACTGTAAATAATGGACAGTATCTTAGTCGATCTTCAAGGAACTGTCTCCTATATTTTGACTCAGTGAAATATTTTTTGGACCATCCACAGCACTTCCTTGGAGAGGCTGCTGTGACTCTGCCTCAAATATATAGCCACGATTCTTTGGCACAGGGTGACTTGGAGCCAATCCTTCGTGTTTGTTTGCTGGATCCCAGCTTTCCTGCATTTGTGGAGAAGGTGGAGGGGGAGCTGAAGAAATTGCTTCAAGACTGAAGACTCCTAGCAACAGCTGAAGGCAGATAGGTCAAGTCAGTGCAATGATTTTTTTTTCCTCATACAGTTTGTGTAGGCAGTACCTGTGGCGGTTTCTTGCTGTGCTGCCAATGTTGTTCGAAATGTTGTTACATATTTGTTATGATGATATACAGCCCAAAGAGCATGTTTTCAGTTGTATTGAATTTAGGTGTTTAGAGGAAGAATTTTCAAAACAAACCAAAAAAAAAAAATCTGGATTCATTTTTAAATGTTTTATTCAGAAAAAAAGTATTGGTCTCACTCATATGTTTGATCGTGGCTATATACTCTGGTCCCTCTGGTCCCACCTGAATGCAGGTCCATTCCCACCGCAACACACATGGATACATTGTATTGAAAGAGGAGTCATGCAGCTACAGCAGTGAATTTTGCTATGCCAGCTTCCAAGTGATCCCACAATATTAAAGCTTCACTGAGTAAAACAAACTGCCCTCCATATATCTATTTAAGAATACATATTGCATAGGATTATAGCCATGCTATACAGTTAAAGAGAAAAAAATAAAAAATAAAAATCAATTCATGAAATTGGGAAATATAAAAAAAATATTATTTTTTTTTTACAGATTTCCTATCATTTGAACACTCATACTTCAACATATACAAGACACCTAAGTTACTCTGGAAATTAAGTAAAAATAATACACATTATCATTTTAGTTTAGATAGTTAAACACACAGTAGTCATTTTCTGTTATCACTCTCAGTTAAATTTAAATACTGCCAGTCATTGAAGCCCTTGCTTCACAATAAAAGATCTGTTAAAAGTGGACTTTTTGTCACAAACTCAAACAGTCAAATGACAATGATATGCTGTACAAATCTTTAAGAACAAAGTAAAGCATATATTTATATATATATATACATATACATATATATATGTATATATATATACATATATACATATATATATGTATATGTATAATTTTATAAGGATGACTCCATAAAAAACATAGGTTATTTTGGATGCAAAAAAGCCACACGAGGGATAACAACAGAAAATTTAGATTCTGAGTATCCTATTGCGTAATTATCTTGCATGCATTGTACATGATATGTAATACAAAAGGGATCACCTCATTTGAGGACATGATAAAATTAATTAAGGAGACATCAACAGCACATTAAAAATGTGTACACCTTTGTGGTGGTTTTCGTCATTATCCGTCATCCTGAAATCTCCATGTAAGACTGAATAAGGCATGCTTAAGACAGCCATTATGTTCTTTTTGTTGCCAGTGTTATGCTGATATTGTTTCTCATAAAATGAGATAAGATATGCTTTTTTGAAAACTGCCCGGAGCGCTATCCACCGCTGATACCATCTCGTTGTCAAAAATGCAGTTTAGCCATCTCACCTGTGAAGAAAATCAAGAGAATATGTAACTATGGCTAATCCTCTCATTGAGCTGAGCTCTATATTTAGACCTCGTCCTCTACAACAGTGTCTTACTTGAGTAAATTGCTTATTTTGTATTCCTCTGGCGAATGTTTTTGTCCTTGTGGTTGTTTGTTGAATTTGTTTTCCTACAGAAGAAGCAGTAACAATTAAGTGACCTAAAGGTAATAACAACACAAAATACAACACTGAGCATAATATATGTATATATATAGGAAGAGGGATAGTTCTTCACTTACATTGGTCCAACTGGTTCATCATCTAAGAAATGAGGACAGAACAGGACAGAAACAGAACAAAGACAAATATGAGATACAGATAAAAGAAAAATACATTTTGTTGTATGTCTCAGTACATTTTCACAGGCAGCTATTAGTTTACAATCATTTCACTATGGTATGAAAATTTGTTGGAGATTGGATTCTGAATCCGTCAAACAGTGAACATTAATACTGTGTGATAAAGCAGCTGAAAGCGCAGATTTCTCTGAAACATTGTAATACTGATGAAGTTGGAGTCATGCACTGGTGGGAGGCTCTGTCATCAGAGAAATTCGAGTCAGTTGCTGAACAGCTTTGTATGCACATTGCAAGCTCTGTGTCTGATAAACAGCCTCAGAGAGAAATTACTAAGCAAAAACAAGAGTGCAGATTGAGACACCTCTTACATTAAAGAAGGTTTCTGGACCCTACAGGGTGCTTAAGAGGTGGCAGAAACTCATTCAGAAAAAGATCTATTACTGTGCTTTAAATGGTCAGCGGTGACATATTTGTTGTAGAAGGGATTCTTCCGTGAAAAGCTGTGTTATGATCTTGTAAACAACCACAGCTTTATCGCCAAGCATTTCTAATTTAACCTCAGATGCCATCTGAATCTCAAGGGGTTCCAGTTCATTTCAGACTGAGCATATGTGTAGGAGAGCTACAGATGGCTCACTTAAAGCCATCCTTTAATTACACGAAGAAATGTCATAGTGATTCTGGAAATGCCTAGTTCATGGTTGTGTTATTATAACTGAACTGGCATTAAAGAACATGGAGCTAGTCAAAGATTTCAGAGCATCAGAATATAGAGGTTGTATCAGTTCCCTGCGGTGCACAGTGGTTAATATCTCTATTCATTCATTTAATAACTTCCTCAGTCGTGCGAATGTATGCAATAGAAGCTTATCCTCTCCATACAGCAGTGCAATAAATAATATACAATAGGCTGTCACAGTCAGAGGCACTGCAGGAAGAGGAACTGGTGAATAATAGTGAATACTGTGGCACTGAGTGACAGGTTAGTTCAAAAACTCACAGCCTCGGGGTTGACAAGGTGGTTGGTGTTTAGCATACAGATGACAATGTGTCAACAAGTAAGTAACCAGTCACAGTGAGATATTTTCCATGCAGTTATAAATCTGAGATAAGCAGCATTAGCAGCATTCCATGGCATTAATATGGAGCAGGTTATGGCAGTTATCATGTTAGACAAAAAAACATGGTTCTGTGATCATTTGGAGGAGAATCCGTTGACATATCCATCCTTTTCACACTTCATATGCGAACACCACAAAAGCTGTGTTTACCATAATGGCTTTGCAAGCACATAGCAAATAACAGATTTTTACTGTGTGAGTTTGATAGGTACATAATAATCATTGGGTCTCTGTTACCTTTCATTTTTAAGTGACTTGAACAGACTTCGAAGTGACTGAAATATACCGTATCTAGGTGCACATTTTATTGAATCTTGTGTTGAGTGGTTGTGTAGCAAATCGTCACACAGCAAAATCTGTAATTTTAGCAACTGGTTTTGAAACACAGGATAGAAAATGTCAGCCTCTGCCTCAGAGCCTTTGGCTGCGTAGTATAAAAGTGTTCAAACGCAGCTAAGCCATCGGGAGACCAGAACTCATAATGCACGCAGACAGGGGCCAAAACCTCTGGGAATACGGGATGCTAAAAGGAGATTTTAGAGAGGCTGTGTGCATCGTGAGCAGGGAGTCCTCATTCCTGATTTGAATGGCATAAACATGGCAAATATAATCCACCTTAATCTCTTCATTTTTCCGGTAGATGAAACCAAACTAGAGGCCATGCCCAAAGCTTACTTTAGCGGCATAGTTTGTGCATGTATTTTGAGCAAGCGGTGCAGTAGAGCATTTTTCATTTGTTATTTTTTTCTCTAATTATCAAGTAATTACATGTCCTAATAGAGCATGAGCAAGTGATATTACATATTACCCTTCACATGTTAAGATAAAATAATCCAAGTTAGAGTTTGCCTTAATAGATTACAAGTAGAAATGATAGGTGACAAATTATCGTGCCAAACCAAGGAGATCCTACTGTAAAAATCAATTCCCTATTTGCATTAATATTGGTTCATGATTATAAATTAATTACAGCACTGTTAAATGTTCATATTAAATGTTATATGCAATAAGTTAAGTATCAGTAAGCACTGTTTTTAGACGACACTAAATGATTTATGCATTTTGAGTGTGTCACGCTGACTGAAGGATTGCCTGAAGTACAACTAAAGTGTATAAGAGGTAGAAAATGAGAGAGAGGATGCCTCACATCTGAGGAGAGTTTGAACATTGAAATCTAAGACAGAGTCATCTACTTATTATTACTTACACATTCAACCGAGTGAATCTTATTTTGTTTGTGCTGTGTAAACGAAAAGCAGAGTGTATACTGAAGGTTTATTTGTGTAGTCTGCATTAGACTGTGGTATACAACTGTTGCCCAGCTGGCATCATTCATATTAAGGGAGGGGCGGGGGGGGGGGGGGTGTTGTGGTTCTCAATTTTTGCTTGTGTCCATGTTTCGTTCCAAAATGAAAAGAAGGCCAAGCTACATGAGAAGAGGTCAGACAGAACCTTTGCTGGCTTCCTGGACAGCTCTCATCTCATCACATTCTTATCATGTGACTTTTTTTGACTTCCTCCTGAAGCACTTGACAGTTCTGTCATTGGATGGAAAATCTGAACTCAAATAGAGGGAACTAGGGTTTACTAAACAGAAGTTGAATTAAAATAAATACATACACGTCTTGAGTGGTTGAATAAATGAACAAATTAAAGAGTAAATGGATCCAGTATTTGTGAGATTTTCATTCTTGTGTTTACTTTTGTATCTCTTTGCACATAATAGATGTGGTTTTTAAAGTAGGAGCCTTGTTAGTAGTTGTTTAGTTGCTCTGTATTACAACTGCACTGACCTTAGGAGCTCCATCATTCTCTATTCTGGAGATTAGATTAAAAAAGTAACACAGACATTAAATTATTCACATGTGGTTGTTCTTGAAAAGCATCAAGTTTGGTTTAACTCCCTAATGTTGCTCAGCTAGATGGGTCTCCCTGCCCATCTAGAGCATATTTGCTTGAGTTACTCAGTTCATTTGAGGCGCTGACATAGAGTGCTTAAAAATGTCTAAGTGAAGTCATTAGAATGAGCAATGACTATATCAGGCAGCGCTCATAAGAATGAGCAGGCAGCACAGTGACCAGCACAGTGCTGTGGCCATGATAAAGAGATCATAAAAAGAAGGCCTGTTTTGTGAGGGAAGTAAAAAACAAAAAGTTCCATTGAGTATGTGTAAGAGCAGCAGACTGCGGTTAGAATATTTCTCATTCATTTACTGTCTTTATTTTATACTTTTTAATATATTTGAAGATGCTAACATTTGATTTTAAATGATATATCTGCCAACTGATGAAGCAGTGAAATTAAGTGAAATTAAATCAAGGCATGCTGTTGATTTAGATTTTGTTGTGTAACAGTACCATTGAATATTAGAGAATGTCCGAGACTAAAGCTTTGACCTTGTTTGGCATTAACTCTTCTGCTTTTGGATCATAAAACACTTGTTTATTTTATGAATCACTCTGAACTTTTGTCCCAGCGTTTCTTTATATGTTGCGGGCCCTACGAGCCTGAGGTGATGTTGATTTAAGGTCCGTAACAGCTGTTCCAAACAATTTGTATAGATATAGTATAGTATTTGATGATGTGTGTTTAAAAATGGGTTGATTAGGCTTTTGAACTCACTTTGCCCTTTAGGAAGAGTATGAAATTTAATCCAACATCCATCCAAACATTTGATTATCACCTGTGGACATGTGAGACTTTATGGGTTCAGCCTAATGGAAATGGAAATGAATGGAGACATTCATTTTATCGTAACTGGTGTGAAAAACATGAACATTGTTTACTGTATTAGAATCTCAGCAATATTGAAGCAAAGGTTGTAATGTTTTTGGATGGACTGTAGGCTCTTTAAAAACATAGAAACCGACAGAAAGAAAATAACATCTCTGAAACCATGCAGGGTCTCTCACTTACCACCCATATAGATTATGTTGCCATTTGGAAAGAAGGGGGGAAGGGGAAAGAATAGTGACCAAATAAATTATAAATTAAGTTATATATTGGGACTGTTTTCTGACAGTTATTCTATCAATGTGGAAACAAATGTGCTGTTTCCATTGTTATTAGTACAGTACAGAAATAGCCAGCACTCTTGGAGAAGTTAGCTGAGGGCCCACTGTTGACCTAATGTGCATCTTTAGAGATCTTCTTTTTGCATGCATCTTTACCACCAGTCAATAGGTCATGGATGTGAAAAGCAAATACATACTGATTTATCATCATTAAAACGTCACCTCTTACAGAAAGTGTCAGGGCACCTTTAAAATACAGCCATATTTTTAGGGAAAAGATCAAACGTGAGACAAAAACACTAAATTCTCTATAATGTAGTGATTGGTTTAGGGTTTATTATTTAGTGTCTAGGGCTTATAACACAGAAAAAGTTTTCTTACCATCAATAATGTCGTCTGGCCTCTTGCGTTTCTCGTACACGACGATGATGACTACTAGGATTATAATCTCTGCAAGCACACCCAGGAAAGGCCAAAGCGGTGCAAGATGGCTGCGCACCCGTAGTATAGTGGTCTCGGCTGTGGTTCCAATCACATTAGTGGCATTGCACTCGTATATTCCAGGATCTGTGGTTATATCCAGGTTTATTATGTTGAGCTCTGTGTAGTTGTCTCTGTTAGTGATGAAGAAGCGTCCAGTGGAGTTGTCAATGTCCTGGAAAACAATTACCATTTCTCTAAGTTAATTACATAGAAAACGGGCTCATAATAATTGATTTAGAGTAAATACATAGCATGTCTCTTTCATGTCTACACATACTGTACATGTACCGTATAGGATGTTCCGTCGACTTTACGCCATGTCCAGGTGGGATGAGGGTAACCGACAGACTTACAGTACATCATTGCATTTTCCCCCTCGTTCTTATTTTCACTTCTCTTGTGGCCAGTGATATCAGGTTTTGCTGGGAAGGTAAAATAAATATATAAAAATTATAATTAGCTGAGTTGGCAGAAGTAAAACATTCAAAGGAACGTTTTAACTCCTACCAGATGGCATGAATAAGGGAATAATGATTGGCTGTTCTGGCTACTGTAATAATTTAAGGTATTCTGATATGAGTCTATATGAGAGAGAGAGGGAGAGGAGTGAAATTAAAAGTCTCTATGGCTGATTGACTGATGCAGCTCAGTTTCTTTAAAAATGATCACAACTTCAAGCTGTGTCAGCTGAGAAGAGGCTTAGTGGCTCATCTTCAAATATTTTTACAATCACATACTATAAATCACATCGCGCCTTTTCCCTTAGTCATGTTATTGTATCACACAGAGGTTACTGAATCTGTGTGTGTTCGTGTCATATTTCATACATTTCCAGTGTTTTCTGTTTGACTCCACCGCACTCACAGGGTTATTTCTTTTTTTATCATTCTTTCTAAAAACGCAATATAAATGTATTCATCTCGTATGAGGTAAAAGGGTGTCAAACATTTTAACATGTACCATGAATTATTGAGACTGCTTTTAAAAGCTACAGCTCCCATTAGTCTTTGGCACAGGCGTTGTGAAGGCTGCAGTTGTTGAATGAATGCAAAATAACCTTGTTATGAGAGGAATACCACTCTGGGATACACAAAAGCATTTCAATACAATTCATAATGAGGTCATGGAAGAGGGGGACCAGTATGATATGAGAGGCTCCAGATGTTCCCATTCAAAATAATTCCACAGTGAATTCCACAGAAGAGATGGAAAATGGTGTAAACTGGCTCCTGCTAATGAAAGAGTCGATGATACAAATGCAACACAAAGGTTATGGGTTAATTTAATCAATTCAGGCATATGTCATAAAGCACTGAAACAGATGCCAAGTCAAACTAATCCAGCAATAAGGACAGGGAGTCTTTCCCAAAGGTGAGAAACAAATTCTCTATTTAACTATGCACAGCATCAGGAAGATAACAGTTCCTGCTTTTCCGCTAATCCTCAAAATTACAATAATTCCTTCCATGCAATTAAGCAGGATAGGGGAGACGCATAGAGTGAGCATTTTTCAGTAGTGCATGGATAATAGAGAAGGAGGGGTCTGAGCTCTTTGGTGACATCACCCCACTCTAATTATGGAGCACACGTGCTCCCTGAGCAGGGGAGTGGCCAAGCTCATTTGTGCTTTATCCTAACTGTATTATGTCAGTGACTGACAGCACAGAGACAGCCCTCAGAGAGGCACAAACATGGGCACAAACCTCTTTTTCACACTCCTGACTGAGATTACTGCGATTATTAATCTGCGTGTGCCAGACAGTGGTAAAGTGACGTATGACTGCGAGGGGGGGGGGGTGTGAACAGAGGCAAGGTCATGGCTGTCAGAGAGAGCAGAAAAAAGCAGAGGGAGATGGCATGAGGATGCTAAATCAAATCTTTCATTCGATACTTTCCACATTTTATGTTCGAGTAGCTACATGTTGTGATTTCTTTTGGAGAATTTGTGTAAAATCGTATAATCTCAGGTAGTCAAATGTATTTCTTTAGGGTACTGTGAAATTAGCAGTATGTATGTTAAATCATTTTCACAGAGAACTGTGTGAGAAATTTGGTAAAACTGGAGAAATGTGAGGGACCAAATATGTATCTGTGGTAAGCTTAGTATCACAGACAATAAACTCCACTCCCGCCACAGAGATGGCTGGGACAGGATTCAGAGCCTTAATCCTACAACATCACAGAACCCTCCATCTGTTGCCTCTGAGCTGAGTCCTGCAAGGATGAGTGTGCCAAGGACACTGTAGGCGAGGGATCTCAGTGAACTGCTGCCAGAAGCACGATGCAAAGCTGGCTAGCATAAAAGTGGGCTTGCTACCTGGGTCACAAAAGATGTCAAACACCTTTAGAAAATCACAAGAACACTTAAAAGCTGAAGAAAATGCTTTGTTAAGCTTCAGCATTGGTTCCTACTCTTAACAGTGAAGCATTCTGTTATTTTTAATAATTTTTCCGACATGGGCTCTAGGCCTATTAAAAGGACAAAATCATGCATCATCAGTTTAGTTAAAGCACTGACTCTTTTCTCCAGGGGACAGATAGCAAGCCTCAACAATCACAGGCCTGCAGTCTAGTGATGGCTAGGACAGTTCATTTTGAATGGCGATGAGTCCCGTCATCTCACAACCCCAGTGAAAGCAGAACACACACGGTCATCACCCATGTTACGCAATCAGGCAGCGCTTGAAGACAGCCACTGAATAAGAGGCAGGGCATGCTCAGTATGCACCATAGCCATGCCATGGCAAATTGGCTTAAGCACTACACACAGCCAAGATTCTCTTGAACAGGGTTTCACTTGCCCTTTCTCAGAGAGGATTCCTAATTCAAGTTGATGGCTTCGCTGTCAGCTTGAATGAAACCAACACAGTAGTTCAGCTTCGATTGGGTTTTCCACCTATTACATAGACCGTAGTTGATTTTGTTTTTAACCACTGTTAGCTCTATGAGGATAAGAAAAGAGCAAAAAGTAATTCACAGACGTTAAACCATCCGTTTAATTCTATTCTTGAATGAGTAGGATGCCTCCTTGTGGGCTTAATGTTTGCATGTTTTGGTGAGCATGTGCTGTGCCTGTCCACTTTGCTACAGTGTCCTCTCAGTGAAAGCCAAGAGTGACAACAGCCTCAGGAATGCTCCCTGTCATCCCCACCGCTCTGCATGAATTCAAACATCTTTGTCAACAAGAGCTCTCTTTACACAGCTTTAGGTGGTTAACTTTTTTCTAGGACACCTTTATCTTTCCATCCCTCAGCAGAAAACCACAGACAACATTACTGTGTCATCATGCTGTGAGCTAAAATCAAGGTCAGGATTTCAGAATATGAGCACGTCACAGCGGATTTTTTTTTTTTTTTTTTTTTCCCGAGCAATATTTGTGACATTCATAAAATACAAAGGTTCAAGCTTACCTTTTACTTCAATTGTTGCATTTGCATTTGGTGCCATTTCAAATGTGTAAACACACATGTATTCCCCAGAATCATCTGCCCGTGGTTTATTGATTCTGCAAAAACATACAACACAGCAACTTATCCCATAAACTGAACATACTAGTCAATCTAATTGCAAGTAATCAAGTAAATAAGTCAACTAATTTCACTTAAACTCTGGTAATTAGTTGGAACTACAGCAGTGAAAGCTTGAGGGGACTCTAAGGCCATAGGAGACAACATGTTGGCATTATGCTGTTTTATTACGGAGCAACAGCTCTGTATTCTGCAGGGAAGGGCACCACAGGCATTTTAGCTGTAATCTTCAGAGTATCACTGATGTAATGTGACAAGGAAGTGACCAATTGGTCTTATCTTGTGGCTAGGGAGAGTCTGTGGTAAGTCTACAGGGGCGACAGAAGCTTTGTGCTTCAATGGTTATATTGTGTGACAGCAGGAACTAACAACTAGTTGGTTCTTTAGGCCATAATAGAGTTTTTCTAGTTAGCTGCATAGGTATAGTTAAACATTTGGCTTATGGCAGTAATGTGTTGCATAATGTTGAGAGAGTCTGAGGGCACCACATTTGTCAAGGGCTTGGCTTTTCGCTATTCTCGACTAGTTCAATGTCCTTATATTTTGTAGCATCTTGCTAGTTAAGCAAGCAGCATAATGCAGTCAAATGTGCCACATAACAAAATTTGTCCAGTGTTGCACCATTTGTAGCATACCGTCAGCCACTAGACCAAGCCTCTTTAAGTACTGGCGGTCAAAACATGTCTTGACGATAAAGAACACAACCCTATAGCAAAACATGTTCTCATTAAAATGTATTCAAGTGTGTGTTACTACTAACTACTAAGGTTGCTGTACAACCAAGCAAGTTTTGAGAAGCTGTTGCCTCTCCCATGCGGAAATGCACAAACCACAACTCTCTGGTCTGACCCATTTACAAGAAAGTACCAACAGTTAGTTAGCCAAGCAGAAAAGCAAACCCGAGTTACTCTCATTTTAAACTCAGAGCCAGTCAGTGCATTGTGTTTGTCTCAGCAAGCTCCTCTTCTCCAGCATTTCCTGACATGTATCTCTCCTGACTTCCACTGTTTGAGACTGAGACATAGCTCTGCAAGATTATCTCAGCATTGTTTTGTTTTGTTTTTTTGGTTTTTTTTTTTTTTGCTTGCACAGCCATTTCAATTTCATGTTACATGTTTTAAAATAAATTGTCATTCACTTTCCATTGCTGATGGCACTTACATCATTTCGCTAACTACGCCGAGGCTAAGCTGTTTGTCACCTGTATACTGTGGTCCTCTGCTCTGTCCTTGTGTTGCTGAGCTCCTGTCCATTCTTCATCCAGAAGCTTTCCTGGTGGGCAGTGTGGGCAGTGGTGAGGTTACACTGCAGGGTAACTGGTTTGCTAGAGGAGTCCACTGACAGGATGATCTGATCAGAGGCATTGATCTTTGGTTCTGGAAGACAGAGACAGTCAAACCTTATCACAGAACTGAGGCTCATTGCTCGTTTAATGCTTCCTCCCATGCTGTATCAGCTGTAGGCTGTATGCTGTTTTTATACGATCTGTGTAGGAGGGTGTCTATGAAGTGAAGACAAAAGTGCACACAACAAATAAACAAAAGACATAATAAGGATATGAAACAGCTGGAATGTCTTGTGTCAACCATTTATCTTGTGTTTAAAACTGCAGTGACATATTTTTGCTAGAAGCTGAGCATGCAAATGCTAAATTTGTCTACAGTAATACCCATTAATGATATATCAACATTAAGAGTATAAGATGTTATATTGGCATAACGTCTCCCTAACAACTTAACTGATATTAAAAGATTCATCAAATATTAATCTAATTGATTATACCTATTTTGCACCTATCGCTTGGTCACTGCATTGCAACAATAAATGTCTTCCTGAGATACTGTACAGTCATGCAGACTCCTGGAAGATATTTCAATATTTCACAGCTAGAAGATGAACTGTAGCTGAAGATGGCACTAATTTTTACATTCCATCATAACAGAGGAAAACTGGATGGGCTCTCAAATATGCCTCAGCCTAAGCTTGTATGTAAATGTCATCAGAATATAGAGTAGAGGTAAAATGAGACATGAGCTTGGAGATCTAAGGGCTAGGGGTAATATAAAACTGAACAGTCATTTGACATTTTTACACTACTGCTGAATGACTACTCAAATTACTTCAGCTTCTACGTTGCTAAGCACACTGATACTAAACAATACCAGGGTCCATTTCTCAAGGACGTTGAGGAAGCAGGAGGTGTCATCTGAGAGCGAGGTGCCCTTTGCTCTGCCTTGAGTAGTGAGCAGGAAGCCTCCTCGGCCCTGCCCCTCCTCCTCCTCCTCCTCCTCCTCCAGGGCGGGCCAACCATGGCAACGATGGAGCCCCCGAGGGGAGGAGCAGAGAGGAGAAGCATCATAATCCTACTACTGGCTGCTGTGGCTGCAAAGCTACTCGCAAGGCAAAAGGGAGGAGAGGGGAAAGAGGGGCTACTGAGACTGGCAAGTGACTTCTATTAGCATTCATGGCACCTTCTTCCTGCTATTCTGTATACCCAATAGCTAAGGGGATATCGCCCCCCCCCCCCCCCCCCCCCCCCATTACATCTCTCTCTCCCCCACCAAGCAGAACCACATGGACTATTAATAGTATCTTTGAGACATGCGTACACACACAACATGAGGTACATAAATTAACATTTAGCAAACACGGCACAGTGGTCCACAGGCAGTTTCACCAAAAGGTTGTTTGTAGGACACCTTGTCACAACTTAAAATGCGGGAACTGCTGGATAAAACATCACTGTATCAGAAGGTTACCAAATATAAAATGCCTAAATGAGTCAAGATGTAGTGAAACCTGATTTCCCCCCTTTCCTCTTGCAGTCACTCTAATACAGAGTTGCATTTTGGTTCATATTTTATCCAATTATCTTCCACATGTTACATAATGAGAGGTTATTATAGTTTTAAAAAATTATTGCATTATCAGCACAAATGTGTGTTTTTTTAACATCATCTGTAACATTTTTTCCAAAATGTATGAAATCAATTACACAAAACAGCTGAGGCATAGAAACCGACTTGTCAAGGTCTATATTTAGGGGAACATTATGTCATTGTAAAAAGGCAAAGCAGGGCTCAATTTGTAGCATTACAATACAATAGAGGTGTACTCCTGAGAGGGGTGCCAGTATCTATGCTGGCACAGGGAGAACAGTGGGCCTCCTGAGCACGTGGTTGAGCTAAATGGTTTGAATCACTCATCCTTAAGAAAGATAGGCAATTTTTCAATACATTCATATGTCTGATATAGAACACACATTTGTGTCACTTTGCAGTAGATTACAATAGAGCTTCCCATATTTTAAAAAGCAAAGTCTCACAAATGTGCTTATACTTCAAAATACCAACTTGGCCTTTAAGCGTACAGTATGTCTGTACTCAAAATCTACTGAGATCTGTGCACTTAGTCAAAGTGATACTACATGCGTAAGGTATGTGTATGTATTTTAGTATGAAACAGTCATCTCTAGAAAAATGGCATAAAAACTTGTCACCATTGGAATCGGTTGTAACTGGCATAAATCAAAGCTGATGGCAGCTGCTGTTCAAGATTTTGGAAATATGTTTATTTGTTTTCTTGCATGGAGTTAGATTAGAAGATCAATCAAGTTCTTATGTTTGTAAACATTAAGTTTTAGCAAGTAGGCTAGCAGCTTAGGTTAGCGTAAAAGCCGAAAACATGCCATTTTTGGACTTTTTGGTTTTTGGATGGATTAGGATGTGCTGCTACACTTTCTACCTTTTGGACAGAGTTAGGCTAGCTTCCTGTTTCCAAAAGATATCCTAAGCTAAGCTAACCATCTGCTGGCTGTAGCTTAAATTTACCATTTACCAACCGGTACCATTGTTGTCAATAAAAAAAAGCAAGTGTAATAAGTGTTCTGAAGTGTCTTAATCTTTCTTTGGAAAACTACCACTTTTTTCGAGAGTTTCATACTCAAAATACACATTTGTTTTAGTACACATAGAAAATGTTTAGTAAATAGAAATATCACCAGTAGATTTTGTCCATGCATCCATGCTTGAGTTTCTTTTTTTCCTTTTCTATTTTTTATTACACAGTAAAATTACAATTACTTCAAATCCAAATGCCAAATAGAATAGCAATTGAAATGCTTTCATTGTAATATACCTAATGTGCATATAGTGATGTGGGCATACGGATTTAAACCGATTCACATTCACAAACTAAATTGAGCAAAACTAGGAGGCCAAAACAAGACAATCAGACTTCAGCATGTTTCCCCAGCTACAAACTATACATTCATATCAAGTGGCTATCATGTATAGCCTGTTATATACATGTAATAACATCAATATTACATGTATATAGAAAAAAAAAAACATTTATTCCTCAGTAATGACAGAATATGTGCATCTGATCTGAATTCAGGGTTTGAGGAATGACTATGAATAAATGGGACAAGTGAACAGCTGCTGTCTATTGGACTTCATAGGAGTTGAAATTACATCAACAAGACACTTAATACAATAGTGTTCACCAGAAGTCAAAATTTGTCTGTCTAATCAGAAGAGTCAGCAATGATCAGACTCCTCTAAGCTTTTCAGAGTGCTTCACTATGACTAACAACATTCCACATCTCCCTGTGCTCCAGTGGGCAGAGCACTGAAGCATGCACAGATAAGAAGGGTCCAGTTGAAATTCAGTTTGTTTGAACGTTAGTGTGCATAGAGCAGAGGGTTAAAGGATATAATGTCATTACTGATTCACAGTCACACGCTTAATGGCTGAGAAGGCACAAGGTTACACATTGCACAGGCAAGTCCAGAGAGGCTGTTTCGCAGAGGTGAAATCTCTGTCTTGAAGGCCCTCGCATGGCCATATCCTTTATTTGGATTACCACACACAAATTTGAAAGCAGAAAATGTTTGCTTTTATCAGGCAAGAGCTGACAGCAGGAATCACTCTTTTACGCCTTATCGGATCCCTCCTTGTGTCTTCTTACAGTCTCATTTACACTACGCCCAGAGTGAGGAAGCCAAATCAAAAGCACCATTACTTCAAAGCACCACTAGGTTTCTACTGCATTTAGCAGGCAGGGCTTTGAAGTAAATAAAACAATCCACGTAACGCAAAAGACACAACATAAAGTTAAGGGAATAGGTATCACAAATAAACCCAGGAATAGGAAATGGATCAAATTAGGATACAGAGAAAAGAGATAATGATTAGAATATTATAAGAGGACACATGAGACAGTAAGAACGAGGGAAAGAGGGAAATGTTGATAGAGGCTGGGTAAAGTTCCTGGGTTTGTGGTCATTTACAACAAGATGCTCAAGGGACTTGGGGAGAGACAGGGAGTTTTCTGAGCTCAGTGGAAGAAACATAAATAATTTCCAAACCAAATAAGAAACTAAATTTAATATTAATGAAAACCAAACAGGAAAACAACCACTGGCAATGGGGATTTACAAGTACAATATATTTTTTTCTATTTTTACTACTATAACAAGCAACTTAAAAAAATGAATATGAATAACTAATGTGGTTGGTGTTAGTTTTAATTTTGCCTGGCCAGTGAGGGCTGTAGTGAGGGTGAGCTCTTGAAAAGTTTGTACGGGTTGGAGTGGTTGGGGGCAGGGGATTGGTAGTTCGTTCACCATCTAGGTACTACGGGACATAGACCACTCACTCTGTAGCACCGAAATGGTGGCCTGGGCACGGATCCAGGTGATGGCTGGGTTTTGTCGGCGGTCATTGCGCCTGGGGTCGTTGCTGGCCCTGCACTCATAGGTCCCAGAGTCCTCCAGTGTGAGGCGCGTGATGCCGAGCACGCTAACTCCATTGGCGCCGTAGGCCGTGTTGATAGATACCCGACGTTTGCGAGCTCCGTCCCACAGCTGCTTGAAGGAGTCGGCTCGGTTGATCTCAGCATACCACCACTGGATCTCTGGAGTGGGGTTACCAACCACGTCGCAGTACAGCTCAAAGGTGTCCCCCGTAAGCTTAGTCTCAGACATGGGCGACTTCACAAACCCAGCTGGAGAGGAAAAGTGTGGTAGGGTGGCAGGAAGGAAAGGGTTAGAGCAGCAGAAAGATGTGAAAAAGGTTAAGGGGTGAAGTAAGAACTAAGTATTTAACCCAATGAGAGGATGATTAAAGCCAAAACAAAAAGAAGCAAGCTTCAAATCATTGATAGGTGAAAAAGAGCAAGACTGATGACTATCTAAAACCAGTCCATTCAATGTCAAAGTTCCCTGGCCCGCTGAGGCCTTTCAGACATAGTCAAAGTCTCAAGTCTACACCAGCAATTCATGCTAGTTTCTTGTCTATGTCTGTCTTCTTTTATTTCTCTCTTTCTCACATGTAAGGATCTTTGAAGTGCACCTTTCATTTGGCTCTGCTTGAACAGTGCAAACATTACAGTACATTTACAGTGCATTGAATGTGGTACATGAAAATCTTAAAGTTTAACAAAACATTTAAAGACAGTCAATCAAAGAGCTAGTTGAGCGTTTTCATTGGATTTAATCAGTTTAATCAGCCAGTTCCTGAAAGGTTTGTTTATCAAAGAGCCTCACCAAGATGAGCAATCACTCCACCCTTTTCTACATTTACTGTGATGCAACAATCAGTGGCACCGCTCTTGACCCCCATTGAAACAAAAAGCCCGCACAAGTGTGCCACTTTTGTCGATGCTGAAAAAAGAAAGCTGCATAACAGATGTCATGGTATTCATCGAAATCAGCAGCCTTGAAATTGTCCCTTTTAGCTAGAGTTAATTGACACAACTCTATCAGAGGAATGAATGTCTCTTAAATGTCTCTTAAACCTACATGAAATAAAATGGTACAATGACATGCGTCCTGGCTATAGTGAGCACCGTCAGTTGTAAAACTACTCTAAGGTTACCGCCTACACCGGCGATTTACGTAAGTGTCATCAGTTAGAGATTTCATCAGTAAAATGTTTAAAGTTGAACCATGATGAAAGGAAGACATGTTTTTTTTTTTCAGTTCAGATAATCTCATGAATTCATTTGTAAAGCAACAAAAATACATTTCACAACTTTTACAATGTTTGCCTCAAAATTTGATAAAACTATACCAATAACTTGTTTCATTGTTACTGTCCTACACCCGTCCTCCTCATTTTATACACCTGCTCAGGGTACTGGAGTCTATCCCAACACACTTGGGGTTAGAAGTAGGGTATACCCTGGACATGTGGCCAGTCTGTCACAGGACTAACACATCCAGATGGACAACCACATTCACATTCACTTTGACACCTACGGGCAATTTAGTGTCACCAGTTCATAAAATCTGCATGTCGTGTCATGTGGGAGGAAACTTCGAGGAAAGACACAAATTCAAACACATGGCTTTCTAACATCAGTGTCATCTTGCAACTCATTCTAGCATGTTAAACAATCCTATTAAAAAATCATAATGAAAATCTGTATAGTAATTTGTCCATCTCTTCATATTTGATTTGCACAAAAACTAATATGTTTAAGTACATATCTATTGA
This sequence comes from Caranx ignobilis, assembly GCA_021432705.1. Lineage (NCBI taxonomy): Eukaryota > Metazoa > Chordata > Actinopteri > Carangiformes > Carangidae > Caranx > Caranx ignobilis. Next base: position 39,772,469 of record MU270012.1, read on the forward strand.
AAGCAATTCCCAGAAATTGTCACCAACAGATATAACTTTAAGTATATATGTATGGACCTAATCTCTCTTCATCCATATCAGCTCTTGCTGGTAACACCATAAATTAGGTCAACCAGCTTTTCATTTTGGATAAGCTGGAATTTAAGAGCAGGTTTTCAAAACTCACATCTGGTCAGAGTGGAATAGGATAGATCAACCAGCTTCTGTACTGCATGGGCTCTCACAGTTGATTTGGACTTTTAAAGCAAAATTTGCTTCTTATAAGTCCAGCCCAGAACCTAAATATGTATCAATAACCATTAATATATCTCACCACAGGCATTTAGTCTTTGGGAGACAGGCAAGCAATCCCCATTTTTTTTGACACTGCCAGAGTACCCGAAGCAGGAAACGCAAAATATATCAAGAATTCAAAGTGGAATCTGGTCCATAAGCATCATCGCCACAACAGCGAGGGCCGTGTCTGTGCCTGATTCATGATGCTGTTCAACATCGGTAGTTTGCCCAACAATACACTGCCAGCCTTAATGAACCTCATCTAATGACAAATCACCTGGACCACAGACACTGTTCTCTGCAGCCCCTGCAGCCTGTCAGCTGTAAACCACATGTGCTTAAATAAATCAGAAAAAATGCACTGCCTTAACTCTGCCCTGGATTGTTGTAGAGGAAATGGGAACAAAGAGCCTGTGGTCTCTTGAGTGTTGTGTCTAACTACAACAGCTTACAGGCCCTCCCAGATCTGTCTGCCCTGCTCAAAGTAATGCATCATAGGCACATGAGCAGATAAGCCTGTAGAAGCCAGAGGAAGGAGTGTCAGCAACTGCAGTATTCAGCTCACTCCTACAATGAACCATGGTACATTTACCTTAAATAAGATTATTGAGAGTTTAATTGCAGTGGAAGTAAAGATACTTCTCACAAGGTTTACCTAGTCTATTTTGAGCATTTTCCACACACTTTTTTTGTGCAAAGCTTGAGTATATTATTCTCACTGCACTAGCCTTAGACAGACTGTCAACATATAGTCACAAATATGTCACATACTTGACAATGCATGAATTCTAGTTAGTGTCATGTTGCCCAGCACCAGTTTGTGACTCACAGCCATATGGAAATGATTTTTTAATAGGAAAGTGAGATTATGACAAAGAATTTCACAAAAGAAATTGCAGTCTTCCTTTTGGGAGATATGTCTAAGGATATTAGGTGCTTACAACTTGTGTTTCTATGTGCAATGCCTAGAGATATGCTGAGTAATTAGCATTTGTTTCTTTTCTCTGGAAACATCTGGGCCCATCAAGCTCACCACGTAATCCCAGAGGGTGAATCCAAGCCTATCCGCCTACACTTTGAAAGCAATATTTCAATTTGACACATTTACTATGGCATTCTCTATTATTATTATGGATATGACAGTAAATTGGCTTAGCACGCGGCATAGATAACCACTGTCAGCCATGCATAAGAGCTCATAATCACAGCATAGTATCTGCTTAGAAAAAAGTAATGAATGTCCTCCAAGGTGATGGCAAATTAAATCAGAAAAAGGAACAGATGACTTCATTTAAATTCAGGCTCAGGGAGGCTCTGAGGAGAAATACGCACAGAACAAACTACAGACGACACTCGGCCAATGAGCGGACCAATTTTCATGTTGTTTAAACAAGGAGCTTACACTGGCAGTGAAAACAAAACACAAAGCAGCCAGCCGGTACTCATTCATTTCAAATGCAAGCTGTGAGACGAGAAGTGACAAAGAGCGGAGCTGCGGACGGTGGAACGATCTCAGCAAGTACAACAGTGGAGGAAAGATGAGCAAAGTTCATCTTTATGCAAATGAGCTGGGAGGCGGTCGACTGAAGGGCAGATGTGTTGACTTTAGTTTTGTTTTGAGCAAATGCAAAAGAAAAACAAAAAAGAATCAGATCCTTTCCATTTATTGTACATCAACACCAAAAGTATTAAGGAAAAACTATGGCTGTCAGGGCATGTTATGTAATTACTAAAAATTCATAGTATGGGCAGCAGAGACAAGACACTATTAGCAAACAGTTAATATGCATATGTATGTACAATCAAAAACAGAACAGGGTTAACAACGGACATGACGAAACATAACACAACACACTAAGTCTAAGAATAAATAGATTTATTCTGTTTATCTGTTTAATGCTGACAGAACTCACTCACCCACTTAAGCTTTAGTAAATGAAACTATCACCTTAAAGCCTGCGGCATCTGTCCACTGTTTACATCTAAAATCTGTCTTTTAATATCAAACTCTTGCTGCCTATTGGCTTCAAAGGTAGATCTGAATAATGTGTTGCTTTCTCCTTTTGCAGTTATAATTACATGGCCAGCGGTGTATTGTCATTCGCTTAGTTTCTAAATGTAGCTAATTGCTTATGTTTTCAGAGCTAATATTGGGATGTTTTTTCCAGTGGTGCTTCCCACTGGCTGCTGGATGTCAGGTCATGTACTGTAACGTTATAAGCATCATTTCTAAGTCCAACATGCCTGTAGAGACATGGATAAACACAGAGTAAATATTAACCAAGTGTGATTGTAAATTGGAGGATGATATATTATTAAATGTAGTATTCTTCAGAGAGTATATGGGATAACTGAAGCAAATAAGAGCCTCACTGCAGGAACAGACATGCTGTTTCTCTCTGTTTGAGCAAATGTTTATATGAGTGGATGATTTAACAGAAATTATTCAAGACTAATTAATTAAGTCCTTCACAGTGCCATGTCTGGCTTGCACTCTTTACCTCACTTTGCTCCCGGTCCCAGGTGACATGTGCAGAATAGTATCACGAAATAACTGGTACTTTTCTGTGACAAGCTCTGTCTAAGGCTGTATGGAAGTCACAGTCATTAGCCTACCTACTCTAGTGATGTAGGTAGAGAGGAGAGCTCCCCTGAGGACTGACAGCTCGCCACACACACCACCACCATGCAGCCTGAGAGTGAGTCAGCTGCCTGCCTACAACCTGGATCCCTGTCCACAGTCGCACAACACAGACAGAGAAAGCAGCGAGTAGGAAACCCCCGGGGCTTCTGAACTGGTTATGGCAGTGTGTGTGTGTGTGTTTGAGGTTGTGGGTTTGGGTGTGGATGTATCTTCATACGAACATGGTACTGTGACTGAGAAACATGTTTGTCTTAACAGGTCATTTGTTTGGATTTTAGTGTCTTCCACTCCCTGTTGCGTATTTTGTTGCATGGTTGCATACAGTACTACAATTATCAAGAACTTACTTTTTTTCTCATTTTCTCAATCAAAACCAAGCTATTAAAATCAAACTTGGAGACAGATGTTGTTGAAATCTGATTCCAATCCACTTTAGAACTCATTTTGAAGTCGGGCAGAACAATCTTGGGAGTGCATCATGCACACCAAATACCAAGAAAGAATCACAAAAGGGTGGCTTGGCCCATCCTAACAGGTGTTAGAAAATAAATATGGTGAGTCAGAGGGCTGTCAGTCAAGCATTGTCTGCACACACACAACCACACAGTTCTAACAAATGGTCAGATTAGGCTTCAGAGACAACGCCTGTGTGAGTGTGCTACTGCTACTGGTTCTTCAATCATAACATTTGCTGTTGTTACTTGCGTTGTTTCACAAGTCTGCATTGCAGCGGTTTCTGTGTGGAAACTAGCCGCTTCCACACAATGGTATCAATTAATAAATGTTTGTATTCTTCTGTATGTTTACAATGTTGAATTACCTGCATCAACCAAGGTTCAAGTCTTTGTGTTAATGTTAATGAGGCACAATCACTGTATGAAGAATAGCTAACTGCTGCAAGGTCAATGGTAGCATAAGGCTAATACATACAAAACTAGAATAAGTCCTGAAAGGTCATTTTCAATATTGGCATGAAAACAAGGAAAACTACATTTAGAACTGTTCTAATTACAGTTTGAACATATTATTTATCTTATATAATATCTGTATTTGATAAAGTTTTCATACAAGAACTTTCAGGAGACTTGGAGTAGACTTTGTCAGTTTCTATTATGCATCTAGACTTGTGTCAGAGAGGCTGTAGTGATGTAGGGCAACTCTAGCCGCATTAACAACAAAGGGGGCAGAATTCTCCTCACTGACTTAATCGAATCACTTATCTGCCTTATGTGATGTCACTGTGATGGGACAATGTAACACAATGTGCAGATCTTAATTTCAAGAAACATTTGCCTGACTGTTTCCATCTTCCACTGGTAATACTGGAGTAAGTCATTCAGACCACAGAAGAGACGAAACAGCTTAATAAGATTTAAATCCCAATAACCCCTGTTCTGGGGAGAAATGCGCTAATCCCATCCTCTAATCACAACCACCAAACACCTCCTAGTTCTCTTTCAGAGGTCAAAACAAGGGAATTCAAATGATTTGATGTAAAATATGAGAAACACAGAGATAGACGCATCTCAGAATGCTGATTTTCATCGCCGAAAAAACAAGATCATTCTAAAATTAGAAAAATCACACCTTCAGGTGAGTGTCTTCCGCTAGTTGTAGCGTTTGAGTTTTCTTCATGGGTAACGAATGCTTTCCCCCCGTCTCCTGGAAACTATTGAGTTTTATTACATGTCAACTTAAATGACTGTTCCTGCTGAACATCAGCTGGCATGACTCTCAAAAGCAACCCTCTGTGTCTGCTACGTCACCCAGGCCGACAGGACAGATCAGGCAAGGTTTAAATGAAAATACCCTCTTTGTGCATTCTGTCTCTGAGCTGCCCTTGTGCCCTTGCTCTGAACACAACAGTAGAACAGAGCTGTGGCTAAATTGGGGAATCTCCAGCAGCGACTGTGTGCAACTGTATGCATGTGAGGCAGAGTGAGACTGAAACAAACAAAAAAAAAACAGTGTGCATGCTCAGCAAAAAAAAAACTTCCCTTGACAAATCACTATTAAAAAAAACACTGCTCACCTTACAGCTGTGCATCAGTATGTGCCTGCAGTGTATTTTACATGCTGCTCCTAATCAGTGCAGTCAATATCAGATTTCACAGTGGGTAAGAATGACTCATTGCAGAAACTGGCTCGGGTCCCTCAGTATATTTTCCAGACTCATGTATGTAACTTTGTCCACAGCCGCAGCCGGGGCAGTAACGTGATAATGGACAAGCTACTGCATCATATTGGTCTATCGATTGGATGGTTCATTGCTGTAAATGCTGTTCAGCTGTAATGTATATTGCAATGCACGCATAGCTTTCTCTACAACATGTCTTCATGCTTTCAAGAACTAATCTTTGCTGTTGTGTGCTAATAAGTAACTCTTAAGACTGGTGCTGCAATCAGTTAACTGAAGAGAAAACTCGGGATTAGCTCATGATTCTAGATGCTATCTTGACATGAGCTGCGTGTTGGGGCTCACGAACGCAGTGGTAACACAGCAAAAGAGTTGGCAGCAGAAGAAGCGGGCTGCATGCTTTGTATTGAGAAGTTATATAAGACACAAAGGCACTTCTTCAGGTCAGCCACAGCCACCTTCTCAACAGCCTTTATTTCGTTGGCATAAAGATCACATCATCTCTCAGCTTAAATAGTTCACAGCCACCTAAGCGAGTCTTTAGAGGGCTGTGCAGCTGTGCACAAGGAGGACGTCCATTAAGAGTTAATGGATTCACTTTCACAAAAGGACCTTAAAGCCACAGTTCTCCGTGCTGTGGCTCAGTGGTAAAAATAGAAACGAGGCAGAATGGACGGTTGCTATTTACAGTCCTCCAAATATCTGTCGCAGAAACTAGCCACCTATAGTAGACCTACTTTTCCCTCAACACGAGGGAAGTGATGGCATGAATTCCCTCTGCTTCCCTGATCGTCTGATCGCACTTATAATTATTATTCTACCCACGTCACTCCCTGAACTCTGTAATATCACAGCAAAATCTAGGATTGCATAAGAAGCAATGCACCGATTAACCTTAATCTGAACTGTGAGGGAGAAATGAAATGGCTTTTGGATGCATGTGATGTGAGTAAATATCACAATGTTACCTTCAGTGTTAAACACTAACCGTAGCTGATCACAGCTATGGACACACATCTGTATCTGAGTGTTAGCTATGAATTTAGGGTCTGTATGTTCTAAGATTCAGATTTTGACGCATTAATTGACTCACACACTCAGACAGGCAGTGTATATATGTGAATTAATGAATGTGTATTGTGGTTTCACAATATTCATAGGGTCCACACATGGGGGCCAACAGTACTTTCTGGGGGCCAAAAGACCAGATGCCACATGTTTTAATGGCATTGAAGGTTAAGACTTGGTATTGATTATTGACATCCATATGTGATGGTTAGCGTTATCGTAAGGACTTAGGGTGTGCATTATGTCAATAAAGGGTGCACAGCAATGTAGTACAAAGGTGTGTTTGTGTCTGTGTGTGTGTGTGTGTGTGTGTGTGTGTGTGTGTGTGTGTGTGTTTCTGTGGTGTGAACAAGGCCTCAGCGAGTGGGAGCTAACAGCACAGAGACCACAGGAAATGCTTGGAATGCCTTTGCTTGGACTTTATCATACAATAGAGGGATTATTGGATATTTGATTTTTTCCAGATAGCAAGTTGAGTGAGCGCCTCACTGTGCACAGACTTTAAGCACCTCTGAGGAATTAAATAAGAAGAAAGAAAGGAATTTGGGGGATAATATTTTGTTATATAACTGCTTAAGTTTTTTTTTTCTGTCTCTTCACAAGCTGAAGACGTAGGCTGAGTTTGTGATTACTTCTAGGAGCATCTGTATTTCAAAACGGTGCTTCCTTCTTTTCTGCACACTCTGTTTAATTAGTGTTACACAAAAATACTGTAGTAACATATCACACTCGTGTCGTCTAGACTTAGAAAATCTTTTTCAATGCTTGCAATATTAAGTCCTTTAATAGTAGGACAGTGGTGGAGTGAGGTTTGTCATAACCTGCTCATCCTATCATCAGAATACATGTTTCACTAAGTCTTGCACTGTGGGTGTCTGATTATCCCACATAAAAGATGGGGTGAACATTAAGCATTAAATTTATAAGCATGCAGAGTAATTCTCTGCCTTATTTCATTTTATTATTATTATTTTATTTTATTTTTGAAAGGGGATTAGATCCTGTCAGTGACATTGATTTATCAACACAAAACCTTGACAGGAGCTTCTGAAAAGGCAATGATTACTTTGTTAACAAAAACTGAAATAGACTGGTCACATTTGCATACTAAAGCACCGACTTGTCTGGGTTGCCAACGGAAGCTATTGAGGTTCTTTTAAAACATTTGTAAAAAATAAAGACCCCACTTTCATGTTGTGAAGTCTGCTGATTTGTGTGCCCCTCTAGGCTGATGTGATTCAACAGAATGTGAAAACAGGACATGCTGTAGCAGAGGAGGACAGCCTGGAACACCCAACAGCATGTTGCTGCTGACATTGGTTTAAACCGCGTCAACTTTTTATTATGATTACAGCACGGTGAAATTCAACTTACAAATGAGCATTCTGCAGCTCTTCATGTCTGTCAAGCAAATCTCTCATGCACTTTATCTGGATAGTTGAAAAAAAAAAAAGAAAACATCTGGCGCTCAGACATGCTGAATGAAGATCAGATAAGTGTGTTTAGATTTGCAATAGCTGTAGTTAGGCAATAAAGAAAGCTCCACATTGCATTAGAGGAAATGTGCCATTATGAGGAAGCAGGTTTCTCAATTAAACAGATGCACAAGTCCAAGTCCAACACCTGTGAAACAGAAGGGTCTGATATTTGCAGTATTTCAAACATGCACTGGGCGAGTCATTAGTCTGTGTTTGTGTGTGTTGACAATACTTTATCAGCATCCAGAGCAGGTTAGTCTTGCTTGACACACTCTGCAACCCAACCCCCCCACCCTTTGACTTAGCAAACTGTTCACTGGCAGCCCCAGGCTATACTCATAGACTCTATGTAAATACTGACAACTAATTCCATGAAGGTACAAGCCTCAGTTTTGCTCCCAGCAACAACGAGCACTGTCAACGTTTTCTATTTGCCCTAAAGTGACAGTTAATGCAGACAGTGAACACAACACACTGTAGTTGGACTAACTGACAGCCTTTCAAAGAAAAGAATAATAATAAAAAAAAAAAGGGTGTCACAACACAATCAGTTTACTTCATGTTTTCTACACAGGCTACACTGTGTGGTCAGTGACTCAATCAGATTTGTTGGTGTCTAACTCTGGCCTTCTTGTCGAGATGCGTGAAACTACAGTGTAGTAAAGGCTTTATCGCAGTCATTCTCAAAATCCTCTTTGGCAACATTTCGCTCGGGCGTCCTCACACAAGTCAAGTCACTTTCCCTCAACGCGATGTTTACAATTATGCCACGGTCAAATCTGCTTTCTTACCGTTTTGAGCCGAGATGAAAGGCAGCATCAAGTTCCCTATAAGGGCCACCGCCAGCAGCATCACTGCGTTAGGATGCATTGTCGGGGGGCTAGATGAGAGTACCAGGGTCTCGGTCGGACGAATGTGGGAGGAGAGCTCGTGTATAGATCACCGGATCTAGAGAGATGGGCCCAGCATAGCACCGGGTGCTTCAAAAAAACAGCCAGACGAGGATTATTTAAAGATGTTTGTAGAAATGCCTCCCTGATTCAAAGACCTTAAGAGGACGGCGATGGGTGAAGGGTCCGGGGAGGGGGGGACGAGGCCAGCGGCTCAGGGATGCCGATGTGCAGCCATAGGCGGTGAAGAAGCCTCGTCGGATTGCGGAGGAGAGGTCTTTGGATGTCAGGGAGATTGTCCACAGTGTAGTTGTGAAGATTCAAAGATGCGCAGACCGATGCGCATTTGCGCTCTCACGCTCACGGTTCGGTGATTAAAATGAAAGTGGCGCACAAATTATTCCCGACGGGAAGTGATGTAGCCAAAATATAAGTCTGTTATCAGCGCCGACCGGTCTATTTTTAATACCTTGGGAAAAAAAAAATGAAAAAAAGAAAAACAGAGGAACAGATGCTGGTAGGACACCAACGGCAGCAACGACAGGCTGCGCGTGCCCTATGCGCTCATGACCGTGGATAAACACACATGTACACAGAGTCACGCTCTCTCTCTCTCTTTCACTCTCTCTCTCTCTCACACACACACACACACAGACACACGGACGTAATGTTGTTTGTAAACTCAGGCAGTAACTAGGCTGTGTGATTCCCGAGCCTTCATTTCTTTCCATGCGAGACCACAGGTGCACATTTTCATCATCTGTAACTTGGAGGAAGGTGTTCCTGCCTATACGCTGTTTCCTCACTACAGGAATAACCTTGCCGTATCATCTGAGAACCCTGCTCAACAGCTCCTGCAGCAGTAGTACTAATACGACCCAGACATTGCCAGATGGATTATCGCCAATAGAGATCTAAGCAGAGAACGTGATGTGCTTGAAATGCAAAAGAAAGAAAAGGAATGGCTGCATTAAAAAAGAAATGCATGGGTAAATATGCAGATGAACTGAAAACAGCCCTGCCAGAGTTTTCATCAGTCACATACTGTGTCTCCAAGCCTGTTCCACTGTGCCTAAATACTCGCTCTTGTCAGGTTTTAATGTGAGGAGATTAAAGTGATGCTCTTGAGCTCACTGAGGTCATTTATAAATTATGTCATCACATCAGTGGCCTGGGTGTTCTCAAGCTGTATGTACCACGTCCCCTTCAAAGTTCAACATGGCCTCCTGTAATCCTCTCTATCCCCTTATCTGTGCTGCTGCGTTGGCGCCCTCATGTGGCCAGATGAGGTAGACGGACGAGAGTACATGCATTTCTCCTTTTTTAAGATTTCAGACAGAAAAAAAAGGGCAGGAAAACCACCTGAGTGTTTAAAAGTTGTAAGTAGGAGCGCAGTCCATCTTAGGTGACCTTTCTTTAGGTCAATATCATTTTAACTATAACATTTTGTAATGTTGTTTAATTGTAGTGTAAATTTGGCCCTGTAACTTGATTCTTCAATGTAAAGGCTCACCCTTTGTTAAATGCCAACACCTACATTAATGTGTGTTTTAGTTGCACTATTGCAGAGGGCCAGTCTGTGCTAAACTGCAGAGCAAACTTCCCTCCACTTTACAGCCCTCCCTCCAGTTTGTCTATGGGAGACCACATTTAAAATGTAACCCCACCTGAAACCTCGCACAGACCAATCAGCCAGAGAAATGTCAGAGCAGACGGCACACCCTCCTTTGTTCAAAACCAATCAGAGTCGCAGTGTGGCATTTTGCCCGAGGGGAAAACTTACCCCTGGATGAGTTAATTACGCATCACTTAGCTGTTGCCAATGTGTTCACAACGGTGGACCCTCTTTTGGGCTTTTTACAACGATTGTCTTCATTTTTCGGTCAATCTAGTATGGAAAGTAGACAACAATGGCTTACCAGGCTGAAAAATGAACTTAGCAACAGTCCTCTGGTATCAAATGTGGCTTTTGGCTTTATCCTCATGGGACTAGAGAAGCTGGTGGAGCTGGAGTTTGAGTGTCCTTGCAACCCTACGTGGAACGGAATGTTTTCATCAGCATTCTTCATCATTCCTGCCGTCATGGCCTTCACCTTGATGCTGATCATTCAAGGATGCAGATGTGATACGTGGTGCAGGAAAACTGTTTCCCTCTCCAGTTTCGTTCCTGCTATCGTGTGGCTGATTTTGTTGTTCCTCGATGGCCAATACTTTGCTTGTGCTATGACAGACTGGGAGGGTAGATTTGTACTAGTTGACAAGGCAGCTCCGCAGAAGTGGTGTGAGCCAATTAGTGAGGGAGATGTCACCCCACAAGAACTAATGCTCCGCTCGCAGCAGCTGTTTGTTTTTTCTCAGGTGAGTTTCATATTTTCTAGTTTACAGAAGATTATGTAGGATGAGAGGAGTGGAAACACCTCTGCATCAGACTGGGTACTATAGAGAATAAATCCAATATGTTAAGCTATTACCCTTTGTAAAAACTGAGTAATAGCTCTGTTGGTAGACTTTGTTAACAAATACACACCTCCTCTGTTGTTATCTACTAAACAAAGTGTTGCTTCACTCTTCTGTATCCCAGGTTATAGGCATAGTCCTCCTCATTTTCATCTGTGTGGGTCTCGTAGTGTATGTCATCAGAGAAAGCTGCCAACAAGAGGTGGAGATGCAGGATGCAAATGTAGCTGAGCTCACTGTGCTCAGGATGAGCTCTCTACGGACGAGGACATCATGAGAGGACCTACACCGCCCACTACACCTGCCCTGCTGGCATGGACACTTTGTAAATACCCTGAACAGACCTTACTATGACTTTTCATGGCTAAAGACTGGAGAGTGTTGGTCAATGATACTGGTAAGAGGCTCCGTAAATACAGCTCTGACTGTAGCCTAAACTGTGATCCTGTTATTTTCTCTGTATTATCAGCCAATGTACAGAGCAGTGACCTGTGCTCCTGTGATGCTTCAGTGCAACAAGTTATTAGTTTTGACCTGAAATGGGAAATACACTTTTCATGCAGCCCCCCCCCCTTTGAAATGATATTTCACATAGACATTTTGTGAATTTTTAGTGGACATGAATCATCAGTAGTTCTGAGACACTCAGTCAGTACTGTTTTAAACTTTTATCCCTTGAAAATAGAATTTCATTGTTTTTAACCACAAGGTTTATTTTGATGCTTTTTGTATTAGCTATACATATTGAGACAAGTGAAATCTGCCAGGCAGCGAATATTGATCCAGTATTAGTTGACGTGTACTGTTGTTTGAGGTGTGCGTGTCAAAATTGTAAAAGTTAAATTTCACTTGAAATATGTTTATTTTTCCTTGTTGGTAGCAAATGTCTGCCGGCTTATGTAGGGTCGGACCCCCATGATGTCTAATCCTACCTAACAGTATGTAACTGATGATTAAGACAGAACTGATATTCCTAATGATTTACCAGTGTGACAGCTAGAGATGTAAAACCTTATATATGTTTTGTGTAAAGGCTGCAACAAGACAAAAATAGGATGTAGACACAAAATCTATCACAATATTTGCAGCATGTTTTTTTTTTATTATTTTTTTGTAATAAAAGAATTTATTTATTTAAGTAACAACCCTCAGGGATTTTGTACAGTCATGTCCTAACAGCATGTTCTTTTCCACAACGCTCACAAACCTACAGTCTTGAGAATTTCAGTGAGATTAACTCATTTGTGAAACCAGGTTTTACTGAAACATCTCTCTAGCAAGTAATTTTACAGATACTGATACACGTTTGGACAAAACATAGGCTAATTATTTCAATTTTGCTGTTTTGGCATCCACAGCAAACTATGGTAACATTGGGAATATCCTTTCTACCTTTAGTGGGCTTAAAGTAAATGCCATAGATTCAGTACCTTAACACGGTCCTCTGTTGTGCTAATGATATCAGAAGACCTGTCTGTAGTTTTCTCAGGTAAGCAGCACCTTTGTGTCTGAGGACGTCCTCTGTCCACAGTCTCTTGTGGAGATTCTCTCTGGGTCGGTAAAATCCGACACTTACAGCAAAAGTTCAGTTCTGACTTGTATTCCATGTTATTTACAAGACTGCCCAGTTAAGCCCATTAAGTGTAGAAATTGGGGCAGACCCTGCATGTTCACCCTTAGGGAGGGCTTATTCAAGACTTCCTGTATAGCCCAGAGGATGTTGTTGTCTTTATCCACTCTGTTCCACACTTAAAGACACAGTGCATTCACAACTGGGACTCAACAGACTCTGAAACTACTTTATTTCCTTTAATGAGAAATAAACTCTTTTTTTTATGACCTTGATGGTAAATTGTTCTGGGAAGCTTGTCTGTCAATCCCAAGACATTTGGAGGTATTTTTGCCAATGCTTAGGCGATCTGACTTTTTTGCCAAGCTGAATTTGACCTATACGTCTCCAAAGGCATCTGCAAGACATCTCCAAATATTTAGAGACAACTTTAAGAGTGGGACAAAAAGACTGGTACACAATGGAAATTTCTGTCTGACTCCGCTAAGATTGTTGCTTTTTCATAAGGAGCACACTAATAGTATACCCATGATCCTTAGTGGTTATGGTAAGGTCAGCCTCCTTACTGTCCTTTTACTATTATGCATGCTTTTATGGAATCTTACAGTAAATATCCGCCTGTAAACCTGTGCAAAATACCCTCTTCTACTCTCCTTGTAAGTAGAATTTGAGGATTCATGAGTGAAATCTCCACCTTTCAACAGAGATATTAAAGTATTTTGTGTGTTGCATTAGATTCCATTTGAAAAATAGCCTAGTCCACAGTGCAAAATCCTACAGGTAAAAAACACGCACCAAGACTTACATAAATATAGCAAGGTTTCAAGCATGTATAATGGCCTAAGATAACCTTGGCCCATCACTCTCAGCTTTGTGTGAGAAATTGGATGTGTTAAAATCCATGTTAGGTTACACTCAGCTTGGAGGAGATAAGAACATGAGTCCTCAGTATGGTGCAATGCTGAGAAGTCATAACATAAAAATTATATTGCACTACAGCTTAAGAGTGAAGTTTGAAATGTCTTGCGAAGATGCAAAGCTTGTCCCCACTGTGTCAATTAAAGACAACAAGCTTATAAAGAAGCAAGCAGCAAACAAGCAAATAATTTTGACATTTTAAAAAGGCTTTTATTTCATTCTTGCTACATCAGCAATGTACTGTGCATTCTATTTCATACTATCACCAGGGTTAAACATATCTCTGTGTGGACAAAGTCAAAGTCTTTCATGTGGATGTGAACAGAATTTAAACAAAGTATACTGCATGTACATGCAGCCTACACTACATGTTGATGGTTTGTTCAGCCAGAGCACAGGGTATGTAAAATAAGACAATTCTCAATCAAATAACCAACCTGACACCTCTGTATACTTTCTCAAATAAATGATCATATAACACTCAATCATTTAGAATTGCTGTCATTTTATTTAAATTGTAAATTTCTATCGATAATACCATTAAATCACTGAGCCAACAATTCATGTTTCATACATTTAAACTGAGAATATTTGTGGTCTAAATTTTTAGTTTGATTGCCTCTTCATTTTTTTTTTTTTTTTTTTAATCCAATTCCCATTTTGTTCTTGCACAGAGTTTAAAGCATTGCATCACATCTACACAGTGGGGATAGGCATTGTAATCACACTTCATTTAGCAAATCATAATCACTGAAGCATTTATCTTTAATATTCAGCTGATTTCAATAACACAACAGTGGCACACCAACCACTGAAAATAAACAATACACCCTTTATCATTATTCAGATTTCACTTTTCTTTTCAGACACAATCTGAAGCACACCCATATTAAACTAACAAAAAATAGGAAAACAAGCAGTGCAACAGTTAGCAAAAATAATATGACATCTACAGAGTGGTAGGAGTACCAGGGCAGTTTGTAGGACTCTGTTCTCAGGTGAGCTGCACCTTTGTGTCTCATGACAAACTCTATCCAGAAGAGGGCAGTGTCTAGTGGTGGCATTGGCTGATCTCTATGCAGCGTGGAGAGTCTCTGCATGTTCATCCTGTAGGAGGGCTCAGTCAGGACTTCTTGGATACCCTGAAAGAAGATGTCCTGATTCATTGTAAAAATGTCAATTATCTTCCCTGCTCCTCTTTCTTCAATTCTAAAGAGATTATCACGTTGATCAAAAATCAAAGGAAGTCCTAGTATAGGAACTCCATGGTAGATGGCCTCTTGAACTCCATTTGTTCCTCCATGAGCAACAAATAGTTTAATCTTGGGATGTCCTAGGAGGTCATTCTGTGGCATCCAGTCCACTAGTAAAGTGTTGTTGCCCACAGTTGCTGGTCTGTCACCTTTATACCTCCAGATGACTTTCTGAGGTAATTTAGAAAAAGCTGCAGCGATCTCATTGGCTAAGTCATGGGGAAGCTCTCCAATCAAAGTCCCCAGAGACATGATGATGACGCCATGTTCTCCAGAACTCTGCACAAACTCCTCCAGGTGTTGAGGCAGAGGTTTTGCAGGTTTACACTGGAACCCTCCCATATAGATAACATTGGGCATAGTGGGCCGAGGAAACTCGAACACAAAGTCCACTCTCATCAGCCACAAGTCTGCTGCTTGAAACAGGGAGAGGTAGTCTGCATCTGGTCCTATATATTTTTCAATTACCCCATCAAAATGAGGCATGACATACTGAAAGGTTTGATATTTCATGAAAGCATAAATGGCGACATTGAGAAGTCTATCGAGAAAACTCATTTTATCTGATAGCTCAGACCCTATCATCGGAACATAAGAAAGAGGAGAAGGTGCAATTGAAAAATGGCCTTCATTTTCACTTGTCCATCTGACATTGAACACAAGCGGTAACTTGAGATAATGGGCAAGAATAGTACCCCCTGGTGCAACAGGGTCTGTGAGGACAAGGTCATACTTGGCTTCTTGTAGTGACTGCATCAGATCTTTGTTTTCAAAAAGCTGCTCAAGCATTTTGCTAATTTTCCCATACATCTCAGAGGTTTTTTCTCCTTGTTCCATTTCCAGTTTCATACGTGTCCAGAAAGACTTCCCTTCCCTCTGGATTTGCAGCAACTGGGCCACAAACTTAGTTAGAAAGTCTTCATCAAATCCAGATCCAATATCAATTGTGATTGAGGTATAGAATGGCGAGGTTTCCTTGATGTACCAGCTGTCTGATGACCGAATAACAGAAACCTGGTGGCCCCTTGAATGAAGTTCCTGTATGATGACTTTCATGTTTACCCAGTGGCTCCCGTCCACTGGATAGACAAGTACTTTCCCACCATAAAGCACAGATGGACAGAGCAAGCAGAGCAGGATCCAGACCCAGGGCCAATTCATTATTCTTATGGAAGAAAGCATATGTTAGATTATATCTAATCAAATGTGTAGGCTGCTGCAGCCTATACAGTAACTTTTCAGTTGTACATGAGAAAATCAATACCATTGGAACATAGCAAAAGCCAATGAAAAATTAACCTCTGAAAATCCAGAATTTCTACAGAAACACTATACCAATATGTTTTTATTTGCAAAATATTTAAACACGCAAATGTTACCTGTATTGGCAGTGTATTTATTTTGATCTGTCTTCTTTGTCAGAGAGCAGTGCATATGCTGGTCCTACCAAGGTCCAGCATAACGAGGACTTTGGTACTGCAATTTCATAGTTATACATCCACAGGTGATAAGGAAGTACAAAGTTGAGTAACGGTCTTTCAAGGCATTAACAATTTTACCTGCAATGCAAATTCCATTGACAAAACCAAATGACTGGGAGACAGTAATTTTAAAAATGTAGGATTAATTCCCACTCATAAAGTGCTAGAATTGAAGGCATTTTGTTTTCTTTTCAGTTCTGTTTTTACCTCCTATTGTTTCATTATATGAGAGGTTTGGGGTTGCAACCACACTACAGTTTTCTACAATGCATTTACATAATTCATTCTCCCTCAAGCTGCCACTTGACTTTCAGCTGCCACTCTTAATGGTCTAGTTCTGTCATATGTGCTGTAATGCTGACACATGTGCTCTGTTGTCTTCTGACAGGTGTCTTGTGGTCTTTTTGCTTTTAATAGAATTAACATTTGTATCTTATCTAACGTCATCAAGTCAGTCCAACAACCATGTAATGCATTAGCTGTGTTTTCAGACTTTCATTTTGGATAGGGCCAAAATTAAAACCTAAAATTATGCACACATTATGATAAAACCAACTGACTCTGCTTTCGACAAAGTAATCAGACAGACTTCATTCGACAAAAGACCAGTCATTACTGGCAACAGTTTTTAATCTTTGACACATTTTCTATAGAGGGTTCCAGCGGTCAATTCAAAGTATAGTACAAAGGTGAGACATTTATCCTTAATATTCAATAGATTCAAGCCAAACTGACTATAATACATCAAGCAGAGAAATTACAGAATGCACCCTTCATCATTAATCTGATTTTAGTTTTCTTTTCAAACACAATCTGAAACACACCCATATTAACCCAACAAAAAACAAAAAAATAAGCAGTGCAACTGACAGCAAAAATAATAAAACATCTACAGAGTGGTAGGAGTACCAGGGCAGTTTGTAGGACTCTGTTCTCAGGTGAGCTGCACCTTTGTGTCTCATGACAAACTCTATCCAGAAAAGGGCACGGTCGAGTGGCTTCATTGGTTGATCTCTATGCAGCCTGGAGAGTCTCTGCATGTTCATCCTGAAGGAGAGGTCATTCAGGACCTCCTCTATGGCAGTCTGAAATATTTTCCTATCCAGTGCAGAAATATCCACAACCTTTGCAACCCCCTTCGCTCTGAGTCTGGAGAGGTTGTCAGCTTGATCAAACACAATGGGAATGCCTACAATAGGAACTCCATGATATATAGCCTCATAGATTCCATTTGTTCCTCCATGACTTACAAATAGTTTAACACTGGGATGTCCTAGGAGGTCATTCTGTGGCATCCAGTCCACTAGTAAAGTGTTGTTGCCCACAGTGGCTGGTCTGTCACCTTTATACCTCCAGATGACTTTCTGAGGTAATTTAGAAAAAGCTGCAGCAATCTCATTGGCTAAGTCATGGGGAAGCTCTCCAATCAAAGTCCCCAGAGACATGATGATGACTCCATGTTCTCCAGAACTCTGCACAAACTCTTCCAGGTGTTGAGGCAAAGGCTTTGCAGGTTTACACTGGAACCCTCCCATATAGATAACATTGGGCATGGTGGGCCGAGGAAACTCGAACACAAAGTCCACTCTCATCAGCCACAGGTCTGCTGCTTGAAACAGGGAGAAGTAGTCTGCATCTGGACCAATGTAGCGGTTGGACAACATAGAATAATGTGGTCCAGCAACCTGTTTGTACAGATGCATCCTCATGGTGTAAAAACATATGTTTCTGAGCCTCTCAAAGAAAGTCATTCGATCTGTTAATTCTGAAGGTGGAAGCGGGACATAGGAAAGTGGAGAGGGTGCAATTGCAAAATGGGCCTCACCGTGCACAGTCCACCGAGCATTAAACACTAACGGCAATCCAAGGTAGTGAGCCAGAAAAACCCCTCCTCCATTTGCTGGGTCTGTCAGAACCACATCATACTTGGCATCTTGGAAGGATCTCATTAACTCTTTATTTTCAAGCATGTACACAACCATTTCACACACTCTCTTGTGTAATTCAGAGAACTTGTCCTTTAGCTCCCTGGCTAAAGCGAAATGGGCCCACATGGACCCGTTGCTTCGTTTAATTTGAATAGTTTCAGAGACAAAGGCACGATAAAAATCCTCATCTCCACCACCAGCAATATCGACTGTGACAGTCTTGTAATGTGGAGAAGTTTCACTGATGTACCAGCTGTCTGCAGCCCGGATAACTGTCACAGCATGACCCCTTGAATGCAGCTCCTCAACAAGTACCTTCATGTTTACCCAGTGGCTGCCATCATGTGGAAACACCAGAACTTTCCCACCACTGGTAGCTGGAATAACGACAGCCAAAAGAGAGATGATGCAAGGCAGGGACAAAATCATCCTCGAATCTTCTCTGAAGGAGCAGGTCTGGAATGTAAATAGAAAAAACAACAGCACAAAAAGCAGATAGCTGTTATTAAACTAATTCAGAAAAAGTGTGTGTAACAAAGACAAGCATGTCCATATCTGCAGTACTACAATGATGTTCACTTTTACTATGTCTCTGCAAAAAATAAAAAAGCTTTCCAACTCCCCTCATGTGGACATAACACATGGAGCCTCTCTCAGGAAGTAAGAGTGCAGTTCAGTGCCAAGAGCTCTGGATGCATTCTGAGTTAAACCCTAATCTCCCTGAGCAGGCTTGTTTTCATCACCACGGCATTTAGTCTGCGTGAAAGAAATAACCATGAGCTTCAATCTGAGAAATACACAATTAATGCATGGATAATAACTCTCATGCACTGATTTTCTTTCTGATCGCATATCTAATCCTTCAACAATAAACATGAGTCAATAACATCTTCATCCTAGTGAAAACAGCAGCTGACAACAGCTAGAAACAAATATCAACAAAGACAACTTACCTTTGATACACAACCAAAAAGAAAGTGTTTAAATAGCAATGTAAGTCACACTGGAAACTCTCCTCAAACTTGTGTCAACAAACTCTGGACCCACTCAAAATAAAGTCAGTGAAGATTTGAGAGTCAGAGTTGTTCAACACTGACACACTTCCTGGTTTCTTTTGTCCCACCCTCATGACAGTTACATGAGATTCTTGTCTCTTTACCAGTGTACCTCATCCTGCAATGAGCCAGAACTGCTGTGTTACCAAGGGGAAAAGGAAAAGGAAAAGGAAAAGAGTAATGCAGCCACAGTGCAGTTTACCCTGGCAATGCTGCTGTGATGGCATGCACCCATAAAAGTAGAAGGTTTTATGTATTTGGAATGACATTAGATTTGCACACATTTTCATTACAAAGGGAAACACTTTAATGCTATTTTGTGTCTATGAGGCATGGAGTGTGTGTGTGAATGTGGGGTTATCAAACCATTTCCTTATTTTTTTAATTATTATTTTTTTGACTCACTTGGCCACTGACAACAGCTCTGCGGAACTTACAGCACTGAACACTTCTCTTTTAGGGAAGTTGACTACAGCGACTCAGAGCTCAGAAGCAATCTAGAGAAAAAGCATTTTCATGCTCAAACTTACATCACACTTTCTACTAGAACCGATCTTGTCTAAAACTACAAGGCAACATTAACAGTGTTGTAAGAATGGAACTCACTCAGCTGATTCTTTGGTTGGGTGCTTGAAGGACGGAAGACTCAACTCACCAACACTTGAGGTGACTTGAGGTGACTTTGTCTTGCTCTTTGAATCTGTAATAAAAGCCAGGCTGTGTTCAAACAAGCTGTATGCACACCCAAGAGGCAAATGCCTAAGGAAACATTTACTACCTGCAAATGAGTCATGCTGTTTCAAGTCAAACATGTCATACAGGTGTAGCAGATTGCAGTCATTGTTTACTATTGCTTAGAAAAGTAAAGAGAAAGCTGCTACAGTGAGATTTAGAGATACAGCTCACCACTTATTGTTCTTTTTCAAATGTTCCACAGGGCAATCCACAATCCACACATCAAATCAAAGGGTGGAACACAACATGGCACACAGAGACATTCAGCGACCCCCACACCACACACAAACTCACTCAGGCCCAGTCCCAAATAGAAGAGTGGAGTGGAGTGGATAGTGCCGCCCACTCTTCTCCCCGTACGTTTCCGCGTCCACGCGCAGCTTCGTCATGTGGGCCGTCCCAAAACTAATTGACTCCGAATGCGAGTGAATTGTTCAGCCCTTAAACAGCGAGGTTGCATCAGTGCATGACCCTGCAGCAGGAGGTGCGACAGGAGAGTGGAGGAAACAACATACACACGAGTTCCCTTTGTCAAGTATTTTAGATGATCAAACACTCACACCGTCAGTATGCTTTGACAAACTATATCCATATTCGGAGGGACAGTAAAATAAAAGAAAAACGCTGTCTGTGAAGTCAGGTCATTGCATTGTTTATCCTGTAATTATTATATCGTAGGCCTAAGATATATTTTAGTTTGTTTTTTGTGACTAATTTTAACTCCTATTTGAGTTTTATACATAAAGATTGCCATATTTTTTTGTCACATTTGATCCTGATGCCTTTGCTGTGTTTACGTACAACAGCTGTTCCAGGTTTATGGTTCATGATCCGGGCTCACTGTAAGGGGTGAGGAACTTACCAAAGACAAAAAGCGTGTCCTCCACAGTTGCAAGTGTAACTTGGCATGGAGTGATACTCTGTAGTGAAATTCAAGTGGGTTGGGACTGGCCCATGCACCCACACAAAGAAGCAACTGTTGAAGCTGATTATATCGTTATGTCTTTTATTTCAAAGAAAGATGCTCCACCTAGTGGTTGGAGGTGTAGTGAACTCACATGGCCTCTACGAAAGCACAGAACCAACAGCATGTAAGTATAACTGGCTGGAAAATAGCTCTAACATTCAATCACTGGACAAAAATATTTTACTTCTATTCATTCCCGGAATTTGTATAGTGCTTGTTTGATGATGATGAAAAGGTAACAGCATAACATACTACAAAATGTTCCCTTAAGAAAACAATTGCTCAGCTTTACTATAATACTTGGACAATCAAAACAATCTTATATTCATCTTGATATTGTAAAATGCATCATCCATCTTGCTACTCTTTAAAAAATAAAATGTACAATGTTGTATATCCCTTGACAATCAGTCACGCTTCACTTTAGATTTACACACTGCAGTGTACAAACATCTCATCAAGATGAAAAGAGTTAAAAACACGAGCAGCACAGCTCCAGCCAGGAACAAAAATACATCAACACAGTGGTAGGAGTACCAGGGCAGTTTATGGGACTCTGTCCTCAGGTGAGCTGCACCTTTGTGTCTCATGACAAACTCTATCCAGAAGAGGGCAGTGTCCAGTGGCTGCATTGGCTTATCTCTGTGCAGCCTGGAGAGTCTCTGCATGTTCATCCTGTAGGAGGGCTCGTTCAAAACTTCCTGTATGGCATTGAGGAAGTTGTTGTCTTTGTCAACTGTTTGAAGGGTTAGAATCTGACCCCCTCCTCTCTCCTTCAGTCGCAGCAGGTTGTCATACTGGTCAAAAAAAAACGGAAGACCCACAACTGGGACTCCGTGATAAATAGCTTCTTGGACTCCATTTGTTCCTCCATGAGCCACAAATAATTTGATCTTGGGATGTCCTAGGAGGTCATTCTGTGGCATCCAGTCCACTAGTAAAGTGTTGTTGCCCACAGTTGCTGGTCTGTCACCTTTATACTTCCAGATGACCTTCTGAGGTAATTTAGCAAAAACTGCAGCGATCACATTGGTTAAGTCAGCAGGAAGTTCAGTAACAAAAGTCCCCAAAGACATGATGATGACTCCATGTTCTCCAGAACTCTGCACAAACTCCTCCAGGTGTCTAGGCAGAGGTTTTGCAGGTTTACACTGGAACCCTCCAATGTACACAACATTAGGCATGGTGGGCCGAGGGAACTCAAACACAAAGTCCACTCTCATCAGCCAAATATCTGCACTGAGGATTAAGAGGTTGAAGTCATTATCAGGCCCAAGGTATTTGTCACATACTTTCTGGTATGTGTATTTAACCACCTGGTGGTTCTGCATTAGGGTTATCAGATGCAAAACCACATTTTTAACTCTTTGAAAAAAGCTCATCTTATCAGTATTGCCAGTTCCTGTTATCGGAATATAAGATAGAGGTGAAGGAGCAATAGCAAGATGACCTTCTTGTGGTATCAACCAGCGGACATTATAAACCAGCGGAAGGTTCAGATATTTGGCCAAAATGACTCCACCTCCCCAGCAAGGGTCGGTGAGCAACAAGTCAAACTTGCTGTCCTTCAGATTTCTTAGCAACTCTTGGTCATCAAAAATTGCTGATATAAATTCAACCACAGCTTCATGAGCTTCAATAAATGTACTCATCATTCCTACAGTCAGGTGGAGAAAACTAACCAATGGAAGAGCTCCTCTTTCAAATTCAATAGTGTCAGATATGATTTTTGTGATGAACTTCTGATCTAAGCTCTTCTCAACTTTGACTGTGATGGTGTTGTAATAAGGGTTGTCATCCTTGATATACCAGCTTTTGCTGGAGCGCAGAATTGTTATATTGTGTCCTTTTGAGTGCACAGCTTGAAGCAGAATGTCCATGTTTATCCAGTGACTGCCTTCAGTGGGAAAGACTAAGATGTTCCCAGCTTGACAGGCTCTGGGAATCAGGCAGAGGAGCAGGAAAGCACTACAGCAGTAGATCAGCCTCATCTGAAATGAAAATGTTAGAATGTTAGTTAACCAAAGTGAACAGCATGTCTTCATTGTAAAAAAAAAAAAAAAAAAAAGAGAGCTGTCATCAGTTCAGTGCGGTTACAAGTTGTGCATGGCTCATTATAATTGTTATTTTTTACTTCCGGGCTGAAAATATATCTAAATGGCTTTCTTTTTCTTTATAAATCACATCTTCTCGCCGGTTGCCTGGTTACACTGTGTGAAATGCACTGAATTGGCGCTGACGCATCAGCCATTGGTCCAGGCGCTTTCGATTTGGCCAGGTCCGGCCCGTCTTCTACGCAGTTTTGTGCCGTCGCTGTTGTGAAGCCTTCACTGATGCATTGTCCAGCTTCAGTCAGATTAAGGTGTATACGTGCAGAAGAGAAACGGTTTCCAATCGTAGGCTATTATCTGGGCGTTTTAGTCAGATCTGCCATGTAAACGCACTGATTGTTCACAGTCAGCTCAGTCTGTCAGAGTTTGCTTGCCCCGGATAAAAGTAAACACTTGTAACAGAAGTGTCTCGTGGAGCTGCAGGGTACGTCTGATCGAACGATTATCATTACTTTGTTCAGGTTCACTATGCTTACAGTGAAAATCAAACATAAATATAAACAAACTTTCTTACTGTCGCCTCTGTTGTTCCGTCCAGCCGTTGAGCTTTCTGTAGTGCCTGTCTTGGCGTCTGTCCAACCCAAAGGGGAGGAGCTGAACAACATTGTGGTTAAGTTCTGGGCTGCTGGAGGTAATAGCTGGATCCATGTGCAAGCCTAGTTGAAAAGGAAGATCAAAGGTCAGTAATTGATGTTGCCAGTTGATAAGGTCAATGCAACAACACAGAGGCACTGAGATGTGATGTGTTAATCATTCATTTATAAGCTGAAGATGAATTTCACGGTGTGCGCTTAACAGAAATAATCAAAGGCTCTCATTAATTCAGTCATTCTCAAATAGGCTACAACATGTCGGTTTACTGAACCACAACCCTGACCTTACATGTCTGAACACAGGGAGACGATCCTGTCTGCCTGCTATCATTTAATTATGATCAGTGAATAAAGAATCAGACCAGTTCTAACAAGGTGGACCTGAAGGAGCCATTTTGAGTGGCACTGGTGTGTGTGTGTGTGTGTGTGTGTGTGTGTGTGTGTGTGTGTGTGTGCGTGTGTATGTGTGTGTGTTTGGGGGCGGCTGATCTGTTACAGGTGTGACCTTATGTGCACCCATCTTAACTACCACAGACACATTCAGCACTCAGTCTCCCTCTCTGCTCTCACTTGTGTCAGTTGGGTATGTGATGTGGTGTTGGGGCCTTCTCCAAAGGGCAGCTGGGTCAGGACACAAAGGCAGCACAAGGTTGAGCCACAGCAGCCTGCCCTGCCGGATCCGGCACATCAGCTCTGGTGATCATGCAGCCTTGCCACACACTAGGCCACCAATCAAGAACACACCCAGCCAGAGACCCCCTAGTCATTTTTTAATTAATTGCCCCCAGATTTAGCTTTAATATTTTAACTGTAATTACTTGTATTAAATCTATTGTATAGATGGTTGGTTTGGTTGTCTCTTGCCCATCCCTCACTGGTTGGTCCATTCTATAGCTGAACCACTTTACACAGTGAATGCACAGGAAATGTAGTTTAAACTCAGTTTGTGCAGGTGTTGATCCACTGAACTGATTTGAGAAGTATAATAGCCAGTGGCCCAGTGTTGGCAGCAGGTGTGGTGAAGAATATCTTGTTTAGTATTTGCATACATCAGTATGCCTCTGAGATGGTGTGATAGTCAAAGTCAAATGTAAGTCAAATAACAATCTTTTACTATCT
Organism: Caranx ignobilis; assembly: GCA_021432705.1. Taxonomy (NCBI): domain Eukaryota; kingdom Metazoa; phylum Chordata; class Actinopteri; order Carangiformes; family Carangidae; genus Caranx; species Caranx ignobilis. The sequence continues at coordinate 39,797,149 of MU270012.1, forward strand.
CAAAGAATAAATCCGATGATGGAGGCTTTGTTCAAGGCATTTCAGTGCAAAGCTAAGTGTGAGCTTTGTGCTAACATTTTACTTATCATTTGATACGTTCTCTTTTCCCTGAACTGTTACCTGCAAATTCATATTTCGCTTTCTTTGTATTGTCTCACACCCAATTCACAATGAATTTTAATACTGAGTAATGAGCTTGTGTTATAAATCGGCTTTATTCCTTAAATATATATATAAATATATGTGCCTTGACTTGAATACTGCTGTGATCTCAACGACATTGCAAATGAGGGCAAAACCTCAATGTCCTTCTTAAGAATAAATAAAGGTTAAAATAATAATAATAAAAAAATGATTTTTTAATCAATAAAATAGAAATGTAAAGATCAGATTTTCAAAAAATCATAATCAAATCAAATTCAAGTGAAAAAATAAGATAATGATAGAAGCAAGATATCCATAAATGGCTTAACAACTTGATTCTTCAAAGCTGCATATTGATCCCCCACCCCCCATCACATAGCCCACACCATTTCAATATGCTGTCGCCATGGAAGCAGTCACATTCACACATACTGAGAGACTGTAAGGAATAGGAGGAACAAAACACAGCTTTACAGGCGGATGTGGACACCAGGTAATAAACTGGAAATAGCAGTGGCAGAGGTACCCTTGTCATTTCCTGATGCTGCTGTGGAGATGCATGGAGAGGAGGCAACTAACCCTGTCTGTGATGAGTGAATACAAGGATGCTTGTAGAGGGGGAAGGGGGGTGGAGGTAGTGGTTGGGGGAAAATGGGGCGGGCTCAAGGAGGAGGAGGAGGGGGAGGAGGATGTATTTTCTGTGCACAATTGGTGACAGCAGGGAGAGGAACAGCATCTGTTTGAGGCGATAGAAAGACCCTGCATGGAATGGAGGAGCGCTAGAGCAGCACTGTCGCCGTCGTCAGGCTACCCACCATCATCACCGCTCTCGGCTGCGTATTAATGGGAGAGACTCAGTGCAGGTACGTATACAGCAGTTGCATGCATTACAATGTCAAATGTGCTTATTACCTTTGAGAGATAAACAAAGTGAGGGTAGAGTGCATTATTGGCTTGTGCAGGATAATGTTTTGTATATTGTGATTAAGGCAGTTTGTTGTTTACAATGTGTTTTGGTTTGCTTAACAAAGGTTATTCACTGAAATCCATAACTGTGACTTACTGTGATTTACCGAAGGGGAGCAGGGGTGGCTGCCATGGGATTTGAACCCTTAACCCATGGCGTTGTTAAAGCCTCACTCAACTAGCTCTGCTCAATCTCCTGTTTTTAATAACCATTGTTTTTAATATTCATTTTCCAGCTCTGTGATGCCTGAGGGACCAGCAGTGTGCATCCAGTGCCACCTCTGATATGATGCTGAGAGCAGGAGGAGCAGCCACCTCTCTCGCACTGCTGCTGCTGTTGCCGTTGCTGTGCTGTTGCCACCTGTGTCACTCACTGCGTAAGTTTCCCAGTGACTGGGAATGCCTCTTAAAATGATCATGGTGGCGACAGATGGCATAGTTGGAGATAGGTTGGACTCTAGTGGATCTGTAACCAAGAAACCAAGGGAGAGGATGTAGAAATTGCCAGATGGTTAGTAAAGAGTGATGATCTCAAGTTAGTCAAATAAAAAGTATCAATGTGAGAGTGATAGCCTCTAAAAGGCTTTCACAGGAAGTGGGTCAACTGTCAATTGAACAAACAAGGCAGTTCTAAAAGCTACTGTGTTAACTTAACATTTATGACTTTTCATGAAACTGTAAAACTCAATTACAGACATTTACAGGAACCTCATCCTCATTTCCTTTGACTTTGCCTCATTACACAATTCAAACAAATTAATGAAGAAAATCAGGAAAACTGTGATATATCATGTTCATCGTACACTGGATGGATAGGAAAAATAGGAAACACAAGTTACATAAGGTGTTCATATTTGTTTGGGCTTCAGGCATTTAATTCCATGTATTATTTTGGATTTTGATGTTCATGTGAAAGCTGTCCACAGAGCAGAAACCAGGTAATTAGAAAATGAATACAGCATGAGGCAGGCAGGTGTGCATACTATGAATATGGAATATGGAAAGTGGATGAGCTGCTACTGTCAACTCAGTGTGGAATGAGGAGAGAAAGGTATATATATAGAGATAGAGAGAGAGATAGAGAGAGAGATAGATAGATAGATAGATAGATAGATAGATAGATAGATAGATAGATAGAGAGATAGAGAGAGAGATAGAGAGAGAGATAGATAGATAGATAGATAGATAGATAGATAGATAGATAGATAGATAGATAGATAGATAGATAGATAGATAGATAGATAGATTGTATGAACTAGCTGATGGCCACTGTAGCCATGACACTGTGTATAATGTATGCATGTGTCTACAGTATGTCATAAATATATGAAGTATCTTTTGCATATTTGGCTGGTTAGAGCAATGTCGATCATATTTACTTTAAGATTAGTGTAATTTTCAACACTTTTATGGTAGCAGATATAAAAGATACTCATTCTATATTATTTCATGTATATTTTATTATCTATTACTCATATGCTTTTTGACACGCTGCCCACTGCACCAGGCAGACAGCTGCAAGCATTGACCAAGGTCTCCTGGTTAACACTAAACATGAACTTTACTCAGCATGATTTTCCCAGCATCCCTCTTTCCTGCAGCACATACTGTATATTAACTCAGTGGTTTATTCTGCCTCTGACTCTATGATTACATATCACACTCTGAAACAGATTAATGTGGAATTCAGCAGCCACTGCAGCTTGCCTCTCAGCCAAGCGGGACACTGGTGTAAGTGGGGGAGAAGCTGAAGAGATGATGAATTTGCTGATTACAAGGTCATTGATTGAGGGTGTTGCAGCCTTGTCTGTATTGATCCGCACACACGGAAAGGGTGACACCATACATTTGTGGTCAGTCTTGAGGTAGCTTTCAAGCCACATTCTCCATCCATAAATTGAGTTTATAACTGTGCTGGTGAATGATTTAAAGAGCAGGATGAAAGAAATTGCGTGTAATGTAATCAATAATTTCTACTCTGTAGTGGAGATCAGCTGCAGCAAACCAAAGCTGCAGTTTGACTGGGGTTTAGCTAGTTACACTATATATGCATTATACAAACTTTGTCACCTAATTAGTAAATCTTTGTATCCATACAAGCACAGAAATATATATATATATTTTTTTGTATTTATTTCTATTTTTTTAATAACATAAGCCCATGTTTGATTAGAAAGAATATGAAATAATGCTGATGCGAGTTGGCATCCTATAGTTTTGTCTTTTTTCCGTCTATGTGAACCGTGAATCCTAGTCAGTGCTGAACTGGTGATATTGAATGAAAAAACAGTCAATTATTACATGGGTGCACAAAAACTATTATATAACAGGTTGTCACCACCATCAGTCCGAAGTTCAAGTCCTGTTTGGGCCTGACCTATTCTCTTATTTACCTTACCTAAAAAACCACTGTCAAGCATTTATGTTATAATAAACTCAATAGTAATAACAATAATAAAAAGAAAGATGCACCTTAAGTTGAGTTTGTTAACAAACACTGGTGCATATAAGTCACAGCATCAGTTTATCAGTTTCTTGCCATGACCATAGATGCAACGGCATATAATAAAGATGAAGTGGTCCAAACATCTGCAGTGCTTTCTACAGTCATATTCAAATGTATTTCTTGATATACAATTCCTCATTGCAGTAAATGTGCAAAATGTTTCTGCTTGTACAGTTTGTGTAGTATGGCAAAAGAAAACAGAATTATGTTCTGATATATTGATTCCATATTAGACAAACATACCATACATCCAGTCACGACTGCTTCATTTGATATTAGCCTTTTGTAAAATGATGGCTTTGTGACAGAAAAAACTTCCTTACTTTCACTGCACTGTGTATTCACATGTGTTTCAGTCAAAGATCTGATGTCTTTCCTTCTTGAAACCAAAGCTTTACCACAGAGGTCATATCCACAGAAACTTGACACAAGCCATGGTGGTAAGGTCAGAAAGTTGACTACTGTGCTGTTTGAGGGCAAACTTGGACACAGAGCTGGAAATGGAGTAATTATTGACAGTGTAATCGGAACTGGCGAATAAATCAAAGGTACTGTTTTATCAGCTACATGTTGTAATGTTCCTCTTCAGTTGTCTTGTCCTTTCAAACATTTCAGGGGTACCAAACCTTTCATCTTATGCAAAAGCAGAGGACAAGCTATTCAAATACCTTTTTGGAAACTACCAGAAATGGGTTCGTCCAGTGGAATATCAAAACCAGACCATCTGTGTCAAGTTTGGACTGGCCATCTCCCAGCTAGTTGATGTGGTGAGGATAAAAAGCATGGCCCCTTGATATTGTTTATTGATGTGTGTCGCTAAGATGTTAACAGGGCTGAAAGACTGAATACTATTTAAAGTGCTGTCTGTGCTGTGCTATCAGAATGTGCTAGTTCAGCTTCTTTTCAAACTAAGGTTTTAACAGATTGTTGTTTGCCATTCTAGGATGAGAAAAACCAGCTGATGACAACCAATGTGTGGATGAAACAGGTAAGTGAAACATTGCATCTAAGCCTACCAGCTGATGCAGCATTACATTTCGTCATCATCAGGTTACATTGTAAGTGCATGGTTAGGGCTGTGGAAATACTTTGACAGCCTCTGGCTTATATGGCATTTTGAGACAACCAGTCACTTTCTCCTTGGTGCTCTGGTGGCATTTCACTGACAGTCCTCATCTATATGAGTCCTTTTCGTACCGTGCCCACACACTTGCCTCCACAACTCATTTTCTCCCCACCCAGGCTCCTGTCAGCCTTATTCATGGTCTTGGGTGTCCTGTCTGTCATGCATCTTATGAATTATCCCCAAAGACCAGGCTGTTCAGGTCAGCAGGTCCTTTTCACAGTGATGGATTGCATCATGCAAAAAGGGCGATGGAAGGGCAGTGGCCACAGATGCCATTGGCAAAATGAGAAGAATATCTCTTTCATCTCCTTTTCCTTTTAATTTTTTTCTTTTTTCTTTTTTTTTTCTTTTTTTTTTTTTTACGAACTGTCTCATCTTCCACACTATTCTATCCCAAAGTATGATATGTCTAAGAACATGAGATAGATTTACTGTTAAAAGTACTGGAAGGCAGATTTCATTTTTGTCCCAGACAAGCTGTTTCTTCGGTAAGTTAAGTCAGCTGGCTGCTTGTTCACACAAAAGATGCTTAGGACAGCAAGTAAGTGTATCTAACAAAAGGGCAAGCTTTCGTTTAAAGTCCCTATTTATAGATATTTATTTTGTTGAATCATTGCAATTTTTTCCCTGTGTGTAGGAGTGGACTGACATGAAACTCAGATGGGACCCTGATGACTATCTGGGCATCACAACTGTCCGAGTCCCCTCTGACAGGCTCTGGCTTCCTGACGTTGTACTATATGATAAGTATGTGCAATTTACATACATTTTATATTTTCCAAATTCTATATTGTAGTCATGACCATGATGATATGCTATGCATGCAGCACTGTATCAAAGACTGTGGTTTCATCTAGTAATTTGCAATGACGTTCAAAGGACAGTTCAGCTTATTTGAATAGGAACTGTGAGAAGTACTTAGACATAGTCAGTGTAGTTCCTGCAGTGGATTCAGTGTGGCACTCATCCAGTTTGGAAAAGCACCCAGGAGTACCAAAAAAGAAACCAAATCAGTTGAAGTGTACCATGGAACCCAAACTACAGCTTTGAAGGAAAAATGCAGCGTGGCATGAAATAGATGTTCTTAAAACGACAATAAATGTTGTTTCTTTCAACAGTTCAGATGGGCGTTTCGAAGGAACTGTCACCAAAGCTGTTGTTAAGTTTGATGGAACTATATCATGGACACCACCAGCCAATTACAAATCAGCCTGCACCATCGATGTCACCTTCTTCCCATTTGATCTCCAGAACTGCTCCATGAAATTTGGCTCCTGGACCTACGATGGATCCCAGGTGAGTCTCTCCTTGCACAATGTGTCTATGGTATATTAGTTGTGTCCACAGACTGACATGACATCATCCTCATTATTTAACAGGTGGACATCATTCTGGAGGACTTCCACGTGGACAAGCAGGACTATTTTGACAATGGTGAATGGGAGATAGTAAAGGCCACAGGCAGCCGTGGTCTGAGGACAGATGGAAGCTCTTCCTACCCCACCATCACCTACTCCTTCATCATTCGCAGGTTGCCTCTTTTCTACACCCTCTTTCTTATCATCCCTTGCATAGGCCTGTCATTTCTCACCATCCTTGTTTTCTACCTGCCCTCCAACGGTGGTGAGAAGATCTCTCTGTGCACCTCGGTGCTGGTGTCGCTCACCGTTTTCCTCCTGGTCATTGAGGAGATTATCCCGTCCTCCTCAAAGGCTATCCCTCTCATTGGGGAGTACCTAGTTTTCACCATGATCTTTGTCACACTGTCCATCATCATCACCGTCTTTGCCATCAACATCCACCATCGGTCCTCTTCTACACACCATGGCATGGCACCTTGGGTGAGGAAGATTTTCCTACATCGACTGCCTAAGCTGCTGTGCATGCGCAGCCATGTGGATCGTTATGCCACAGCCGGAGTCGCCAGGACGGGAGGAGGACTAAGACTGGGTATGATGAAGGACTCAGCACCTGAACTCACCCCGCTGCTCTACACAAGACGTCACCTACAAGCAGCTTTGGATTCTATTCGCTACATAACCATGCATGTGGTTAAAGAAAATGAGGTCAGAGAGGTGAGTTTGTTGGATTTTCCCTGTTTGTAGACTGGGGTAATAAATAAAAATTGTTACAAAGAATCATTTTTGATCTCACACACTTTGTCACTAAATGCCTTATTGTTGAGAGTAACGTGTGTCTTTTCTGGCACAGGTGGTACAAGACTGGAAGTTTGTAGCACAGGTTCTGGATCGAATGTTTCTGTGGGCCTTCCTCCTGGTGTCCATCCTTGGCTCTGCTCTTCTCTTTATCCCAGTTATTTACAAATGGGCCAACATCATTGTCCCTAACCATGCTGGAAGTCTCCTCTAAGGACATTATGGAAATTGAGTTAAAAGCACATTAACAGTTCACTGAGAGAGTGAAGATTAACAATGAGAAATGGGCCTGCTCTCCACAGTCCTTCTGTAAACTACTGCCGTGCAAGAGCTCAAGCTGCAGATTTGATACTTGAGCTCCCCACAATAGCATGTTTTTTTGGTTTTGTTTTGTTTTTTTTTTTTAATTATTGTTATTATTATTTTATCTTAAAGAATTCTGAATTCTGTATTTGATTTTATTTAAATGAATGGAAATTGGTGTACTATAATATACAAAAATGAAATAATCCATGTCCAATACAATTTTCTCTGTGTTTCTCCTGTCAATAAATTCTAGTACATTCATTTCATCTAGTATGCTGGGATAATAGAGTAAAGGTGTATCATTGGGCCTGGTAGAAAAACAGCATGAGCATGTTCTCACGGGATCATTTGGGATTACTGTATTACTAATGGCTTTTATGTTTATGCAGGTTACACAATAGATCGATGAATTGAATTCATTTCATTTCAGTAATTTATGGATCCCTGGAAAGCCAATTACAAGCAGCTCAGCACCCATTTCAGCAACGAAGACACGGTAGAAAAGAGAGGACGTGTGTGAGAGAGAGGAAAAACAGAGGAATCTCTCATGCCAGGACTTGAATTTTCCAGGCATCCCCGCCCTTCAGCCTGAAAAAACATCCTACATTTACATCAGGATGGCACATCACTAGAGAGATACTCATTTACTGGGTCTAACTCTAATGTTTTTAAGTGTTACTGAGGTTAAGCACAACGACCTAGCTCCATCACAACTGAAAAACAGGTATTATAACTACTCAACATCTGTCTTGTTGTTTGGTTGATGTTGCATGCAGGTGCCTCAGATGATGTAAGTTTGGAGACATATATTAAAGGACCTTAGGGTCACTTTTTCATATCTCTGAGAACCAGGATGTCTCTTGTGTTCTGCAGCTTAGCAGCTCTCAGCCTTTGGTTGACCCTGCTCTGCCTCTCCATGGCCATGTTGAACCATTACAGCTGAAAAAGCAACACAGGCAACCCTAGCACGTACACTGCAGAGCAACTGACTTCAAAAGGGTACAAAGGTCTGCTCATTAATAATATTGCAAAGATACATAACTCACACTCACCAGATTGTATTAGGTTTAGAACTACTGTTGGTATGTGAACCCACATTACTCCACATGTTCGATTTATTTCAGACTTAAGAGTTACTCTACATGATACTTGAAAGTTGTACTGCACTTGTGCTCATAGGGACTTTAAAACATTACAAAAAGTTTACTATTATTAAACTTATTAGGTTTACAGAAAGGTACACTATATATACAGTATATATAGTATTCAAATACATTTAGATCATGGGATGTTTTTAAAATGTGTGGGGCATGAACAGAAAACACCCAGACAGACCACAATATTTGTCTACATGTTAGGTGTTGTAGAGGACTGAGAAATCTCAGGATTTTAAGGCAGTAAATCATGTTTTGTAACAAATACTTCTGTCTTCAGTGTATTGCGCTGCAACAGTGAGATATGGTAACTGTTATAAGTACTGGGATTCATTTTACAGCTGTAGTATGATGTAAGGCAAAGGCAGACTAGTTGCAAGTATGTAACTTGTTATTTTAATAACATACAATATTATCCGGATCACCTTAGGTTTGTCCCAGAGAATCAAAGGATTTGCAGCTTTTAGGTGATTTTGTATGAATGCTCCTTCCAGAGGGCATGCTGCATACAATTAAAGAAAAATATCTTCGGCTAAGTTCACACAAAGCAGAACAAATAGGAAGCTGTTACATGAATCTCCCCACAGCTTCAATAAAGAGGTCACGTTGTTCTTCAAGAAAGGCCCAAAGAAAAGCTTAATGATAATCTTCTTATGAAAGCTTTCCTGAAACTTGCACTTATGTAGTCTCCACTACCTAGTTTCACACCAACATCTAAGGAATAAGTGTATACATGCTCGGGGCTGCCTCATGTAAGACAGGTATGTTGAAGTTTGATCTTGCATGAAATTATATTCTCCTTTCTCAGAGGAAAACCTGAATGCAAAAAGAGTTAAAAGACTTTTAGGACATCTGGGGCAGGTGTCATTGACAGATACCCCAAATTATACTTTGTATCTGTTCTTCTTTCAGGTTAAAGATGTTGCCAGATGGAAGGATAAAAACCTTTCTTCCCTTTTTATTCTTTGTATTCTTTACATTCAGAATGTGTCATGGGGGGAAAGTTTTGATCGTACCTTTAGAGGGAAGCCACTGGGTCAACATGGATATAATGATCAAAGCACTCCACTCCCGAGGACACTCCGTTGATGTGGTACGAACCAACAAAAGCTGGTACATCAAAGATGACTCTCCGCACTACGGGACAATCACAGTTCCTGTCAGTGAGGCTTTTAATCATGACTTTATTAAACCGATCCTGAAAAGGATAATTGACATAGAAAGGGGAGGGGGCTCTGCTGTGAACTTTGCGAGTTTGCAGGTCGAGATGTTCACTGCGATGTTTGACATTCATAGGATGATGTGCAAAATGGCTACTGTTATGTTTAAAGATAAAGACTTGATGGATAGTTTAAAGGAGAGAAAATATGACCTAGTCCTTACTGACCCAGCATGGGGTGCAGGTATATTGCTGTCTCATGCTCTTAAGCTACCTCTGGTCTATAATGTGCGGTGGATCACTAGTGGAGAGGGACATTTGGCCATTGCACCTTCTCCTTTATCTTATATCCCAATGACTGGCTCAGGGTTGTCAGACAAAATGAGTTTCATACAGAGACTCACTAATCTACTATTTTATGTCATTTGGCAAGCTCAGGATGCATTTTTAATTAGCCCTCAGTATCAAGCTGTTTGTGATGAGTTCTTTGGTCCAGAGGTCAGATACAGTGACTTATTACGAGGAGCAGACCTGTGGCTCATGAGAGTGGACTTTGTGTTTGAGTTCCCTCGGCCCACCATGCCCAATGTTATCTACATTGGAGGGTTCCAGTGTAAACCTTCTGAACCACTTCCTGAACACCTGGAGGAGTTTGTGCAGAGTTCTGGAGATCACGGAGTCATCATCATGTCTCTGGGGACGTTTGTGAATGAACTTCCTGCTGACTTAACCAATGAGATCGCTGCAGCTTTTGCTAAATTACCTCAGAAGGTCATCTGGAAGCATAAAGGTGACAGACCAACCACACTGGGCAACAACACTTTACTGGTGGAATGGATGCCACAGAATGACCTCCTTGGACATCCAAAGGTTAAACTATTTGTGGCTCATGGAGGAACAAATGGAGTTCAAGAAGCTATTTATCATGGAGTCCCAATTGTGGGTCTGCCTGTTTTTTTTGACCAGTATGACAACCTGCTGCGACTGAAGGAAAGAGGAGCAGCTAAGATTCTTACATTAGCTACTGTGGACAAAGACAACGCCCTCCTCAATGCCATAAAGGAAGTCCTCAACGAGCCCTCCTTCAGGATGAACATGCAGAGACTCTCCAGGCTGCACAGAGACCAGCCCGTGCAGCCACTGGACTCCGCCCTCTTCTGGATAGAGTTTGTTATGAGACACAAAGGTGCAGCTCACCTCAGAACAGAGTCCTACAAACTGCCCTGGTACTCCTACCACTCTTTGGACATAATTCTGTCTTTTCTGGCAACTGTTTCAGTATGTATCTTTCTTCCTCTTGTATTTTTCAGATATGCATGTCTTAAGAAATGCAAGAAAACACAAACTAACACAAAACTAACTAACACAAAAAACACGAATAATAAATGACAACAGGCTGCCCTTTGCTTAGCTGACTAAAAGAAGTGGTCGGATTTTCATGTAAAGTCACCTTGAATTTAGGAGTTCATTGCATTTTCTCAATATAAAAACACATTCTTTAACAATTTATGGTGCAGCTGGGGGATTCTGATTGCTTATCACTATCCAAGCCTTTAGTAAATAATAGGGATTTCTTTTTTCCCAATGCAAGATAAAGCTTGGTTATATAACAATGAGAATAAGCCACCAGGGAGAGTAGGGTGAAAATGTGACACTATCTAGATTGTTAGCAGGCACAGCAGGTGCTTAGAAATGCTAATTAGCAAACAAAGACAACTGCTCTCTGTTTAGAAATGTGTTTTTGATGAAAGCTGAAAGCATTCACTAATTATAGATGACTTACCACATTTTCCAGCTGAATACTGGGGATAGTTTCCCCTTAGAGACATGTATGTAATGGTACATGCATGTTGAGAACAAACAAACACATAAATAAACAGTGGAAAACATGGCAGATATATTTAGAGTAAATCTGTTAACATGAATCCCAAGCCACCATTAATTTTACAACTTTGGCCTCCACTAGTGGTAGCAAGAGAAAATACACTGTGTCAGACAGCAATCACACGTTTTGGTGACAAAGCAGTAGCTCTGTTCTTTCAATCTGCTCCTGAGCTGTGTTTCCCTCAGGAAAGCAGCAGTAATGAGAGTTGGTAGGAAAACAGCGCTCACAAATGTATCGGATGCTCCAGCTGATTGGTAGGTCTTCGACCAGAAGCAGTCATTCCTGTCGGTGCTAAAGAGACCGTCTAATCACAGAAGGTCACTGAACTCTTGGGTTGAACTTTCATAATGGTACACTAGGTTAATGGTGAATGCAGCAGGCTACTGATTAGATAGTCTCTAATAATGAGTTAAAGGAGCTCTTTATCATACAATTACAGTTTTTGAATCATTGTTATATATAGGAAACCAACTGTATTAGTGTGAAACATCCAGATATTTGATCCAAAGGCATTGTTTCCTTTCATTTTCATTTATTTGTTCATTACAATCCAGTGATTGGGAAGGACAATAAATGAAGTAAACAAAATAACACACCCTGCTACTGCTGATAGAGATAATAAAGATTTTCCTCATCATGGAGAGATACTTTGTTGTTGTTCTCTTAAGGTGGGTAACACTGGTGTTGCCAGGAGGTCAGTGTTGTTTTGTGTTGTTTGCTGTTAACTGGTTAATTAGAGAGCAGGTAGGCTACTGCTGTCAGACGTGTTGATCATTAAATCACTTGCATATGGACATTCAGGTCACTTTCTAATTTGCTAAGATGCGCTGCTGATGTGGCATTAGCTATAGCAGGAGAGTTGTGACTATAACTGGCTGCAGCAACAGTAGCTACAAATTTGCCATCTAGTTGTTTGCTCTTTATCATGTGATGTTTTTATAGCCATGACGACCTAAAAACACATTTTGTTTGGATGCATACAAAACATAGTCCCAAATCACATTGCACTCCTTCTTAGTCTAACTGCAGGTACACAGTCCTCCTTTGTTAGGGACTCTCTTTAGCTTTTACACCACTGTGTTATGGTGCTCTGACTGTGTGCATGTCGTTTGTTTGATGAAGTTTCATGAGGTTTGTTTTGGTTCAGCTATAAAGCAAAACAAAGTGCATGCACCTCAACACTGTATAAGATGCTCAGGATCCCAGCATGATGATGCTGCTGTATCAGTAAACATTGATTCATCTGGGCTGTGGAGCTTCTGGTGGAGTGTTAAAGAGAGGGTTGTACTTGTTTTGCTGTTGAAAGCAGTCTTTCTCCAATACTGCTTAGTCCACCTTTAATGAAGTTAACGATCATCCTCTGAGATTTTACTGTGTTCATTTATCTTTTTTAACAGAATTGAATCTAGTTATGTTTTCTTTCTGTCATCATGAGTAATTAAACATAATTTCCCCGGAGTCTGTCCTCACAGTAATTTCATTTTTGGCATTTCTCCCTTTGTCAGCCGCTGCCTGAGAATCAACATGTCTGAGTTGGCCTGCTGATTTGCTATTGGAAAACTTATGTTTAAATTCATGAGAAAGACATGAAAGTCGTCTCCTTCCAGATGACACTGGATACTTGCTCATAAAACATGGTCTCACTCTTTCTCAGGCAGGACTGGACAAGCTGGCATACACCAAGAATTTTGATGGTCTCGGAGATGGTACATATGAATTTGGCATTAACTCTGGTCACTGACAGTCACCTACTGAAATATCTGCCGGGGGGAAATTTGTTGTCTGGCAGGAGGAGAAAATATGTAGAGTACATATAGACCGACAAAACGCTTTTAAAGTGAATGAAAATACTGATGTTGTGTCCTCTTGTTGCTACTTCAGTAGGTGCATACTCCATTTTGGAGTGACCACAGCTGTAACTTCTGATGTGAGGAAGACTAACTTTGTACCCGGTAAGGGTGGTATTATTTTGTTCAGCACTATTTTACAGATTCCAAGGATGTCTTTACATACATAAACATAAACCACGGAGTGTTTCTTGAATCTGAATGTGCTGCACATTACCTGAAGGTCACTGTTCTCACTTTTCTATGGGACGCAGGATTCTCGCAGGAAAAAAAAAAAATCTGCAAAATTCATTTATTGAAATAGAGACAAACCTTGGAATAATAAATGATACAAGGCAAAAACAATCATTGCCTTCCCATCAGTGGAAGCTCACCATTAGTTTTGCTCACAACTTTCTTTTCTAGGACACCTTACACCAGAGATGGACAACTTATTCCACAAAGGGCCATCGTGGCTGCAGGTTCTTGTTCCAACCAATCAAGAGTACACAGTTTGACCAATCAGCTGTCTGAAGACTGAGAGCAGTTGATTAAAAGAGTCAGGTCTGGTGTGCTGCTGCTTGGGTCGAACAAAAAACCTGCAGCCATGGCGGCCCTTTGCGGAATGAGTTGCCCATCCCCGCCTTACACAATAAGAAAAGTAAAATGAATCACATTCCCTTCAATCTGCGTGCAAAATTTATCTCAATTATTAATACAAAGAGTATAATACTCACATAGAAGTATCATGATGTATTCCTGACAACCACAGACAGTCTCCACAGCACACTGAGGGAAACACAGTCACTTCTCAGGTTGTTCAGCAGAAAGCTGAAATTCTTGGATGTTCAGAAACTACAGTGAACCACTTAATGTGCAGTCAGCTGTGGTTTGTAATATTTGAAAAAACAATAATCAGCAAGAAAGCAGAACTTACCAGATAGTAGTCTGAAAACAGCCTTATGCTCAGTATGACATGTTTAGAATTTACACCCCCCCCCCCCCACCCCCTTTTAGGATGTAACCTTCAGAGCATATTCATGGATACCCTTAAGAAACTCTTTATATAGTTATCTGTTTGGGAGATCCCCTGTAGATCAGCCACAAGATCTGAGTGAGCTTTAATTAAATTCATTAGCCAGGGGTTTCTTATCAGATGTGACAGAGGGCTTCTACAGTATCTGTCTGTGCTTCCCTGCCAGCATTCAATTAACATAGGCTGCATTTTCTTTTAATCACATAGCTTGCCATCTGCTCAGATTTTTAGTTGTATTAAAGAGTCACACAGTGACATGCTGAGGAGCAGACCCCACACAGGGTGTGTAAACGCTTTCAGCACAGACAGAAATCAAGTTTGACTTAATGTCAAGATTCAGTGTTCTTCCAGTGCAGTGGCACCATATATTTAGTTGACTTGTGGTACTGTACGTGCACTGGGCTGTTAAGACGTGCTGCACATCCTTTGCATTAAGAGTGGAAAATTGTATTTTGGCCAGGAAGCTAATAAGCTCCTTCATCACTTGCTGGTCTATATCGATTGTGATCCAATAAGCTGAGTCGGCTCCACGGGGGCCTGGAGGATGTGAAACAGTAATAAACTGTGCCTTAGTGGTCTCTTTGAAATTATATCTTCATCTCACAGCTTTTGTGCCTCAGAAATATTTGGTATCACAAAGAAACCACCATCTCATATCTATCATCTATGATCTGTCCATATCTGTTCTGATTTATTTACAAGTACAAGTAAACAAGACCTTAATTATTTACATTTACTTAAAATGTCTCTACACATCAAATATTTTCAGAGCTTCTGTAAATATATTATATTCAAAAATTACTAAATTATAGGGTCACCACCCACACTGTCCTGACGTTTTCCTGGACAAAGTCAAACAGAAGCTCTCTCAATGCATTTGAGCTTTTTAAAGTTTCAGTACCAGTATAACAAGTTATTTTATGGGACGACAGTTGGTCTCAATAAAGATTATGACAAAAACAGCCAAGAAACTTTTTTTTTTTTTTTTACCACTTGTAGTTTCAAAAAAATTCCAGATGGTGTCACTGTTTGAACACAGTCGACATCCTTGCTTCATTCTCACAAACATGAGATTCATGTTCATGTTAAATGTTTAACCGTTTTTGCTTTAATCTCTATAAACACAGTTTAATTTTGGGTCTGGCACTCATTATATATATATTCCATTTGGGAACATACACTGACATTACATCACAGTACCAATTAATTACTCGTCAAGACAGACGACAAAACAGATGTTTGACTCTGCTGATGTTATTTACATTAATAGTAAGCTGGTGTCTCTGTTTATGCCACCAGCACCAAGTTTCATCCAAGTTTCCAAGTGTTGTCACATACACTGCATTACTATTTACTTCACATATTATTTTTACACAAAGAAAAGCCTTGATTGCTACCTTGTTTGCATTTACTTGTTAGCCAGGTCCTTCGTATTTGCAATTCCTTCATCTAATCCTCAAATAAACAATGAATTATCCATGAAAATTGAATAGACATCAGCTTTTAGCAGACACAGTGATCTTCTCTTGTCTTCCTCTTGTCTTTTCTTGTTTTCTTTTGACCCATTCTGTACTTTCCTTCTCTGAGCCACAGTGAAAATCTCACATGAAACAAATGCTGTGCAGCGTAACAGTCTGAAATATTAAGTTTTATCAAACAGATTTAAATGTCTTCCCCGAGTAACAGAGGCTGAAGGAAGAGGCCAGCTGTTCCCAGGATACACACAAGGACAAAAACCCATAGGAAGATCCTGTCGATTACCATGGCAACATACTTCCAGTCATCCTGAACCTATGAGAAATCACAGTGAAATCATTTTTAGAGATGTGGGGAGATTGTTGCAGTTTCTTGAAAGATATTTTATTTCCTATAAAAGGTTTAGTTTGATGTTGTGATTACTTGCACTCACCTCTTTTGCTTCATTCTGTAGTCTCATGTTCTCTGCTATGTATTTGACACTCTCAATAGCCTCCCTGACCTCAGGAGAAAGTGGCAACAAGGACATTAAACCTCCATCCAGAGACTCAGAGCTGGAGCACTGACTCCCTCCTCCTACACCAGCAGTGCCGCCTCCAGTCAGTGCCCCAAGACACCCCAGTCCCCCGCTGCCACCCCCAGAGTCTGCAGGCAATTTGCTGGATCTCTGGTGCCAGCAGCAGTTGCAGCGGCCCTCGCAGCACAAGAGCCCAGTACCTGCACCCTTGCCCGGGTCAACACTTAAGTTATTAAGGTTGGAGAGCTCGGTGTTGTTGAAAAGCCGTTGGCGATTTGTCAGACTGGATACCACACTGGAGGCCAAGGCCTGAGGTTTGTGCTGTTTCTGCAAAGTGCCTGATGAATGAATGGCACAGGATCTCGAATGAACCGTGTGAACATTATCGGCCACCTTCTCAGGGTCCCTCTCTGGCCTGGTCATAAACATCACCCGGGGCAACAGTCCCAAGAAGACACTCCTCACCCAGCAGGGCATGGTGTGTGTCTTTGGTGTGCGGTAGTGGACGTTCAACACAAAAACGGTGATGACAATCGAGAGGGTGACAAAGATCATGGTGAAGAGGAGGTACTCGCCAATCAGGGGAATGACTAGAGACGTGGAGGGGATGGTCTCAGTAATAACCAGCAAGAAGACAGTTAAAGAAAGCAAGACTGAGATACACAGAGTGACTTTCTCTCCACAGTCAGACGGCAGGTAGAAGACGAGCACTGTGAGGAAGGAGATGAGCAAGCAGGGGATGATCATATTGATAGTGTAGAAAAGAGGAAGGCGGCGGATGTACAAAGAATAAGTGATATCCGTGTAGATTTCCTCACAGCAGTTGTACTTAATGTCATGTTTGTAACCAGGGGCATCGATGATCATCCACTCGCCGCTCTCCCAGAAGTCTTTCAAGTTGATGGTGGAGCCTATCAGAACCAGATCAATCTTTGCCTTGTCATAGGTCCAGGAGCCAAACTTCATGGTGCAATTTTGGTAGTCGAAGGGGAAGTAAGTGACGTCAATCTTGCAGGAACTCTTGAATATGGCCGGAGGGATCCAGGTAATGTCACCATTATATCGAAGCAGGGCCTTTGTTTTGTCATCAACCTGGAAATCTCCAACCGCACTTTAGAGAGAGACAGAGACTAAGTCAAAGTGAAGGTTGAAGTATAAGGACAGTCACAGACAGATGAGTCATTGAAGATTAAAATGAGGGCAATAAACAATTCACTATTGTATCTTGGAGATATTAATCAAACAACAATCTGTGTTTCAGTAAATTGCACCCTCTGATGTTAATTATCCTGTCGCTTTAGACTATGCAAAACAAAAAATGACTCATGCAAGCTAATACTGTTTGTCATTGGGATCCTTTATGGTAATTGTACAAAACAGTCGATAAAAATGTTGTGCCAGACTTTTTAATTGGCATTGTGCTCACTTGTTGTACAGAACAATGTCTGGCTTCCATATCCTGTTGGATGGCACTCGGATAAACTCAACCCCCCCAAACTGTTTTGGATTCCATCGTAGTTTGTAGTCATTCCAGACCTGAAACCAAAACAGAATGATTAAGGTAGATTAAAAACAACTCAAAGACATTTCAATGTCAGACAAAACGTTGTGACCATGATGCTCCATAATGATCCACCCAGGAGTTACTAATAGTAATAGTAAGTCTTATTCTAGCATATGTCCCAATGGACTGCAATATATATCTTCCAAATAAAGTCAAAAACTTACCATGTCTGAAAGCATTATTCAGGTGGTTTACAGATAAAATTAAACAGAAACAAAACAGTCTGGCACTGGCTATATACTATAAAAGACAGCAACAGGGACTCCCTCTTGGATTGTCTTTTGATATACATAATCTACTCTCTTGTAATGTGTTTCCCTAAAAACAGCGAGAAACATCAAGCAAGTATGTCTATGGGGATTTTACTGTGTGTTGCATGCACCTTTTGATCACTTTGATCACTTGACATCCATATACACTGCTTAAAGGAACTCTAAAACAACAACACACAGAAATACGTAAAAAGAGTGCTTCATCTCTGTAGCACCAAGGAGTAACAGCTCAACTCTTTACATGAACCCGGCTCTAGGACAGATAAGCTCCTGTGATATGGGAGCTGCAGCATTGCCCTGCTGTGTTTCATTAAGAAATGGCTCACTGCACCATGTATCTAAACAAAGCCACCACGTGGAACTAAGTACATGATAAAATCATCAAGCCATACAGCAATTGTATTCTTGTTGTAGGCTTGATCTATGTGATTATGACATATGGAGTTAAATCTAGTTCAGTTTACTGATGGAGCTTCTGTTTCGATCACAATCTCAAACTAAATACTATGTTTACTATGGATTATTAGGGCAAGTGTGATTTTTGAGATTTGAAATTCCAGACCACTGTCAAGTTATTTCAAAAACACTGCTAAAAATCATGGAATCTCAGTGCCTTCAGTTCACTGGATAAAAAAATGAAAGTAAGGCCACATGGATCAATGTGTTTAAGAAGCTGCCTCCCATGAATAATTCAACCTGTCAGTTTGGCCACGAATAATCATGTATGACAGAGGGCTGGATCTATGCTTGATGCCCTTGCTTGAGGTCAATTTGCAGTCATGCACCATAAACTTACATGTCTCAGCCACAGATTGGTCTCCATGATTTGATTGACTTCATCCTGAAAACATGACAATAGAGATTTAATTGCATAGCATATACAAAGAAAACAAAACACTGTTTTAAGTTAAAACAGGAACTGTCACATGTAATCATTCAATTCCAGTGCTTTCTTCAGGTCAGACCTCTGTGTGTCTCGGGCAAGAGGATTCAGAGCAACACACCTGAGTCCTTAATGCCTGGAGAATAACACACATGGCAGCTGGAGCCCGGAGGTCACAGCACAACCTTACCTTTTATTCTAACAGCTCAGTCGTAAAGGTGGAGCACAGGGACTAAAGAGGGGGAGGGAGAAAAACTGTGGGGGTAAGGACTGTATGTGACTTAGACCGTGAATGAACCAATCTCATGACCCAGTGCATAACATGAACCATTCATGTGACCATTTAGTATCCTGGCTGGTAAGCACAGGTAGACTGAAGAAGGCCACAGTACAATCTTTTATTGGATTGGAAGAATCTAGTGATTTTAAAGCACTTTGATAGCTTGGACATCTTGGTCACAAAAACAATCAGTGAGTGCAGTGATGCAAAAGAATATGTTCTGGATCAGATCTGATAAAGATCTGTTTAGAATTCAGTGTGTGTTTTCAATATGATGTAAAATTAAATCTTGAATATTTTTCCTCCTCCATGTTTTTTTGTGAAGGCTCAAAAAGCAGGAGTGCACTCAACTACTGTATCTTGTTAACAGACCATTGTTGTTTATACTTTGTTGTTTTTTGTATGTAATAAACAAACAGGATATGATGTGTTGGTGACCCTTAGAGTTGCTGATATGCAGATTTCATTACAGGCTAATTGTTCCCGCCTGTTTCCAGTCTTAACACTAAACCAAGCTAACACATTATGTATTCAATGGACTGACATGGGTGTGATATTAATCTTCTCATTTCACTCTGCAAGAGAGTGAATGAGCATATATTCCAAAACGTCCAGCTATATATTTAAAAAACACTGTTGCCACTTTAACCTGCTGTCACCTATTCTAGCATGTTCATGTAGCCAGTGGTACAATCCCTGATTGCAAGAAGATGACAGAGGCAGCCTGGCTGATGAGCTATTGATGGTCTGGATGAGCTCATATAGCCTGGCTGTAATTGGTGTAAGCTGACCAACAGCAATTGCTGGGTTAGGAGCACCAGGTGTTCAGAGGGAATAATAGTCATCCATCAACACCAGGGGCTCTGCAGCCTCCTACAATAACCAAGTTAAGAAGATTGTAACAAAATATCCTTTATGTCTCTATCATCTCCAGATCCTGGCAGGTATTCAATACTTATAAAGGTCTTTTGATTTTTAGCGATTACTTATAAACAAGCAAGGGAAAGTGAAATGAGAAGGGCTCCAAGGTGTCACATCCCACATTATCCACTTCAACTGTCAAGAAAAAAACAATGGCTATATATATGGCTGTACAATGGCTGTATATATGTGTATATATATATATATATATATATATATATATATATATATATATATATATATATATATATCTTCACCTTTAATATTCTCTCTCTCTCTCTCTCTCTCTCTCTCTTTCTCCCTATTTATATATAACCCAACCTGCAACTCTAAAGCTCATTCGTTTACATGTAATATCTCATTTGTGTAATTCATAGAAGAATGCAGTAATTGCAGTTTCATGCATGATTATTTACACCACACATGTGGCATAGTCACATTTTCTCTATACCTTTGTACAGATTAATTCCAGCTATGTTTTGCTGCGTTCAATCTTCATGCATAGGTAAGCTTGCAAGTCTCCCTCTACTAGCTTCATTAATGGTGAGTATCCTTCTGAACAAAGTATTTGTGAATCACTTTGGCTGGTGTAGTATCTTAAGATCTTCTTAATGGCATAACTAAATGACTGCAGTAAAATGCGAGAAGTGAAACCCATGATGTGCTCGTCCTTCAACACAGACAGGGGGACTGCAAGTATATTCAAAGCTTTTCAGTCTGTGAATGAAGCTGTCGTCCTTGTCAAATGCCAGCCTTTCTGCTTAATTATCAGCATCCACTCCAGACCTGTCTGAGTCAAGTGAGAGAGCCGTCTGCCTGCCACGCCGGACAGCAGTCAGCAAGCCCCAGCAAAACCTGCCATTAAATCCAGTAGTACTCATCTGAAGTGGCAGTGACTGAGTGACAGCAGCTCCCTACACTGAGAGGTGCTCAGGCAGCTGACATTTCCCATCTTGTCTCGGCCAGACTAGCAGCCATACTGTCCCTTAGGTGGTAGTACCTCAGGTACCGTGGATGGCGTATAATCCCATTCTCTTGAACTTTGTTGTCCAAACTCCATGAACCCTTGAAAAATGAATTTCTTGTGAGATCAGCGCATTATGCTCAGACCCTCCACACTGAGCACTGTCTCTATGTTAGCCCTTGTTTTTCCTTCTGGCCATGACTGCTCATTGAGCAGGATGATATATGTTTGACCGTAATGAAGCAGTGGCCCATAACTCAAAGGTAGCCCACTACACACATCAGAAACATTGCAAAAAACAACAACAACAGCATTTGTAGGCTACTTACCACTTTGACCAGCTGTGACATGGACACCTCGAACTGAACAATAACTGGGTCGGACACATTTTCCACTGGTCGTATGTACTGGTTGTAGTTGGCGAATATCACAGAGAAGAGCCTGTGCTCTGCTTCAGAGCATGTGCCTCCTAAATCAGAGCACAAGGGTCATATGTATGTGGTGTCACTGCAGAGTGTTTAGTTGGTTAACAAAGGCTCACATTTGTTAGTTCGTAGAAATCCAGAGAAGCAGTGTAATAACTGACTGAACACAACTGTTTTTTTTTTATCTATCTATCTATCTATCTATCTATTCCAAAAAATTATTTGTACAACCACAACACTTGTTTTCCTGATGTCTCATGACTGGTGAAGTTATTTATGTAGCTGTTCTTTGAATATGATGTACTATGAAATTGATTTGAAATAGTTCTCTAATCATGCTCAGTTAGTCTACAGTTAAATATTCTTATCAGAATTGGCTTACTTTGACATGGCAATACGTATCTTCAAACAGATTTATGTAAAGCAACAAGTAAGTGAGAGTAGTAGCCAGCTTGTTACTCACCTGACAGAAGAAACAGGAGAAAGGAACATGTGAGCAAAACGAAGCAAACCCTGGCTTTCATGCTGTTTAATTGACAAATGCCGGATGGATCCGCGCTGCTCGCAGCAGACAGCAGGAGAAAGTGAGTGAAAGCGCGTCCGCAGCCAGCGAGAGAACCAGAGAGAGAGAGAGAGAGAGAGAGAGAGAGATCAGAGTTATACACACACACACACACAGGAGGCAAACCACTGCACCACAGCAGCGATCCAATCCAGTGAAACAAGAGAAAGAAACTGGTCTTTGTTGGGGGATCTGTCACTTAAACATCACAATAGTTCATCCTAAACATGAAGAAAGACTTTTTCAGTATTTTTTATTTTTTTTTACCAAATTCAATTTCACATCAAAAAATATCTTGGATAAAATCTCATTTTCCAGTCAGCCTCTGACGATTTGTGATGGGATCCACATGAACGCACTGTTTTTGGCTGAGTGGGGAGCAGTTACTGTGGCCAGTGTTTTGATGTAGGCGGAGCTTTGAGCATTGAAAAAATGTCACGCAATTTTAATGCACCAATCAGGATTTAGCAGTATTTGCAAATAAGAATGTGATCACCAGTGTTTTGTTTGGTCATATCAAAAACCTGCTGATGATCAAACTACACCCACATAACCCTGAAGAAGTTGAAGATTAGCTGAGATTATGAGGCTATTTACAGATGTCTGTGTCTTTTACTGTTGTTTATGAACTCATAAATGTAGGTAATGAAAACCAAAAAACAAAAACACAACTTTAAATTCCATTTTTAGGTGGGTGCAGAGGATGGTGGACATGGACCCAGGTGGTGTTCACACACATAATCCCTCTCACAGTGTATGTGTTCATATCAATAAAGCACCACATGGCCTTCAAACAAGATCAATAGCCTCAGTGTACAACTGGAGCTTTGGAGGCCTTCAGCAGATTTTATTAATGACCAACTTTCTTTAGTGTGTGTGTGTGTGTGTGTGTGTGTGTGTGTGTGTGAGTATTTTTTTTTTTTTTTTTTCAAAAATTTGTCGCCCCACCTGTAATAGGGACATGTTTTCTGCCCTTTTGGTAATGCAGTATTACATTATTGCAGCCCTGTAGTTTCACATTATGTCAAACCATTGGGGGTGAGGGGATGTCCAATGCATTTCAGTTGACCTCTCCACTCTACTAAAGTGCCCTCAGATGACAAATAAAGGGATGGGCATCTGACCAGGCACTCTTAACTCCTTTAAGTGGGGCAAGCCAAAAGAGAATTGCCCCATTGGGGATCGGTAAGAAATTACATCACACAAAGATAGAAATAACTAATAACATGACCTTCAGATTTTTTTTATCCACAGACAGGGCAGACTGAAAATGGATTTGCTATTACACCTACACATAGAGCACTCCAGCTGAGGCTTGGGTCATTGAACAAAACTGTCTTTAGTAGCAAACAGCTACCAAACACAACATGCTGCAGAGATTATCCCATAGATCTAAAAAGACACTGGGGGTAACATGGTCATTTTCACATTTTAAGAGTAAGAGGGTAAATCATTATTTGAAAATTATAAATGCTTGCATCCATGACAGGGCAAGTGTCAGGCCAATGTTTCCACACATCATTTATTCACGTTTCATCACTTCAGGCCCATGATTTATGGGATGTTCCACATAGTGTTGAATGAGGACTCCCCCAGTGTTGCTATAGGATTGAAGCAGATGATAGATTATTGATGGATATGCTGTGGCACTGCACTGTCTGTCTTCACTAATGACAGGAAGTTGACAGGTAACTGAAAAAGCAATGAATAATCTTGAAAACCACAAACAGAAATTAAAGTAAAGCATTAACATAGATGCTGATTGCAATCCCTGATTTAAATGAAGGTCTCACAAAAGAGCCAGCAGTCGGCAGAATCTCTAAGGAGCCCACTCAGCCCTGTTTATTGAGCAGTAAATGTTGTGTGGGGCTGCACTCACCCTGTCTGAACAAATGAGCACTTAACAGAAATCAACTGTGGTGTAAAGACACAAATGAGTCTCTATAAGATTACAGTGGCTGAAAAAAATACATGTAGTTTTCCCTTTCTTCATAATCAAGATCACTTCCATCTCTTTTTTTTTTTTTTTTTTTTTGCTTGGTCACATGGTCTCACATCTAAAAGTGAACAGCTGTCTTTTCTGTGTGATGAAATGTTCAAATTGGCACATCTTCAGCAAACGTATCGGCTCTGAGGACAAACTTTATCACCTGCAACATAGATTAACTGAGCACTTTGGCAAGACCCTGACTTTATTGGGGATTTCATACATTTAATCAAACTGAAAGAGGACACTGATTTATCTTTATTTTCCATTCTTTAATCACACATCACATTTCAATGGTATGGTGATATAACTCAACACAAATAGGTAGTCAAGCAACATCTGACCTCTGTCATGTCTCAATCATATTGTATTGATTATATTCCCGTAACAGCTCAACATGTATTACATTTGTATACTTGATTGCAGCAGAGGCTACATTCAGTCCAGTTCTTTGTAGATATGAAATGAAGTGGAAGACCTTAGTGCAGTAATTCTTAAATACATCCCTTGCAGATGCACCATTTCCTCGAAACACTGAGCTGTGGAAGGTTGTATTGCTTTATATCACGTGGTTTTCGAGACATTTTATCTTTTTTTCACATAAATATCCTATCTGTTCCACTGATGTACAAAATAAGTGTTTCCAAGTATTTTTTCTTATTTGCCTGCATCCCACTCAGGTGGTAGGATTAGACGCAGAGGGCACTGTGTCTGATCTTAATGCTAAGAAAACTTCAAAACTAAAAACAAAACAAAACAAAAAAAAAAAACTACTGGAATACATCTCCTTGTATCTTTATCCTAACAGCTCAGTTTCTTATGAAGACCATAAAGGTCATCAGTCTCTGTTGTTGTTGTCGATTAGATGCGAGGAGTGTCTGAGCTGGGCTGCTGGTTGGGAACAATCTGACTCTGGAAGAGAGGCTGGAGAAACAGGCCCAGGGTGCCCACCACACACACTATCACAAAGATCCACAGGAACATACGATCCACCACCATGGCCACATACTTCCAGTCTTCTATCACCTGCAAATATACAGAAATAAGCCAATTTAAATGTGTCACAATACAGAAGTTAGTTGACTGAATAAATTCTCTGCAGTGTGTTTTCTGTGGATGCTGCTATACCTCAGACTGGCCACTTGGGGGCAGAGAGTGTAACTGGGTGAATAAATGTAAAAGCCTTGCTGCAACCTACATCTTGTATTCTGTTGTGTTTTCCAGCAGTAAATTGGAAAATGGCGTATTCTGTAATACACTTTTTTCATTCACATTCATGCCAATTTTCCAATTTTTGAACACGAACACAGTTAAGATAAAGGACCCATTTTGTATATTGCAAAGACCTACACTAAAATAGCTATTGACCCTTTCACCCCATTTTCAGCACTGTCCTTGGTAGTTTTTGAAACCAGCTATTTCTCATTTCTGGTTCCCTCCCCCATCTTATTGATTTGTCAGAGAAAGCAATTGATTACCAAAAGTCTGACTTCAATTTGGTCGTGGCTGGGTCACAGCCACTACTTAAGGTTAGTGGTATTCCATCTTGCACCTCAGGGGTCATAGACTGTATGTTATTCCGTAATGTTATCACATCAATACAAACACCTCTAGTCCAGTTTATTGGGATTAGGATGGATGGAAGAGGATTAGGTGGAGCCAACTCTAAACTAGTGTCCTGCTCCTGAAACTTGTAGCTATGGCAAGAAGAAAATACAAAGTGTTTACATTTTTTAGAAAGACACAAAGAGCATCTTTTATTCATATTTTTGTTAATTAAAACTTTAAAATTGTGTATATATTCATTATATATCTTTATGTTCTTTGACATTGTTCAATGAAGTAACTGTTTTAATTGTGTATACGTACACTTTGATCATCGTCATCTCCCATCATGTGCTCAGCCACAAAGCGCACCCCATTCACCGCCTCCTGGACATCAGCTACCCAATCTGAATTGCTTCTCTGCTGGAGGTCCTGGGTGGAGGTGAAAACAGTGGTAGGGTAATCTTTGTAGCGCAGGTCCTCCTTCCTGTTTGAGTGGGTGTAGCCCATGGAAGAGGTTACATTTTTGTGTCCTGGGGTGGAGAAGGCAGAATCAGAGGATAGCAAGGCAGAAGACGACATTGTGATTCCTCCTGTGGACGTCTCTGGGTAACCCAAACCCAGAATGTTCCTCCTTGCCCGTAGGCACTGCTGTTGGCGGAGCTGCTGGCGGGCGGAGTTATTGTGAGGACGTCTCATGAAGAGTAAAGCAGGCAGTTTCACAAGAAAAATTAGCTTGACCCAGGATGGCATAGTGTGGGTGCTGGGGGACCGGTGGTGCACATTGAGCACACACACACTGGTGATGATAGAGAAGGTCACCAATACCATGGTGAACATCAGGTACTTGCCAATCAGAGGCACATCCAGTGAGGTTGGTGGAACAATCTTGGAGATTAAAAGCAGGAACACAGTGAGAGCCAACAGGACAGAGATACAGAGGGTCATCTTCTCTCCACAGTCTGAAGGCAAGTAGAAGACCAGGATGGCTAGAGAGGTGATCAAAACACAGGGGATAATTAAGTTTATGGTATAAAAAAGGGGCTTCCTCTTGATTATAAAGTCATACGTAAGGTCCACATAGGTGGGATCCAGAGGATTGACGGTCCGTCTGCCTGGCAGAGCCAAGATATCCCACTCCCCGCTGGGAGTGAAATCATCCATACTAGCCACCTCAGACTTCAAGAGCAGGTCTATCTCAGTGTGGTCATACGTCCAAGAGCGGAACTTCAGGGTGCAGTTCTGCTGGTCAAAGGGAAAATGTTTGACCTCGATCTTGCAGGCGCTTTTGTAGATGGCTGGGGGAAGCCAGTTGATGCTGCCATTGGAAAGAACAATGGCATTGGTGAAGACTGTCACCTCATAGGTACCATCAGCGCTGTTAGAGAAGAAAGAAAGAGATTGTTAACTTGAACTCTTTGAGGTTTGTGTGGTCAACACTGCAATCATAGTGCAGTTAAAGAAAACCATATTTGGAAATTGTTTTGGTTATGTCCTACTTATGACTGCAATCCATTTTAAAAGCCAATTAAAATACACAAACTGCTTCTGTTTTATATAAACTCTGGAAAGGCTGCAGAGAGTCATTTGAGTGAAACTCTAATAGTGAACAGGAAAAGTGAGGACTATAACAGATTGCTAATCATGTCCCCTTTATACTGCATTACTATATATATATATATATATATATATACACACAACATTTCAACAATGCTTACTTGTTGTACAGAACAATATCTGGGAGCCAGATGTGTCTGGATGGAATACGCAGCTTGTCGATACCTTCGTATTTTGCAGGGTCCCATGATAATCTGTAATCCACCCAGTGCTGATGGGACAAAGAACAGGCTGAAACCTCTGAAGTCCTCCACACACTTACTCAAGAGCAGCTCATTTCTAATTACATGCTTCATTATCAATGAAATATGTTTGGTGAACAATTAGAGAGGCAGTTTGTTCCACATTGAAGTGAGGAAGAATTGATATGGTTTAATTCAAGTTCAAGTGGAAGGACACTTAGCATTTCAACAGGTTATTGAGAGTACATGCGTTTCATCACACTTACCTGAGTGAGCCAGACATTTGTCGTCATGATCTGTTCTCTTTCATTCTGGAAATGCACAAGTGGTATGGAAATTATTTTTCAATACAGTTGTCAGCATTGAATACATTTAGAAAGAATAATAAAATGGTTTGGCATTGCATTTCCAATTATACTGAAAAGAGTTGGCTGTGGATAAAAATGTGGGGTAGTTTGTTTGAAATAATTTGAATTATGGCTGATTTAAACTATTGATGAAGGCTTGAAATTGTGTGGTGCTGATTTTTTTAGAATAATCACACAAAACACTAGGCTACACAGTGGCACCTTTATGGAGAGCCTTTATGATTCAGAGTACATGAAAACCTGACAAATCAGTAGATTTGTCAGTTAAAAATAAGACACACAGTTGAAATACCTATGTAACTGAAAAGTAGTGTATATTATTAGCTAAAAGTAAAGGCCAAATTAGCATCTCCTACAGAAAGTGTTAGCATCTCAGACAGATGTTGCATCAGTAAACTTCTGACGAAGGAATCTCCCATATCATGTTTATATCTGACATCTGGTTATATAACTTGCAATATTGTCATCTCCTGTGTCCTTGTTAACATGTGTTTATTGTTAGTTGCTATGACACACATGCCCAAGTGTGTTGGCAAATGCCAATTACTCCAAAGGGTAAAATGGGAACTCATAAGCTGAGGCTGCAAATGTGTTTTGCTGCCTTGAACTGCAGTTGGGAGCCTCTGCTGTAAATCTGAGCAGGGCCTCTATCACTGGGGGTAAAACAGCTTTATGGCCCCTTTTAATGCAATGTGCTGAAGTTTCAATCTGGACATGACAGAGGCAGAGATCACAGCTGACCAGATCCATCTTGCACTTCATCCTTCCCTTTAGAGCTACGGCCTCTCAACACAGGCTGCTTTGTAATTAAATGCTCTCTCAAAGTGTCTTTTCTATCATTCTCTTTCTTTCACCATCTTCTTTTGTTGTCAACCTCTTTGTCGTTCCTGTACTAACCCTGACACAAATAAATAAATGCAAGGCAATGCAGCATGGTGGTGCTGTGGGTAGCACTGTTCACTCACAGAGAGAAGGTTCTGAGTTGCTGGGACTTTTCAGCATTTCTGATACTCCAGCTTTCTCGCGTGATCCAAAGACATGTATATGTGGTTAACTGGCCACTCTAAATTTCCCATAGGTGTAAATGTGAGTATGAGTCTATATGTCAGCTGTGTGATGAGGTATGTCCAGTGTCATCTGGGACAGCTAAGGGCTAAGAGATGGACACGTCCTCCAGGTGGGGATGGGGAATTCAGGCCTTACCACACTGATGAGCTGTGCCAGAGAAACTTGGAGCTTCACTGTGACTCTCTCAGTCCTGTTGACAGCTGGCCGTATGAGCGGATTGTAGCGTTTCTTTTCCAGCAACCAGTTCATGAGCCGCTCCTCTGAGTCAGCACTGCTGCTACCTGGTGACACAATTCCTTTGTTTTTATCCATATATAGAGTGTCTTTGATACTATGACTTTGTCGCTGACGGACTCTGTAGATAGCTGTGGGACAATGTCCTGTGTGTGTAGCAATGATTCAAGTCATAGTTTGTTTTTGTTCTCAAGATTTATTCTTTCTTTCTTTTTTCTTTTTTTCTTTTTTTTTTTACAAGTTTTGGGAACAACTATGATTGCATCTTTATGCAGCCAACATTAACTATTAGTCCAACACGTGATCCCTGAGCCTTTATAAATCCATGGCTGTACATTGCCAGATGTGTTTATTGATTTTGTTTGTTATCCTGCACAGCATCTTCTCCCTCTGTCTGTTCATTCAACTGCATCATACAAACTGAAAATATGACTTCACCGAGTCTTAAGGGAAACAGCAGCTGTCAATTAAGGAAGTCAGGGATGGCTGTGTTGTGGAAATGATATTAAAATGTTAGGATAGCCCTAAAGTAATTTCCAAATAAGTAATTACATTTGGGATGGGGACAGACATTTTCACAGCATGTTAATAGTTTTGCATTTGCTTAAAGGCAAATCACTGGTGTGTCTTTAAATGGGACTAAGCCATGAATACCAATACTTACACTCCACCTCCCTCCCTCATCCCTGATAAAGGATGCCCATGTCAAGGGGTGAAGACAAGCGTGATTGAAATTGATGAGTGGCTCTTCTCATCTGGAGCAGAATGAATACATGTAGCACTACCTCTTCCGTTTTCTTTACATGCAGCCAGGTTTTTAATGCCCCCATATGTTCAATAGAAGCTGAGTCAACTCATGGGAAACGCTGTAATGAGGTGAGACTCTTACTGATGGACCCGCTGAAGAAGAGTCACTGCTGTTGTCAATTTTCAGCAGAATGATATTCAGAACTAAAAGGGATTAATCACTTTTGCTTTTTTGGTGATATATGGTGTAACAAAAGTAAGACTGATATTAAACCTTCAGCTCCAATGCTTCTCCTTTGCTTAGTGTCCAGCAGCGTGTGTCATTATCTTCCCTCAGATTCCTGGAGCTTCACAGGGTGTGGCATACTGACAATCTAGTCCTGCTGGACAGTACATGCTGTCATGACAATGCCTTCGTCAGTCATTTGGCTGAGATCCCGTCCAGCACAGTCAGACCTCCACAACACTCTTAGGCAGATGGTGTGTTGTCAAAGCCCTTGGAGACCGGAGTCAAACAAGCACTGGCTTCCCCAGAGGTGAAGGTCACTTGCAAAGCTACCAAACTTGCAATTACCTGCTGTGTGTAGCCACTCTGTGCTTGTGTGTGTGTGTGTGTGTGTGTGTGTGTGTTGATAAGGTCACTCTGCACAACACACTGAACAACATTTTCTTCAAAATTGTACAACACTGGGTGAACACAGAGCATATTGAACTATGTCAGTGAACCAAACAATGTGGAACAGTTGAGTGCAGTCAGTGTTACACAGGGTGAGCACAACCTGTTCTTCGTCCACACCTTTGCATTCCACCTCTCAGTGATAAGATAATCAGTATTAATATTATGATATTCATATTTATATATATTTTTTTCCTTTGTATGAAAAGGGTAAAAGAACTGCATGTTTGTGCATTATGTATGTTTTTGTCACTCCATAAATACAACTTAATCTGCTGGAAAAGCTACATGGTACCACAAGGTAAAAGTACTGGGGTTACGTTAGGTTGAAGAAGTTAAGAAAAAGGTGTTGGTGTTAGGTACAAAAGTTTTTGTGTAAGCTTCGGGAGGCAATTTTTTATCATTTGTAGGCCAAGTTGTTGCTTAAGCCTTTTGATTGTAACCTGACACACTAAATATCTCAAACCCCCCCTGAGAGCTGACTGCTGATTTGGTGACTCCCAGGCCACATTTGATATCAGGACTGACTCATCAAATTGCCCTGTGTTGATATACAGACGTATCACATCTCAGCTGGACTTGCAAAAACTCCTTTTTTTCTCCACTCCAATTTCCACCCACATGTGCCTGACTCTGTAAAATCTATATTGAAATGTACTTGAAATATCAAAATAAATGAAAACAATTAAAGTACATTTAAAATGCACAGAAGACAGGCAAAGCTCGGCAAGCCACTGCGCTGAACAACACTCAGAATCAAAAGCTGCGATCTGACTTTTGGGGCCAAAAAAAAAAAAGCACAGATGAGCCACTTCCCTCACAGACACACTTTTATCCAAATAAATTTGGAGCTGGCACAGAGAGAAGCTGCAACATCCCAAATAAGTAAAGTCCCAGATGAAAATAAAGACACTATACTCACAGTGAACCAGAGAGAAGAGGTAAGCGAGGATGGAAAGAGCCCGAGTCATTTTTTCGGCACCATCTGGTCCGCAGGAGTTGTCAGTGATGAAGCCTCAAAGCTGCGGCGTTCAGCGCTCTTCCCCTCGGACATGCCGGGCTCTGCTGCGCTCTAGGTCTGGACACTTCACGGGCACTGCCCTGATGACTGAGAAAAGGAAGCACAAACCGAATAGCGAGATCCGTTGTCCCATCACGGAGTTACTCCACAACAATCCGCCCCATGAGGTTCAACGATCCCCCCCTCCCCACACACACACACACTCAAGGCAAAACTGGTCCACTCCTCACGCTCCGGCGACGCGCAGCTGCCAGCCCTGGCGCGCTACTCACTCCGTCCCCTGCAAGTCCAGAAGGTCCTGCAGCCGCTGATCAGCTACAAGTTTACACCAAAGGCTCAGCAGCCGTTGTAGACACTGCTTCTCATGTACTGTGGCAATGAAGATGTTCTTGACACGGGGCTGTATATTTTAATGGTCATAAGACTTTTAGTCAACAGTAAAAGCTTCATGGAGAGCAAGTCTCAGTGACAGGTAAATAACGGCCTATTAGTGATAGTTGCTCTTGTATTGACACCTATTTGATCTGCCCTGTGTTGCACTTACAAACAAACATAAAAAAATGGCAACCAACGCGTAATATTTGGAAATGATTATTTTAAAATAACAAATCTGTGAATTTTATCTGACAGAAGTTTGTCTTGTTTTGTGCCATTGTTCTGAAGCAAAGAGTCCTGTGCCAGGACATGGCTCCTGTCCTCAGCATCGTCTGTAGCCTCGATAACTGATGCTGCAACACACAGCTGTGCGTAATTCACTTCACCACCACCACCACCAAACATCACCTGACAAATCTTTGTGACTTGCAGCCATGTGCTGACCTTACATTGCTTTGGCAAGTGTGCTCAGGAGAGGAAAATAATAATTTATTTTTCTCACCTCACTAAATCTCACATCCAGTACCAGAGAATGAGAGATTTAGTGAGGTGATGTCCAGTCAGACCAGGAGCAGTGTAATCTTAGTGTAACAGATTTACAGTCCTCACACTGTTTAAAGCCTCATTATAATGACCAGTAAAGGAACTGTATCAGGCATGAGGGGCAGCACCAAGGACTCTCCTGGGGTTATAAATTTGAACTCCAAGGACTTGTATTCTGGATCATTGAGAGTAGATCAATAGGGGCTGATTAGGTTTAACCTTCTCTTATTTGAGGAGGGGAGAGGGTGAGGACTCAGAGGACCCAGTTCATTTGTTTTCAAAAACCGATGTGTCAGACTGTTTATGTAGAAAACAGATTTTTTTCATAGAGAAATCAGCTTTGGACTTTTGAAATCAAATGCAAACCAGTGGTTTAGCAGCATTTGTACTTGGTCTCTATTTAATAAATTACAACAGATTAATTTCTAGAGCATGTTGTGACACACAATCAGAGATCATACATCTGTGAGGTGGCAGTTGATATATTGATACTGATGTGTAGCAGATTTTAGGGTTTTCCTATTTACCACACTGTTTCTCATGTGCCCCATTAGATTCATCTCACAAACAACAGAGGCTCAATTACAGTGAGCATATTCTTCTTTTATTTTTGAATGGTTATCCAGTGGAGAGTTTTTATGTCAGTTCACACTATAAATTGACCCTCATAATAAAAAAAGGAATACTGACCATTGTAACATTTAAAGCTGTTTGCTATCCATGCTAATTAGAAACTGATAAAAACCAAAGGCTGATAATAAAGCGAGAAAAATTTTATCTGATGTCGTCACATTATTTTTATTTCTGTGAGAAAACTGAAATGCTTGCATCACTTTTGATATTGCAAAGCAATGATATGCCACAACCCTCTGTCTGTTGATGTTGCCCCCGAATGCAAATTTCTGATTCAGAATGACCAGTTGATAATCTTTCACTTTTCATTATTAAATCAGAGGAGGGTGACAGTGCACTGTAACTGCATCCTCTGTGTTTTCACGTGAGGGACAGAGGATCATTTGTATTTACTGCCAAATACTGGAATAAAATGGCAACATTTCATACCTACACCTGTGTTTTTTATCTGAGTTACAGTCTCTTTTCATTGCAAGATGGAGACAGATGTATAATTTAAAACATGAAATACACCACCAGTTCAAATGTTATTAATATATTCAATCAACTTGAGATTTGAACTTTGATTCTATCGTAGCAACAGCCTTGACAGTACATTTTGAATATGCAGTGGTGAGACATGCCTGCTAAGAAATGTGCCAGTTCATTTTGTAAATGGCCGGCTACTTCACCATATTACAGAGTGATGACAATTTAGAGGGACACATTCTGTGAAATGCTCAATATGGACAGTATAATTTCTAATTGGAGAGCAGGAAGGTTGTTTGGACTTTGGATTGAAGCCAAGAATCTCATCACTAATAGGATACCATCCCTAATATATCAATGAAAGATGGATAAATGTCCCCCATGCCAGGATAAATAAAGGTGAAAAATGTACTTTATTTGATGGCATACACTATGTGATGCAAGGAGCTGATTTCTGTGCTTGAATTGCCCGGTCCAGACCCCCCCCCCCCTTTACATGGTCACACACATTACACTTTATGGTAAGTAGGCAGGCAAAATATTTGAGAGAATCAAGTAAGATGTTAGTGGCTCTCTTTTATTGGTCCCAGTGTGACAGCACCCGGGGTAAAAAAAAAAAAAAATCCCAGTGGCCTTTCTGCGTCATGAAGTGCTAACTTTCCATTTTATCAAGAAGGTGCAACATTTTAAAGCTTTAAGTGGTAAGTAAAAGCCCAGACACAAAGGTATAATGACTTTCTCACCCTAGAGTTCTCTGCCTTAGCAGTTTAATGGCTTTAATACAAAAGTATATAAGCCGTTTTGTGGTCACATCTTTTTATTAAGTACGCTTGTGCTTCAGTGGACAGCAGTTTAAGCCTAAATCTAAATCATCTTAATCAAGTTCACTCTAGTGGGAAGTCTGCTTGGGTTTTTTTAGTGGACTTAGGAAACAGCTCCAAAATAGTAAGAAACACTTCATCTCAAGACAAATGACTAGAACTATAACACCCCAGGATAAATCTCCAGAGGACAGAGATGAATAACTTTAATTGAATTCACAAATTATATATGAAATGACACTATACTGGAGTGTTTCTTTGACTCTTGTCTGTTTCTGCATTGTGAGAAGTGGTATGAGCACTGTGAGTGTCCTGCAGGAGCCACACGGCAGCTGAGAAGTGGACATGTTGACAGAGCGACAGACAGTAAGTGTATGAGTGTGAGAGATTTTTCTGTGTGCCAGGGAAGCTTGATGGAAGAGAAATAGCTAATCAAAGAATTGCTGCTGTTGCAGTACCATGTTGCACCACTGCAATCTCACCCTGTGAGGGATATATATCAAGCAGGCAGTTCATTACCTGGAGTGCTTGGCTCCTGTACCAGTGAGCCTCAGCCTCATGTGAAGATATTGATTACACGCCCTCCACTGCCTGCAGGGGAACCTAACCTATCTCACTGGTTCATGCAAGATGTTTTAGGGTTTAGGATGATAATAATCTATGAATATACCTGGTGCCTGCATGTGTGAGTATGTGTGCTGATACTTTCCTATTAGTTTATTTGTCCAAAAATACAGACACTGAAAATGTTATTACCAAGTGAACAAAATCATAAAAAAAGGAAGGAAGTCAATAAATGTATTTACTATGAGCATTTTGTTTCATGCTTTATACGTTATGCTGCTCCAGTATTATAAGTATATGTCAGGTAAATATTCTTTTTATTACACTACTGGACACCCACTTTGCAGATTAATACACATGCAAAGCATAAAATGATGAGCATTTCCTATAAAATATAATGCACCGCAAGAGATACTACAACAATATATGGAGAAATTATAATTGGCTCTACATCAACCAGCTACAGGAGTAAAAATCAACTCGCTAATTAATTGTCAATGTTAAAAAAATAACAATATCTGATGAAGTTTTCTGCCAAATAAAACTCTGACATATGAAACTAAGAGAAGTATAAAACTTATCAATGGATGAAATATATTTGATTGTGGCTCAGTGTATCACTACCATGGCTTAGTGCAACACTTGAATAGAACAGATGGACTGTATATACACCTGCATGATTCATTACATGACATCAGTGTTTTTGTGCAAGTCAGTATTTGAAGCGTTTCTAATTGATTTCATGTGAGACCACTTTCCCAGTCAAGTGAAATGTTAAAATGTATAATCATGTCTCAAAAGACAAGGATCTCGTCTTTTCCATATCACATAAAACTGTGGTTTTTTTTACAGTGGAAGATTTTATCAGCAGTCAACAACACTTAATGTTTAACACCTCTACTTGGTCTGAAGCACTATAACGCCAGCCACATTATGTCAGACCACAGAAATGCATTAGACATTCACCATGAAAGAATTATTTAGTGTTCATTGATTCATATTTGTGCAGCTAATCAATTTTTATAAGGCATATTTTTTAAAGGCAGTGTGGTGAGACTTTCACTTTAGAAATGACCGACCCATCTACACTACATTTGGACGGATACAGTTCATAGAGGAATAATTGTTGAACACCTTGCCCATGCCTCATGGTTAGATTTTTTCTTTAAAAACAAACCAACGGAGATTGGAAGGGTAAATGGAATTCGATAGACGGCCAGTGTGAGGGCTTATCTCAGTGGTCCATATCTGTTGTGTCAGACTGAGCAGTCAGTAATGAGTAGTCTCTGGAGAAGACAGATTAGCTTGTTCATTAATGTATTCTGCCTGTCAGTGATAGACAGGAAGGTGAGACCAGTCTCAAGCGTCCAATATGGCATACAGCAAGACTGAAGAAGATAAATAGTCTTATGTGACACCTGCAGATAGAGCAGGACTTAATATGACCTCCTCAATGTACACTGCAGTGCCATTTTTTACAGGGGTATTAAACTACACCTGTCTCAAGGTGCAACCCCACAAATCCTGAAGGGATCGATTGCGCCCCCCCCTCCCCCCGGAAGTGTGATTTAGAGGTGGCCTTCCCCTAATGTCCACAGTCAAGGAGCTCATCTGGCTGTTTCAGCCATCAAAGCCTCTTCTAAAGTGGATTGAAAGTTGAAAGACTGGCTTACCAAATTGTGTGTCACAATTAAGAAAATCAGAGGCTGACAGACCAAGAATTGGAATGAAGAGCTGTCATACTTTGTTGCTCATTAAACTGAAGGCATTTTTGGATGTTTAAATGGTGATTGGGGCACAAAGTAAATAGAAATCAGACAAAGCCACAGATTCATAGATCTCAATGTAGTCAGTGCATGTGTAGAGGATGATGTGCACTTAGAGGGATATTTTTGTGAGACTGTGTGGGTGAAAAACGTGAAACACCTCAACAGTCCTCACGTGTTAAGAGAACTGTAAAACTGATTCCATTTGTCACTGTGAGGTCTTTGACATAGGCACTATTTACTGACATGCATTCCCCCAGTCACAGCTAACTGGAATCAATTCTTTCTGCCCTAGATGAGATCTTAATGTACTTAGAAAGGTGTCTCCAACAGCTCCAAGATGAGTGCTTGATTGAGGCAAAGCCATGCAAACTATAAATCTTTTCTTCTGCTTTTTTGGGAGAGTTAGATCTCTGACCAAAAAAAAAAAAAAAAAAAAAATCAAATGCAGGGAGACAAAGAGACAAAGGGAAGCAAAGAGATAAACAAAAGTGTAGGTAGGTAAATGGACACATCTTGCAATTGAATGTGGGGAAACGTTCAAGATGTTTATTTTCCAGTCGCCTCTTTTACAATTAGCCAGGACCAGACAGACAATCCAGAAAGCAGATGTTAGTAAGTGAGCAGTAATTGATATCAGTGACATGCTGATTAATGATTGAGATTCAGTGCTGCTTCTTACCTTACACACATGTATTGATAAATGTATCAAGGACCTTCACCCCCAAATATCAGAGGTAATTTGTGACTAACTGTACAGAAACTTATTCATATGAGAAGCAAAAAATACCCAGATCTCCAAAAATACATAATAGTTAGTGTTTGTCTTAAAGTACACTCTGTATTTAGTTGCACACATGATGTTCATTTTGGAAGTAAAATTTCCTGTGTCTGCCACTGATATTGCGTCATGAATAAAAAAAAAGCTACATCCAATCCTCAGAACTCATTTGTGGTGAACAGGAAGAACAGGAGACCATGATCCTAGCCAGACGTAACAATGATGGACTAGGACTGACAGTGCAGCTCTGGTGTTATTGGACGTCGGGAGCTGAATCCCTCTCCTGGGGCTCGTATGGTCAGAATGGTGCAGATTTAATCAATATCAATCAATGCTAGACATGGAAATGACCCACCTGGGCCTGACCAGGAGTGTGAGATGGATATGAGGGTGATCCTAATAGAAAGATGCATCTTTGGGAGCACAAGATTGAGTCCAGTGTTGGATGAGGTGGGAAACCCGTTATTCATCAAACCAACATAGCTGAGTTGGCTTTAATACTCCAGGAAGAAAAATGTTCCAGTGTTGAAGAAAATGTTAAGGCTGTTATCAAAAACTTGTGTTGCTTTTTGAACTGTGGAACTGATGCCTGTATGTTACTGGAGCTTTCGTGACATATCCTTGTGGCCATTGCACAGTGGGTTAATGATGTCTGTACATTTGGCCAGGATTATGTCGCAGTGATTCAATTCTGTGTCTCTGTTACCATCAAACCAGCTCTCTAGGGAGAGGGATAGAGAGGATGAAGCGTCTATGTCACATCCATGCTGCTCAAGAGACTACAGATGCCCTTATCATCGCAGAGATCTTATCCTAGGAGGGGGTTGGGTCCACATGGTGAAGTGACTGATTGCTGTGTGTCTGTCTGGACTGGCTGCTAATGATGCAGAGCAAAGATAATCAGCTAACCACAGGCACCATGGCTGGTAGTTACTCCAAAATAAGAGAAACAGATTGGATGCGAAGCTGCATTTCCCACATGGAAATCCAACCATTCATCAATTAGCTAAAAGCAAATACCCTCAGGCGAAGAAGAATAGTTTGTTCCGAGTGGAGAGGCTCTGAAATGTTCTTTCCATCCTGTGCCTGTCTGGCATATCACAAGATAGACAGATAAAACACTGTGATCTTGTAAATTATGGTAAAATTGTTTTATTCAAAATGAGACAGGCGGTACAGAGAATGTTTGACCTACAGGTTGTCTCTATATGGTGTATATTATCTACCAGGGCAGACAGTAACCAATACATACAGAAACACTGTTGCATCCTCAACTCTAAACCAACCATCAATCACTGCAATATGAATATGAAACACA
The DNA here is from genome assembly GCA_021432705.1 of Caranx ignobilis. Lineage (NCBI taxonomy): Eukaryota > Metazoa > Chordata > Actinopteri > Carangiformes > Carangidae > Caranx > Caranx ignobilis. The sequence continues at coordinate 39,835,991 of MU270012.1, forward strand.
CAGTTTCCTAAAATGTAATGAAAAAGTATCGGCCATGTTATGCAAGATTATGTGCTAGTTCAAGGGGCCTCTTGTGATTCTGTGCAAGGTGCAAAAAAAAAACACATTTTTAGAAATACATTTATTTACACATTGACAGAGAGGTAGATGAGAGAATTGATAACACTATGACTGCATGCTCAATGAAAGGCTAAAGTCGGGAACCAGTTAGCTTATCTTACCAGAGAGTAGTTTCAATCTTCTCATATAGCCTACTGTAACTCTGATAAGAATTTCCCAAAAGTCAAACTGATGTTTTAAACACCTGTGCTGTTTTAAATCTTTGTCATATGACATAAAGCTCCATGCACTGTTAGACAACAATCACATCAACAAAAACTAACTTAAATGTTAAAGCTGGGGTTTGGACCAACCGTTGCAGGAGACCAAAAACAAGAGCAGTTCCAATGTGTTTAATAATAAGTTCACAGGCAAAAGTGCAAAAAAAAATCCCACAACAAGAAAAACAGAACCCAGGTTGTGGTTGTGGTGGAGGCAGGAGGCAGGAGGCAGGCTGGCTACAGTGTCGTGGAAGCAGGCACAAAAATAGCAGGGCACGCACGAGAAAAGAGAGCAAAAAACACATGTTAGTCAAAGCCAAGTACAAAGCATGGACTAACAATCAAAGTACCAAAACACACTACAAGAACACCAGGAGAATCTCTGATCAAAACACTACCAAACAGGACAGTATCATTTGTCAGAGTGTTGAAGTCTCTGGTGCTGTGTCCAAAATCACTCACTCAATAATATACCCTATATACCAACTATATAGGGTATATTAATTCTCACTAAACATTTGGACAGCACTACAAAATGGTGTAGTCACTATATCGTCCACTAATACCACTAGTAGTGAGTGATTTTGGACACAGCCTGGGCTTAGAATTAGGTGACTGCTGGTGATTCAGGACAGGTGTGCCTCATCTAAGTCTAGAAAAGAAATAGTGGGGGGGAGGGGAATTAGGTGACTGCTGGTGATTCAGGACAGGTGTGCCTCAACTAAGTCTGAAGAGAGAGAAGAGAGAGTGGAGGGGGGCAAGAACTCACAAGAGGAAGTAATATAAATAGAAGTCATACAAGAAATGGAAGTCCTTGGGTGTTGCGTTAATATTTGAGACATCTATGTATTCCTTTAATGTTGCATTTAATGGGTTTTGTTTCCCTTCTATTTGACTGATGATTTTCCATTTCCAATTTAATATTCAAGTTATGTGATGTATAATTGTAACAGCTTGTCTTTGACATTAGAGCAAAGTTAGGGTGACATCCTGAAGTTGATTAGATGTGTTTTGTAATCCTAGCAGTGCATAACTTTGTCTGACCTCCTAATCCCAATAAATTCTGTCCCTGCTCATTTAGAACATTGTAGCCAATGTGGAAAACATCTAAATGGAAAGTCTGACATGGATTCAGGCAAATAGGAACATTCACAAATACTTCTGTATGTACATCAAGACATTGTAATTTTGTTGAATGCATCGTTTCACTAGTTCAATGCAAAATGTCCAGAGTCTTGAATCTGTTCTGCTGAAGTTGGATGAACAATTGACCAGCATGAAAAGTGTGTTTTTTCAGATCTGACTGACTTTAATCTCTCTGGGTGTTGCCCTGTGAGCACTGCCCAGCAAGAGGTTACTGGCTGGTCCACAGGTAGAGGTAAATTGGATGTGTCACAGCTCCTGAGACTCCAGATGGTATGTTGCTCACCTTGAGACCCTCTCCTTACTGAATTCTCCTCCGCTGTGAACTTTGGTGGAAAAATGTTATCTGCCTCACACAGCTCCTTGTCACAGCCACCATATGTCCGCACATTTTCTCAGTGTATGATATACCTCCGTCTTCTTCATACCTGCCCGTACTCAGAGAAGTAGTCACCAGACAAGTGCAGAAACTTAAAGAAGAACTATGCAGGATTTTTAGCTTAACTTTGCTACATTTTTACCTTAATTAAACAGCTTCAGAGTAATTGTGATGGTTAAATAAATGACTTGTAACAGCACACTGTAAAATTGGTTATTGGCCACTTCAGTGGAGTTTTAAAAGGTATAGTTGTCTGCATCCAGACAACTACCATCATTATATCATTCATATCATCAAGAGGTCACTTAATGAAACAGGTCCAAACTTGCTCCCTCACACCTTTAGAAGCAGATGTTTCTGACATGATTACTCAATATGACTCAAGCATCACCAAACACATCTGACAAGTGGTTTGTTTGCTTCTTACAAGATGAAACTGTATACACTCAAATTAACAACACTATATGTGATGAAGCATTGATTCATTTAAAGTTTGACCACCAGTTTGTTTGGTGCCTGCAGAGTTTGGAATTAGTTGAGACAGCAGCTGAATGCCTAACTGTTGGGACCTCAACAATAACTCTGTCCAGGACTGAGTGAGTGCTATTCTCTTCCTTCATTCATGTACCTTGCATTTTCATGCTTGTTGCCCAAGGCAATACAGGGTATGATTTAGATGATATTTGTCCTCTTAGCTAATTGACTTAAGCTGGCCCTCCCTCCCCGATTGTCAGCCTGTCAGGGTCTCTGTACTGGCCCTATAAACTGTATTAGCATTAGGACGGATAGATTGGCAGTGGTGCACTCATTTACAAGACCCCTTCCTCTGGTCCATTTTGCCTCTTGCCAGAGCAGCAGTGCCCCAGAAAGTAAATAGACTTTGGCTTAAATGTGATTAGGCAGCAGTTTACTCGGTTAGGCCGTATGAGAAACAACAGATCCCACTGCACAGTGATGCTCCACAGATAACCTTTATCCAATTAGATTGGCGCAACACAGTCCATTTATCCATTACACTACAAAAACACATCAATTTACAAAATATAAGGATTGTCACTGACCAATATTTTCTTTGAATATTTGCATTCCATTATATTATTGTTTTGTAATAACAGTATTCTTTTGCCCACAACAATATACATTCTAATGTGCGTCACAGCTTTAATCTGGCATCATTCAAGGTGTTTAGTGTCGGAAAAGCCAGATGTGAAAGTCACAGCCATCAGCTAAAGCTATGAAACCAGAACTCAACACTTTTAATGAGCTGTGTTATATTTTTGACATTGATAGCGCTGTAGATGCTGATTCTCTCATTACTTCGTTGTTGTGCCTTCGCTTGTGTGGTTAACTTCTTTTTCCTCTAACAACAGTTCTATACTGTGTTGTAAATGTTTTAATAATAACAGAATCATCATATTGTATCGATGTGACTTTCCTATTACCATCCTACATTTACATTTAATCTGCTTTTGAATGACCAGTGTCACACCTGTACACTTCTCCTTGAACCTAGACTCCATAGCTTTAACTTTTTTACTGAAGAAGTAAAAGGACTGCTGAGACACTTCTAACGATGCCACTGCAGTTCAAGGTGACATTTGCTCTTTATTCAGTACTATTTGAGAGTAATGGCCCTCTGTGGGCTCATTGGAGAAACACTTAAGTCGACTAAGACCCGTGGAACAGACAAGTGCCTTTATAATGTAATTATGTTTTGCAGGACACTGGTGTAAAAAGTGTATGAAACCAATTAGTATAATTCACTGTATACCTTATCTATTATATATAATATTATATAGTAATAAAATATATAGACCTAATCTTCTTTTTTGTTCTTTCTTTCTTTCTGTCTTGTGCAGTCACAGTAAATTTAGGTAATTATTGCCCAGCAAGGAATCAACATTAATGTACCAACAATAGCTCTTAAACAGGGTGATTTCTAGTGTTCAGCTTTGCACATTACTTTCTGTGTCATCAGTATTTCATTTTATTTTCTGTCTATAGTGTTCTGGATGCAGTGTTCCTCTGAAAATTTCACTGCAAACTATAAAGGTTCTCTGGGGGACAATTTCTTTCCCAAGCTGCCATAAAGAAAGCAGCCTGATAAGACTGCAACTGATGCTGTTGCACTTTCCTCCATGATCAATGTGATATGTTAAAAGTTTTTATTTTGATAAATTTGTGGTTAAATGTTTTTATTTCCTCTATACACGCCTTTTAATTCATATAGGAATCTGCTATCCATTCAACATACATGATACATGATCAGCTGATGATATAACCTCTTTTTCCTTTATACGTGTAGGTGTCTGTTAAGAGAGACAGAGTGCATGTCATATATTGAAAGTGATTGCTGCTGTTTTGCTGACTGTTTAGAGATCCTCAAAGAAGTAGACAAGAACAAAGTGTCATTGTGCCAAATAGAAATTCGGCCATTTTTACTATTTTCCCAAGGTGAAAGACATCTTCCTCTGTCTAGTCATAATACACTTAAAATTGATAACTCTTATTGGACTGTGCACAGACTAAAATGCAGCAGTGACCAGTGAACTTATTCTCTCTCTCTTAATATGTTGGTCTCAAGGACAGTTCACACCTTATACTAAACTGCTGAACAAACATTTAAAGGCATAAATGAGAGACAGGCCTACAGTGGCTACTGTCCAGCCTTGGGTATGAGAGACAAAGATTCTCTGTAGATGAAATACAGTCTCTGTCAGTTGTGTCGACAAAGCAAAGGACATATGCTACCGTCACTAACAGGGTTCTGCTCTGTGTGTATGCTCACTGTTCCCCAGAAGAAGAGTGAATATTGCTCTTCTTTGGTGGGAATGGTGCTGTCTCCTCTGACAAACTGCCCTGCTGCATGTGGTGAATCAGCAGTGTTGGCGGTTGAGGGATGGCTTCAGCTATCCAAAAGTAAACGTCTAAACACCTCCGAATCCCTGCAAGACCTCAGTGTAACGGTTTAACACTGTCATGGCTTAGATGTAGTTACTTTTTTCTCATCATGAGCAATTCACATGAAGATGTCCCTGCAAATATTGTTGATAAAGATGGTGGACTATTAAACTGAACTGGCTGTGGTTTAGTCCTCCTGCTCCTCTGTAAATACTCCTGATATATATTCAAATAACACATGGTTTTGATTAGGATGGTGCTGCCAATTACTGACACACTACAATCTAAATGGGATGACAAAAATAAAACATCCCAGCAATTTCAGGTTTACATCTTATAATGAGGTTTAAGGTCAAGCTGAAGAGGAGGCATGTAGAGCCTTCATGCTGGCCTTTGTGACTCCAGCTCTGGGACTGTTCATGAAGAAATAATAAAGGTTGTAAATGGTGGGAAATGATTTGCTCTTGCTGTCTGGGATGGAATGAGGAGACAAGGCAGGGTTTAATTAAGTTTTCGTCTGGTGCAAATGGAGGACAGAGGGGCAGGATAAATCACTGAGGACAACCGCAATCTGCCTCTTTATTCGTGCGTACACAAGCGTGCCATGACAAACTACACGTCAGCTGCTCAATCATAAAACATTGCTGAGAACACAATCAGGATTTGACCAAAGACATTTGTTTTGGTTTGTTCTTACTCTTGACAGGCTTCATGTCCACCTTTGTGACACCCCTGAAGACATCCTCTGCCAAAACAGTTTGAGATATACTCAAGCTTAAATGTATGAAATATAATTCTGACACTGAGACCGCAATCCATTTCACAGGTGTTTGTTTCCTCCCCTTCATTTGCATGTCTTCCTCATGAATGAAGTGGATGTAATACTGTAGGTGCGATCAATAAGGAGTCAAATACAATACCTTTCCCCTTGCAGTGCTATCTAATTTACGCATATGAAAACAACATGAAATATAATGACGTTCTACCTTTCAAATATTCTGCATATAGTGCTTTTTATTAATTGCTTGTCAATATTTAGTAGAAGGACAAATGTTGCTGTAACTAATATAAGAGCAAGGAGTAAACCTCTCAGCAGCTGTCACTTGTGGAAGGATGCAACATGTTTGCATGGTGGGTTAATTGCTTTTGGGAGGATGTTATACAACTGCTATCCTCTATAACACAACATCCTAACAGTAGGCACATGGAGGGGATGGTCCCTCAACACAATCTCCTCAGTAAGCTATCGATACACAGTAATTACACAACAACAAGGATGGATGTGATTGATTTAACCTGCTAGTGAAAAGTCAACCTGGGTATCACAGGTCAGCAGCTTCAAAATCAGCCAGGGAGTTAAATGAAGCGGAACAACCAGATGGAAGAGTAGAAAGTATGTGAAGGATTGTGAAAGTAACTCTGAAAACATGACACTTAAAATGACATTTCACCTCATACTTAGCAATCAAGGCTATTAGTCATAGAATTCGACTTTATGAGTCATAAACAGAGACAGCCTTGTTAAAATCTGAGAATGACCTTTAATCATGAAGTGAGCTCATCAAGCTTATTACTACGTTCAGTTCTGTTCACACATACTGCAGAATTTTTTTCCAACCCTTTCAACCAGTGTATCTTCATATCTTTGAAGGGGGTAAGCTCTGGTGTTGAAACTTGAATGGACAACTAATAACTCGCAAACCTTTGTGACCTGCTCAGAATAAATTATTGCGATTATAGTATATAGTATAGCCATTTCCCTGATTTCTGAAAGTCATTACTCACTGCAACAAACTAACACACATGGTGAGGCAGCCACTGAGTCACACACCCATTGATACAGATGAATTACCAAACAAAATAACAAAGAGCAGGGTCATAAAAATAAGGCTGGGCATGCTTTGTGTTATCCACATCCACCTTTGTTGGTATCACAGCGTTGGTTTTACAGCGTCACCTCCATTCTTGCTGCCCAAACCCCACCCCCACCCCCTCGCCAAAAAAATGAATTACACTGTTTGCCAGACTGGAACCTTGACCTTTCCTGAAAAACCATTACATTAACAAATCCCATGACCTCACCTCACTGAGTTTAGGTAGACTGTCAGACTTTAGTGCACACATTTGCAATATTCTACACAACGAATCTTAAAATTTTTCAGGTCACATACATAGAGATTGAAATGGCTGGCTGGCAGTGGGGCTTTGGGGGTATGGAGACAGACCTGTGTTCATATGAGACTGCTGTCATGGTTTAAATCCTGATCAGGTTTGGACCAGGATCCAACCACATCCTTGTAGTTCGAGGGCCTTTATAATGGCATATCAATACATTGTTCCTAAATAATGAAACCTAGAACTGAAATGTAGCTCAAGAACTCAGGTGAACTACTGTAGATGTTATCCCCTGCATACTTATATGTAAAGGTGATTTGCAGTCTTCTGCTCAGTCCAGTCTATGTCAGAAGTACAGCAGGTTTGAGGAATAACACATGACTAAATTAGACACTAAGCAATGAACTTCTGCCAGTAGGTGTCCTGGTCAGAGCATGAAGAAGACCAAATAAAAGAAAGGTTATCCTTGTTGAAAGGGGGAGCTCATGGTAACATAATTAGACATGACAGCACAACACTATTTTGGTCCAGTCAGCTGCTCCCAGATCTCTTCTGATAACAGGCGAATAAGGGACAGGCTTTTATCATTTGCTTTTAAGGTTCGGTGTTCTCCCTGAAACAAACCCAATCCGTTTAATTGAATTCAAGGACTTAAAGTAGCCACTGCTTCTTGAAGACTATGTGCTGTCTCCCCATTGACCCTGTCTGACGAATGTGAAAGTCAAAAATATTTCCAGGTTTTCATTTTCCAGACATAGTGATCAAAAGCTTTGAGGCAAATATGCAGACTGACTTGGCTCAGCAGTGCTATTTGTTCAGCCATTAAAACTGAAGAAATAAATGTGAACAGTTTGTGAATAAAAACAGAAGAGATGTCCATGTAACCTAAAATACAACAGCCATCAGTTTGTGACACAGTTTGAAGTGTGCCCTTCCATAAACCTGACCGTTGAGATGTTTAGGCAACACTATCCCCTGATGGGCACCAGGCGCTACTACAGCAAGGATCCAAATCTTTCTTTGAGGGAAAGATAACCCTCCTGGAGCATAGACCCCTTTTTTCGTTGAAGCACCTCCACTTGTGTCGAAGGCAAGCCCCACCCCCCTTCCACAAGTTACCCCTGCCTGTACACACACATCAAAAGAATAAAGTGAAACTTTTATTTGCAAAAATAAACAGTTATAGGTTTTTGTTCCTATTGTCTTTGTTTATACATGACTATCCAATTGGGTGTATTATACGCACAAATATAATTTTGATAACTTCACAACCTCAAAACAGATTAATCTCTGTGGACCCCTGAGATCTCTGACGCCCCCCTGAGGGGGGCTCGGACCCCAGGTTGAGAACCAATGACATAGAGCATATAGCATATAGAGATTATTGTCCTTACTTGTGAACAGTTGAGATTTTTTTATAGCTCAGTACGCATGAGGCACTTTGGCTAGCCAGCAGTCAGTAAAATACAAATCTATGGTCTGTATTTTATAGATGCAAAATTTTGTGCAATAAATTTTCCAGTTTAACAAAACACCAGTCTTGGTGAAATCAAGTTAAATAGCCTCATCTGTCAAGGTATTTCATTCAGTCCAAAAAGTTTTATACTGGTAGGGAAGACTGGGGACTGTTGGAACAAGATCTCCAGTGCGTGTTGACAGTCAAACCGCAGGCTGTCAGCTACTCAACAGTAAAACAATACACATCCAATATGTGCTGGATTTATTGAAAAGATAAGGTGTGGAAGTTTTGTCATACTTGCCTGATCTTTTGTATGAAGTTTTTGTAATTGTTTACTTGACTTTTAAATGACATGATTAGCATGTGTTAAGGTCAGTGTGTCTTGTTAGGTCATGATGTTCTGTCATGGCAACTAATTTGGTCCTGAAGGACAACAGATGCAACAATAGCCTACTTGCTCATTTTAATGCATAAGTACATTATTTGGGCAAATATTTTTTTTTCACCCCTGTGGCTATATTTTCCTGCTTTAAATTGATATTGATATAGTTGCAAGTTGTGTTCATCATAAGCAATAAAATGAATACATTTTGACTCCAAGTGGGACTATCCTCTATGCAAAACAGGATGCAGTGGCTGTTCTTTTATGTCATAGTATGAATAAATAACACTGATATTATTATGCTTATGAAACAAAATGGAAAGAGTCCCTTCACCACTTCTGGAAATGTAATATATTAGTATGTTGCAACCATCCCCAGGTGTCCCCAGTTGAATTCTTACATTAAAATAAATACAGTAAATGGGTGTGTTACAGGTGATTCTCTTTAGATGGCGTGCGTAATTACATGACAGATGTAAGTTTCATTTGAAAAAGTTTGGTTGGTCTAGCCCAAACAGTCGGAACCGTCCCCACCGCCCTCTATGCCTTAACTGAAGAAGGAAACGTATTCTTTTTACCTAACCAACCACAAAAAATTGCAATGAAGCTGTTGTCCCGTGCTTATGTTTAACTGACAGGTCAGCGTTGTTAACTTTCTTTTATTTTCCCACCCTGAAATAAATTGAGGACGCGCTGAATGCTGGGATTCTGCGGGAGCGGGGAGATTGCAGAACGCCATCTTTAAACCCCACAAGAGGCCAGCTACAGTTGTACACCGGGATGAAAAACACTGTCCCTACAGTGGCTTATAAGTTCCGATCGTGGAGGTTGTGTGATTGTTTCCCGGCTGAGTAAATAATAAGGAACTGTCCGAGGGGACTGTGAGGAGACGGTCACGGGGCACCGCGACAGCCTTAAAATGTTGTTATGATAGGCAGACAACAACAATAGACGGAAAGACAACAACAACGGACTGGCTCGCTAACTCGCTCGCTAGCATCTTGCCAAGCACTGCGCTGTTTTCAAATGCTAACTGAAAGCTAGCTAACGTTAGCTACTTCGTTAGCAAACCCGTCCGGTCGCGCTGAAATTTGCCCGGACGTTGTTTACAGCTGGTACTGGGTATCCAGCTTCATCTACCGGGGCGGTCCGTCTTTACCACTGTAACCAATTTTGTACAGAATATTGAACCGTGGCTTTAGCTAGCTAAAGGCTAAGTCCCGACTTCTCCCCCTCCCCAGCGGCCCAGCCGGAGATGCATGGAAGATGTCGGTGTCGGGGCTGAAGGCCGAACTGAAGTTTTTGGAGTCCATTTTTGATCCAAACCACGAACGCTTCAGGATCATTGATTGGAAGCCCGATGAGCTGAGCTGTCAGTTTAATGTAACTGGGGAAAAGCTGTTAATAATCCACTGTAACATAACGGTAAGTGGACAGTAACACAAGTACCGGGATTTATACACTTCCCTCGTTGATCGCTAGCGAGCTAAAGTTAGCTGGCTAACTTGCTAGCCAGATAGCAGGCTACCACAACGGTACAATCCGGTGCTATGCGGGACTTGTTTATGCGTAGTTTCATTTGTGTCACTTTGAGGTGTAGAGCTTTGGTGGTTGGGTCGTTGCTTGGACAGCCTGACATTTAACAGTGCAGATAAGAAGCTATAGCTGTTAGCTATCGCTGCACTCTGAATGCTAATGTCGTCAACTCAAATTATACGTTATTTACTGACTGTATTGAACCCGACAGCACACAAACAGATATATACGTCAAATGTGCTGATGTGACCTTGTTGTTTTTGTTGTGCCCCACTGTCTTGTAGGAATCTTATCCATCTACGCCGCCGATCTGGTTTGTGGACTCTGATGACCCGAGCTTGGCGCAAGTTTTGGAGAGGTTGGAAGATGTGAGAAAAGGCAGCACCCTGGTATTTATCCCGAGTCGTTTGTTTTTACTGATTAGCTCCAAGGAAAATGTCACGATTGCTGTAGACTATGTGACGATCTACTTACGATATTATTACTCTTTGTGCACTCTGTCTGTCCCCCCAAAATGTTGTCAAAAACACATATATAGACTATGCATGCCCACTAGGTTTTGTTGAACTCATCCTGAGAACGCCTGCTAGAAGACAGATAATCTTGGGATACAGCAGTATGCTTTCAAGGAAGCATAAATGAACGCTGAGCATGTCAATGCCCAGCTGACTCATTCTTAAAGTATTCAGAATGATATGTTAAAACAGCATCAGACCTTGTCTCAGCCAAATTGCTTTCATTGTATAGCTGAAGTATATGGCATGTGACTCAATCAAGAGGCTATGCTTATTTTCTCATAACTGAGTTAATTGGCTTTACAAGTATTGACCAGGCTGCCTCCCAGTAGGAGTGTTTTCTGTGCGTTATCGTGTCATAATTGCTGCCTGCTGTGATGAGCTTCATCTAAATGTGCAGATTATTTCTGTGCCAAGTAATCATTTTACACTCCTCCTTTATTTGGGACTAATCTAATATGCTGGATACGTTATAGATGTACTGGATAGAGGCCGCACTTGGTATTGTTGGACTGACTGTCAGTGTTTTAGACTGCACACGTTGTTGACCTCAAACAGGCTTTACTTCATTCTTGTAAGAATTTGGCAGTGCTGGCCTAGTGGTAGAGATGTCATTTGTGCAAGTTGAGGTATTTGCCATTTCAGTATTACACTCCCAAAATTCAAAGTGAGCTCATGCACACCTCTAAGAAGTCTACAGGTGCTTAGGAAAAAGTAGAGTAGATCAATAACAGAAGAAAGATTCCCGGACACTGTGAACTTGCATGAGGACTTTTAATCCTGGACAGAGCAACATTTCGGTTGGTGTGACCTTCATCAGAGTTGAGGCATAGAGGCTCAACTCTGCCTGTGCTGGAATCTTTCTTTAGTATTACACTCTAAACATTCACACAACTGTGAGCTGTATACAGTGTATTTCATATGAGCATTCAAACATAAATGTAAGATTGCATGTGCTGCTTAAATGTGTGTGGCTTTCTACTTGGACAGAGGGATAAACATGTCTAGATAGGCAGGTTTTCAATGGACTAAACAGCTGTTTCATTAGATCATTAAACGATCTTTGAGTTTAACATGTCTATGACAAGCAGCTCCTTATGTAATTCTATGTATGTGGTGACATCCTGAGCTTAGTTAGCCTACTTATTCAAGCTGCATGCTCTGTTTGTAGGACACAAAATATGCTTTTTATAGAAGTGCTGTCAGATTTTTAGACAGAAGGTTTTTTTTTCTTTGCACCATAACTACAGTCAACATTAGGATCATGAATGCAACATTACCAATGCTGTCTTTTTAGGTAAAGGACAAACCTTGCCTTTCTGTGGATAGATAAGATCAGTCCATTTTCTTACTGTGGCACAGATGTTTCTGTGGTAGTCTGTATTTCAATTGCACCAAATTTGCAAAGGCAGCACACACTAGCTGGTGGCAGCTTTTTGTTTTTTATAATGTGCACAAACAATTTTGTTCCTCCCGCACATATCTGCCGTGCTACTGCAATGAGTGTTTTATGTTTAAATCCTTACTCTGAAGTCATATGTGGGTAGTTTGCCCAAACTTTATTGCTACACTTACAGATTGCTGGGTTTTACATTGCAGTGCCAGTCAGAATGCCTTGTGACACATTGCTTTGTGAATGATGTAAACATTGTGTTGACTTTTGTCTTACACAATCATGAATCACTCATTCTAGATTCAAGAATTTGCTGTATTCAAAGTGTCATCATACTGCAGTGAAGCTCACTCACAAATGCGCATGCTGGCGTTTGTCATGTCTGTAATATGCGTGCCATGTGTATTTGCTGCATCGGTGCATTTGCCGTCTTGAATGGTTTGTCTAACTCTGTATCCCCTGATTTTTGGGTTTGTTTGTGTTTTTTTAGCTTTTGCAGCAGTTGAAAAAACTTATATGTGACCTTTGTCGGTTGTACAACCTTCCCCAACATCCCGATGTTGAGATGCTGGACCAGCCCCTGCCTGCAGGCCCTGTGGGACAAGACCGAAAGGCAAGGCTGCCTAGTTTGTTCTTGTCAAATGCCTCCCTATGGCACGATACAGTCAGAATTTGATCAAATTTAAGGAACATACATGCTTCAATTAGGATGTTTTATTATGCACTTCAAACCACTTGTGCCTAGTAATGAAATAGTAGTCTATATTTTCAAAGCCCTTGGTAATTTATATAACTTGGTTGTCTAGGCTCATCAGTGGGCTCTTCCTTGTTCCACGATGAGTTAAATGTGTTTGTTTTGTTTTTTTTATAAGTCAGCATGGGCACTTAATACATTGTCTGTGGTGTGTTTTATGTAGCATGGCACAGAAGAGGTCACATCTGAAGAAGAGGAGGAAGAGGAGATGGGAGAGGTAAATAATCTAATTATAATTATCTTTTCTTTGTGTTGTTGTTTAGTGAGAAGAATGGCAATAGATCTGCTTTTGTTCTGCCCCTCGTTATCCTCCTGATGTTCTGTACATCCACATTATTACTGAATTTGGGTTTTATTTGATTACAGTAGTTTGACCTTGAATAAAGCTGTAATGTTATTCAAGTCGACAAACAAGTTTCATTTCATCTTGTTACTTGGCACCAGCTTTGATCTCTGGGCTCATTTTTAAGTTGCATGTTTTGCTGGAGGACCAGAATTATTTAAAATGTCTAAAATATCAAATGCAAACAAACAGGACATTGAGGATCTGGACCACTACGAAATGAAAGAGGAGGAGCCTGTGGATGGGAAAAAATCAGAGGATGATGGCATCGAGAAAGAGAATCTGGCCATCCTGGAGAAGATCCGAAAGAACCAGAGGCAGGATCACTTGAATGTAAGTCTATGATCAGCGATGTTCTTATTCTGTATTTTATGAGGCTTATGGTTGATAACACGTTAGATCTAGGACATCTTGTCACTAGTGATTACTTTTGTGAAAGACAAATGGAGAAAGGTTTTGAGAAAGACAGAAAAGAAGCAAAGCAGTGGTGAGGCAGTTCTTACGTTTCTCTGACAGTAGGGAATGTGACCTGTTTCTAAATGTACTCTCCTATGCAGTATCTTCAGGTTTCTCTGAGCATCTGCCCTTCAAGGCAGCAAAAACTTATGAAAAGATTTGTTGTTTCTTCTAGGAGGGTCTCTCTGCTTGCTTATCTTCCTGTTCAGTGTTTCTCTGTGTCTGAAATGTTTACAATTATACCCCTAACTGTGGAACCAACAAAGCATCTATGGGCCATTTTGAGAATCAAGGAAACATTATTTCAAGGGGTGCAGAAATATTGCTAATGTCATCTAGCAGGATGAAGTTCTCTCTTGTTTGTTGGCCAATAGTAAGCACAGATGTCAGATTTGCACTGATGTCGATTTACAGAAGGCTGTGTGCTTTGTATTTACTGTTGCAGGGAGCTGTGTCTGGTTCAGTCCAAGCCTCTGACCGCCTGATGAAGGAGCTTAGAGAGATCTACAGGTCTCAGAGTTACAAGACAGGTATGCACACCACACAAAGGTCTGCTCTTTGTTGCAAATCTGAGTGAAAAAAGCAAATAATACAAACCCACACTCACAACAAGCCTTACTTCTATTCTTGTAAAAGTGAACATGGCAATATAAGGGCCATAGGTTTTCCATGATCAAAAGCATTTGAACCAGTTTAGGAGTGCAGGATTCAGACGGAACGCAACTCCTACTTGCTTATTAACTTATTCTGAGGTCAACTCCACCTCTGTGTGGGTATGTCAGCAGTACCATAAGCTACTACACTGCTGTGCAATGGAGTCATGTATGCCTTGGTTATGGACATACAGTCAGCAGTCTAACAAAGATAAATTATATTCAGGAAAAAATGTAGCTTTTATTGTGTAGACATAGCCCATCTTTGAACAAGGCTTCAGATACTTTACAGGATTACCTGACATTATGGACATTAAATCACTCCTGTTGTTGTTGTTGTTGTTGTTGTTGTTAGACCTTGTGTTTGCGGACTTTTGCGCAGTCATAATCAATCTATGTCTTCTGCAGGCATCTACTCAGTTGAGCTTGTTAACGACAGCCTGTATGAATGGCACGTCAAACTAAGGACGTAAGTAACTTTTGGGATCTCGTGTCATGTTCTTTTTCCATAGAGCGGTCTCACTTTAAACACAAACTAACTGTATAATTTGATGGCACACAGGGTGGATCCAGATAGCCCCTTACACAGTGATTTACAAGTCCTAAAGGAAAAGGAAGGAATGGATTACATTTTACTAAACTTCTCATATAAAGTAAGTGAAATTGACTTTTGCCTTCATGAAAATGAAACACCTTTCAGGAGTCTTTGAAGTCTTCAAATTAACCATTTTGCTGTTCTTTGCTACAGGATAATTTCCCCTTTGATCCACCCTTTGTCCGGGTAGTTTCGCCTGTGCTTTCTGGAGGGTAAGTTCTTTTAGCTGGTACACCTCTCAGCTACCTTCATCTACATAATCTATTGAGGTCGAGGTTGAGTTTGTAAACGGCAGCGTACTCCTTTCTCCTTGCTTTAGTTACGTTCTTGGAGGAGGTGCCCTGTGCATGGAACTTCTCACCAAACAGGTATGTCAAACGAAGCAAACGCTTTAATGTAAATCTGTGCTGCATGATAGTGAATATTACTTTGGATGGCATTTGCATCTGTTTTACATTTTTTTAAAATCCACTCATACTGACACTGCGGTTCCTGATTGCAGGGTTGGAGCAGTGCCTATTCCATTGAGTCTGTCATCATGCAGATCAATGCCACTTTAGTCAAAGGAAAAGCCAGAGTGCAGTTTGGAGCCAATAAAGTAAGTGAGGAAGTACAATGGGGTTTAATTTCAAGTCAGGAAATGTTCCGTGATAATGTTGACCTCATGCAATGAATGATACAGACCACGATGCCAGTGCTTTGACACAAAAGGTCTGGTTTCCTGGCTCTTAGTGCTGGAGTGTTTTGCTGTGTGACAGCCTCCTGTTTGTGCAGCCAAAGCTGGCTCTGTGTGTGAGTGTGTGTGTGTCTGTGTTTTTTTTGTTTTTGTTGTTCTTAAATCAAAGTAACAGCATATCACAACAGGGATGGCCAAGGTGGATGCTTATCTTTTTGTGCTGCAGTTTGCAGTTGCTGTCTCTTGTACTTGTTATGTTTTCAGGCTACGGGCAGAGTTCACCAGGTTCAAAAGAAATATGGATATTTTTAAGCTTTTCTTATTAGTTTGGTCTCATAAATGCAAATTCAGTTTTCTTGGTGTCATATGTTTTAATTGAGTCTGAGATTTTTATTGTTTCTCATTTTTCTAGTTTTTATCCATTTCCCAATCTGGTGAATCTCGGCTAAGCAGAATATGCAACACTCACCCTAGTTTGGAAAGCACACACATTTTAATTGTTACCATAAGACCTTTGTATGATTGTAGGTGGTAACACTTCATATGACAATGCATGTATTTTTAAGGAATGTAAGGAATTTAAGGATGTAAATCTTACAGTTGCATCTTGTTGCTTTAGAAAGAAATGGTGAGCAGGGGCTCCTTTAAAACCTGAGCTACCTCAGGGTCACAAATAGAAAACTTATAGCCATAGACAAGTTTCTAGCAAAAACAGTAGGTAAGCAGAGCAGCTTCAGTCCTCATGTGTCTTCACAGGCTGCATTCAGGAAAAGTACTGGGTGTAGATGACACACAACCTCCAAAGACAATCATGTTGAATGGGATAAAAGAGACTCAGCATGTGAAAAGTTGATTGCAGTTTTGAGGGTGTTCAGTATAAATAAAGGATGACCCTTTATGTAAAATGTTTCTTTTATGAAAGTGTTTCAGATCTTGAGACATTTTAGCACATTGCCCTTTGGTCATAAACTGCTGTCGTATAAACTGTTGTAATCCGCTTCAATAAGAAGGTTTGACTTGGAGACTTTAGTTTGGTCCACGGTGTTAGGCCAGTTTTCATTTGTTGGACAAAAATACTGACAGACTACTGTAACCTTATAAAAATTAGCCTACTTACCAGCAGGCTAACTCAAAACTCAGAGCTGTGTTTCCTTGGTAACAAGGAGTGACACCTGCAGACACGGGGAAAACCATGGCTCATTATTTATAGTGATGTGGAGCGAGCAAATGGGAACAAGAGTTTTGAGAGATCTCTGTAAACTTGTTGGACATATACAGCACATGCATATACCCGTGTGGATGTCATGAGTCATTGTTTTGGCAGGTTACATATCCTGAGCATGACTGAGTTGTCAGAAGTACTGAGCACTGCCACATCAGAAAGTCAGTGCTTCAGCTCTGCCGGAAATCTGCTCAGCACCAAGATTTTATTTCTTCTTGATGTGCTTGTAACTATTGAATTATTTTAAAATTATCTGCAGGGATGAAGGGAGTTTAGTGGTTTTGGCAGAAATGTCCCAGAATTCATTGCAAATTAGTCCTACTTTAGGATACTTAACAACTAGATAGAACGGTGAGAGACCTGAAGTCTGATGATTAGCAGTCCAAGATGATCTTTTGTGAACCTGATGGATATGAAGCTATAAGCAGTACCACAGCCGTAATGAAGTCTGCTTCTATCGCATTGGTCTGTGCAAAGGCCTGTGTTTTGCTGTGGTCCAGCAGTGATGTGTATGGAGATATGTCTGCAGAACAAGGTTCTATGTGAATGTTGATTGCCAGGTGCGTGCGATAGCAGTCTCAGGTATCAATGGTCAAACGAGGGAAGAATGTGTGTTCATTATCCTGCACAGTACACCATGTTATGTACTTGAAAGCAGAGATGATGTGATAAGCTTTTCTTGCTTGTAGAAAAGAGCTGTCATTGCTGTTTTCCTTGTTCTGTACTGTCATCATAAACCCTGTGCACACTATAAGGTTGACTTCATTTTCATCTTTTAATGCAGAACCAGTACAATCTCGCCAGAGCACAGCAGTCCTACAAATCCCTGGTTCAGATCCATGAAAAGAACGGTGAGTGTTTTTTGTCTCCAATTTCATACAGGGTGCATTACAGACCTTGTTTACTGAAACCAAATCCCTCCCATGCATCTAAGCTGAGGAAAATTGGTGCATGGAACGTTGTGTATGTACCAAACATGCACATCCATTATATGCATGTAGTCCACATCATTGCACTCACTTTGTATGACTGGTGTATAGGGGATTTAGGGATTTATACCAGATAAACAATGAAATGTAAAGAAACTGCAGACTTGAGATTTAAAACAATTAATTCTCACTAAATTCATACCTAAACAATAACTATGGCTCGGATATGTGTTATTGACAGGACCATTTCACATCTCTTATAGCTCATATTTACAAATAGTATTTACACCTAAGGTCAAAGATCTTACTGACCCAGCAGTAACAAACAGTGTCTGGCCTGTAGGAGCCCAAAATCAACAAATAAATGATTAATATCCCCAGAATAAATTGAATGAATATGCAGTATGGCTGAAATATACAATAAAATCAATGAAGAGAAACGAAGATTTACACTGTAACAGTTAAAAAATTTTCACAGGTATGTCATTTGCTCAAAGATGACCATTTGTGCAGCTTTGCTGTTGCCCCTGACCTCTGAAAACAGACGCTGCATTTGGAAACAGGGCAGGTGAAAATATGTAAATCACTTTTTCTCCGTCAGGCAACATTGAGCTAAATTTAATTGCAGTGGGATATAAGAGTTGAGAACTGAAAGGCCGGCTGAACTTTGTTAAAATTCTGCACCGTATCTGCCCAAGGTCTCACCACTGAACACATATGAGCTTGCCTTTTGGTTCTTACAAAACAGATAAGGTTGGAAATGTACATTCATGCCAATGAGGCAAAAGTCATGCAACCCTGTTACATACTACTATACCTGGTGGAGATAGCTGGTGGAGATCTGGTATTTGGTTGTATTGTACTGTGTTGTATTTATGTTGTTATATTTTATTATTATAAATTGCATCATATTTACCTGTATAGTCATTATCTGTTGTTGTGCTTATTTCTTCAGGCTGGTACACACCCCCTAAGGAGGATGGCTAAAACAGACTATTGCCTTTCCTGCACTGGGACCACCTGTCTTAGAGTTTTTTCTTTCTCTTGCGACCAATATGTTTTTTGTTTCGTTTTTTTTTTATCCTGCAAACCGTTTTGTTCTCTACACAAGAGTTTGAACTCCAAACCAAATTCCTCATTCAGTGACCACCCAGAAACTAGCACACCAACACACAAACACTTACAGACACACACACACACACACACCCCTCCCCTACCTGAAATTCAGTTCATCAGCTACTCGCAAGGAAGTCCTTCCCCCTGGATATTTATCTCTCTGTGCATTGTCTGATACAATCTAATTTTTCCATTGCGACATTCATTCTGTACTCCAGGACAAACAGTGGACTAAATAGCGTGCAAACTCACCCTTTGGTTTTGGCGTTGAGCATGCCAAGGTTACTTGCTGGCTTCGAGTTGAAAGGTGTGGCATGGCTTTATCCTCCAGCAGTGGCAGTCTGATGCTCCAGTCACCGGACAGTGCCTCTCTGACCACAGACTGGATCTGAGAATGGCATGCGACATTCACTGATGTGATGCAGTGGTGGCTGGGAAGGACACTAGATGCTGGTGGTGCGAAAACCACTGCCTTTTCTCTCCACGGACGGCCTGTGTAATATTATGCTCATGTATTATCTTTGTAATGCCAAGTTCCCTCCTCTGGAATAACACGCTTCTGAGGCTAGCTTGCTTTCAAACCTCTTTATCTTTTAAAGCTTGAAGCCCTGAGGTGGGGAGGAAGATGAAGAGACTTTTTGCAGCCTGGGTGGGACAGCCCATTAATGAAGAACAGCATCCCGCTGAGCTCTAAAGTTGATGACCACTGTCATCATACAACCAGCAGCCGGACCGCTCCCTGCAGGAGAGGTTTGGTGCGTGGCGAGGCTGGCAACACAAGAAACATGACCAGGCAAAGCAGGGGTGTGTTTGGATTGGATCACACTGTAATGTAGTTGATTTTAACTCCACATGTAAACATGTAAATTTGTATTTCTGCAAAAGGATTTAATTGTTTATAATGTAACCTTGTCTGGGTCTTTGGCTGGGCAGAGACTGTATTACCACATACCCCTGACTATTAACTGCAGGGGCACTGCAACTTCTTGAGACCCATTTAGACTAAGGAAAAGTTGCTCCATGGATACTCTTGCAGAAGGAAACAAAAGTACACCGTGTTCCTATGAAAGCTTAATGACTACTGCGGTTTTGTTCTTTTTTTAATTTTAATATTGATTTGTAATCCTCGTGTTATTGGAAACAATGACAGATTCATTCCCCTTATTTGATGGCACCTCTTCACAACAATGGACGTAACAATAATGGCATAGACACAGCTGTTTCTGGCATTCCAGAGGTTTGGCTATTCATATCTAATCACTCAAACCGGATGAACCTCAGTAAGGCTATGCAGTGAAGACACAGTCTTGTGGAGTTTTGTTGTACTGAAGAAAATTAGTCTTAACAGCTTAACAGTGTAGTCACCTGCTTAGTTCTTGTAGCTGGTTCACATCCTGACCAGTTTGCCAATCCTGCAGTCTGGGAAAAAAGTGACCTTTTTACCTTTTGACTTTTCCTTGACCTCATGGCTGTTTAAAAAAAAAAAAAAGAAAAAAAAAAAAAAACGCAGCCAGAGTTTAAAAAAAAATTCACAGCAATAGTCTTGACCATATGCCTTCTGGCTTCACACCTGGGAAGATCAACTGGAGTCTGTTCCATTTCCAGAATATTTGTTCAGGTTTGATAAATTATTTGTTCAGATTTGCCACAGGAGGGACCCAGCTCTTCCCATTCCCACCTCTCTGGTTACTATTCATAACCACTCACAGCACTGCTGTCACCCCCTCAGTGCGCTGGGTCTTTGATGTAATGTGAATAATATGCAGAAAACTGTGTGGAGCATTCCAGGTAATGCAGTTACACGTTTGTTGTGGGTGTTCTGTTGTGTGGTTACTTGAATTGTTTTGAGTATATTGTCCTGAAAACCAGCATAGAAAGCTTAGTTATGCTAATTCACACAGTCATTCCTCACGTTGGAGTTGATTTTTTTTTTTTAGAGTTTCCTCAGTGATACTAACCTCAGTCACAACACCAGTATCTTCAAAACAGGCAGAGATGGGCGTAAGAACGTGCAGCTTGTTCGTGTTCAGCTTGTGTCTGACGTTTGTTTAGGCCTGCTGGATGTAACAAGGGTTACCCTCCTTTCTTCCTCCTTTCCTTTCTTCACAAGACTATGGATCATTGGCATGGTTGTTAGCTGTTGTGATGCCATTGGTAAGGTACTCGTCACTTCATTCTGGTCACATTGTCGAGCCCACCCCCTGCATTCTCTGGAGAAGCAAACTCAGGAATACATACTGCACACTCGACTTTGCAAAGGATTGCTTCGGAATATCGTCATAAAATGCAAGATTTCAATGTGTCAATCTTATTTTTCTGGGCCATTTTAAAACGATGCCCCTGTTTTACCAGTACACATTGCAGTGTGTTTTGCTGTTGAGTTGCACACACTTGGGTTTTTCTGAATGATGTTGAAGTTAATAAATAATTACTTAAGCAAGTTTTTGGAATGATCAGATAATGTGGAGTAAAGATTGCTCCCATCCTCAGATTATCCTGCGTTTGATTAGGGGTACAGAACACTTCTGCCCTGTCTCTTTGATATTGCTGTATTTTGCATGTCAATATATCAGTGGGTGTTATTCCCCAAGCTACTGAAGGCAAAGAGTGGATGGATCAGATGGTTTCAAAAAAAGGAAAAAAGGAAAAAAAAAAAAAAACTAGATGTATCCATTTTCTCACAACTTGTTTACTTGTGGTTTCCAGCATCAGTGCACAGGATAATTTCTCCCTGTGCGCTGTTTATAGAACCACGTCAGATACTATACGAGACACAAGGACTTCAAGAGACATCATACCTGCTTGGATTACCTTTAAACATGCCAGGATTCCCAACAATAGTAGCAGTTCAGATTTGTGTGCCATCAGAGCGATTGTAAGCCGACATCTCTTAACCTGACCTTTGGAATAATGGTGTATTCAAATCTGTTGTGCACTGAGTAACAGCTCCTCTCACACCAACAACACAAGTTATCTGACTAACGAAAACCTTCTCTGCTTTGGCGAGCGATGTATTTGGTCTGAGGTCTGAACTAGCCTGATTCTGGGTTCTATACCTTGCTTCATTAACTGCGTTGGCCGGGTTATAAAGTTATGCACTGTTAGCATGCTTTGGTTTGGTTTCATTTTTTTTAACATTGCAAGGGTGATTTTGACCATGTAAAGTAATTTGTAAACTTGCATCAAGTTTATGAATAAAGAATTTTATGAAATATCTCTTCATTCTGCTCTTAATCATCAATAACACACTATTTGTGGACTATACATTACACTACTTTTCTACATTACTATGTATCACTGCCATGCAGATATATATTCAAGCATTGATAAGTTAACCAATTCTATCATTTGTTGTGTTTTATAATGTTGATTTGATGTTGCATTTAAGTGACTCCCATCTTTCACCCCTTCACACTTCAAGATAAATTGGGGTCAATTGCATTTAACCACTTGCAAAATGCAAAAATGCAACCTTTCTGGAATTGAACTGAGTCTGTGCTCTGACCTGCACGGGTCTAACCAAAGCTCTAGGAATGACTCAGATAATCAAATGATTATTTGGCTAAATGTCTTAAGTAATTCATTTTAATTACCTTAGCAAGTGGAATCAGTTTTTTGCAACAGTATGATCACGTATCCCAACTTTAAAAACTGCCTGCTATGGTCAGACATCAGCTGAGACATCTCATGCTGCATACACAGTAATCCAATAATTAAAATCCAGTTTGCTTATGAGGGGATTGTATGTGCAGGGTGCACTTAAGGTCATCACGGCCCTCAACGCTGTGGAGGAAATTCTGTTTTTGAACCAGTTTGTCTCGGGTGACAGTGATTTATAACACCTTCGAGAAGAGAACAGCTGGAGCAGGTGGTGTGTTGGGTGAGAATGAAGACGAAGATTTTATCCACCCTTGTAATTGTAAAAGATTTTCTGCTGTCAGGTTCATTGGCTTTCCTCTCGCTGTGTATGGGCTAGGAGTCACCACTAGATGGTATCAGAGCACTGTTGTAATTTATACAACCGTTACACTCTGGTGACAATAAAGTAATACTTTTGTCTAT
The DNA here is from genome assembly GCA_021432705.1 of Caranx ignobilis. Taxonomy (NCBI): domain Eukaryota; kingdom Metazoa; phylum Chordata; class Actinopteri; order Carangiformes; family Carangidae; genus Caranx; species Caranx ignobilis. The sequence goes on from MU270012.1 coordinate 39,858,940, forward strand.
TTGTAACATCAGTCAGTTACAGTATTACCCCCTATCCTGCCCTTACTATCCTGGCTGCTCATTTCCTTCAAGGTTTAATGAAGGAATAATAAGGTTTTTTGGGGGGCGGAGTGAGAGCTCAGCTAGAGATGGGATACAGTCTGATATGGACAGCTCATATTCTCCCATCAGTGTGTTTGAGTCAGATATTGTAATGGCGGGCTGGCAAGCTCTGCTCTCATAGATGTCAGGTTTGTGATAAATAGCCGAGTCAATCCCTATCACTTTGTCTGAGGAGCAGGAGAGCTGTAGTAGATAACGCAGTGACCTATTGAGTTTGTGGTCAATCATGCTGTTACAGCCTGGATAGTTATGGATATTTGAAATCACTCAAACCAGAATGTACGTTTTCATGATACTGGGAATTGGGACCACGTTTCTAATCCAAATTAAAGGGCAGGTAAAGGAGGAGGAGGAGGGTGAGAAGTGGACCACTGCAGTTTGCCAGTGAAAGGCTAATTGCCTATTATTGCAGTAGTTTTTATTTTTGTTTGTGTGGGTTTGGCTGGCTGGCCTCTTGGAGGGAGAGGAGCAGGCCTCATTATTCAGCTTCATCCAGCCAATCTGTTCGTCCAGCATGTTGCTTGACTCAGACACAACGCCGTGAGGAGAGCGATCAGGCTTTTTGGGCCCGCAGGATAAAGGCTGTGTGAATCTCTGTGATTAACTTCCTACAGTCCACACCGAGAGACAGAGAAACAGCTGACTTGTCCTCCTTCACTTCCTTTGCCCAGGGCCAGGGGACAGCACAGGGTGGGCTGCATTCAGAGTCATCTGGAGTTGATTGATAGCCTGCGGCTTAATGGCCGTTTCCATCAGTAACATACTCAGCCCAGTCAACCCAGATTCAGAAAAGGATTCACAGATAACTGAGTGGATATTGTGAAGCTGCATGGAAAGAATATAATCAACACATTATGTTGAAGGACATAACAACTCAACACTGAACTGCTGTTTCTGGAACATGCAGATGCTAATTAATGAGCTGTAGAGATCCTCGCAGGCAGATTAGTTCTCAGACTAGTTCTTGTTTCCAGGTTTTGTGCTAAGCTAAGTTAACCAGCCAGTTAACAACAAAGAAATTTATATTGAATTAATAAGTAATAACTTTAAATTCAGCTCTCTGAAATGAAGCATCAGTTTGGCATACAGCCTGTTGCGCAATATAAAAAGGAAATTAAACCCACAATATTTTATCCCACAATATTTTATCCCACAATAATTTGCAGATTCATTTCTTTAATGTAATCAGTTGCTGCCAACTCCTCTGGTCAGGCTCCCAAATATACTTTAAACACTGCAGCTGCACGGTAACAACACCAGATGCTTTTACAGACAGCAGGTGCTTCCTGATATCAATAGACAACCAACACTTTTATGGTGATCTGTGTGAGCCTTGTTAGAGTAAATTGAGAACACAGGCACAGAGCTGCAGTAATGACGACTGGCTTTGAAAGACACAGAGGAATCAGTGGATGATACAACCAGTCCCACTGTGACTCTGAATGGCCTGGACGTTAGAGGAGAGCATCTGGAGAGCAATAAGACAGGTGTCACACCCACAGACGCTGTTACTGTACAGCCTCCCTGCTCACACTTTGTTGTTTTCGGAACAGCACAATGACTTTCCTTTCCACATTACCAGACAATCACTGTTTGAAATTTAGGGCTAAGGTCATGACATTTTCTTGACATATAAAAGGCCATAATGTTTGAGATTGATGGTATAAAAAATGGCGCAAATGGTGGATGGAAATGGGTAATCAGGATAGTGAATGAAGAAGGTAGGCCTATAATGAATTCTGATTCTCTGTTGGTGGTGAATGGCAATGCGGGGGATATTATAATTTTCGTGGGGAGAGCGCTGTGAATGGCTCCTGAATAAAATATGTTGTGTGGAGCTCTGTTTGTTTTTCAACTATTTCAGCACCAGTTTTCACTGCATAATCCCGGGGGGGGGGGGGGGGGGGGTTTTTAGAGGGTGCCGGTCTTTCTGCTTGAACCAAATTAAATTTGCAGAGAGCTCTGTGGACTGTCGTGAGGTTTGTGGGGTTGTGTGGCATTTTCGACAGAACCAAAAAGAAATCCACACACTGTCACTTACCTCAACAAACTGTAAAATTCAAGGCTTTTGTGCTGTAAAAAACAAAGCCCCAAAGACGTCTGTGCCAGGATCCTATTAGGACCTTCAGTAACATTTTGTTGCCAGATGACCTCTAGTGGTCATGGTAATAATGACAGGAGCAAAGAGGGATGTCAGGTCATGTTTGTATAAAGAGACAGTTGCTTAGTTAGTGTACTTTTATACTACCCTCGCTATTTTGAGAGTATACCCATGTTCACATTGATAGGTATGACAACATGATAGATAGATAGATAGATAGATAGATAGATAGATAGATAGATAGATAGATAGATAGATTCATTGATTGATTGAAGTGGGGGGGGTATGTTTTTTTTCAAACTTGTGAAAACAATCACAACCACCTCATCAGCAGCAATGGCAGCATAATTGCCATGTTGCATGCCACAGGTGACAGGAACTGGTAAGTAAAATGTTAATTTTCAAGGGAGTAAGGCAGCAGTTTGGTATTGTACTGTGCAACAGTTGTGGTCTATCTACCTATCTGTCTGTCTTTCTGTCCATCTATCTGTCTGTCTAATTACTATCCTGGCCTTGAAAGGGAATGTCTCAGTGAACATCACCAGTCAGTGACAGATTTACTTCAAAGTCTTGAAAATAAATTGGATCACTGAAGATGGGGCACTGGATTGAAAATCAAATTTTTTTAACCAACACTTACACACAGAGAGATCCAGATGATAAAAGTTAAAGAGGGTGAATTAAAAGATGGAACAAGACATGGAGCTCATCACTCATTCAACAGTTGTGTGTCACTTTGATCCTTTCTTTCATCCTAACTTTTTGTGTTGTACTTATTCATTTATTTTTTTTAATAATTCATTTCTTGAGACTAGGTTTTTGAAATCACATTTTTTTTTTCCCAAAATATTTTTTAGCTTTTAGAGGCTCTGCTTTTATCCAACAGTAGCCATTACCAGAATCATGACCTGCTCCAGAGAAAACATCACATGTCACACTTCACATTTCCAGACTGCACAATCCACTCAATTCATTGCTTGCACTTGGGAAGGGAAGCCAGTCTTTGTTCATTTTGAACCATCCGAACATTTCAGGAGAGCACAGTTGCTCATTGCACCACTGAGAGACTGACCTTCACAGACCCTCTCCCATGTCTCCATTAAAGGATTTACTTCAAAAATATTCACACTTTGCCTTGTGGGCTTCAGCAATGTCACAATCAAGAGCCACAATGCATATATTACACTAAAAAGCTGACTTTGAAATCCAGTACTCGCTGGCTCAAAGTATATGTAAATATTAATGATCCATGGATCTGCATGTTTCTCCATATTCTGCTGCTTTTGTGGCTCTTTTTTTATTCAGATCAGATAATTCTCTCAGTTTCCAATCACCCAAAACGAGGTGCTCGCCACTGACTGCATACAAACATCCTTTCTTTCTAACGTTTTCCATCGTTATGTATGCACTGAAAAGAGAAAAAGAAAAGAAAAGAAAAAAAGTCAGATAAAGACGCAAACAGCTGCGAACACCTCTACTCCTCTTTCACTGTTTGGCCCCAGAATGATCACATAATACCTTCTTTGTTGATTGCCTCAGTCTTTTCGCCTTGAATGTTGCCTCCTTGTCCTCCTTGTGCTGAAAGATAGCCAGAGGTTCAGTTCAGCGTGACGATATGCCTCCCTGCGCAGACTTATACTTCAGACCAAGCTAAATGGATTTCCATTAGAGGGGCTATGACTCATTCCAGATGCTTACTCAATACTGTGTGGGCACTGTAGCAGAAAGTTTCCTCCAGACAGAACAAAAAGGACAACAAAACCAAACAGCCTCATATGAGATTGTGTCCAGAGAAGACTGTGCCTTGTACCTTTTGCGTACTTCACACACCAATTATCACAGCAAAGCAGTTTGTCATTGGTATGGTTTGCACAGTCAGGGGACTGAAGCATGGATGCCGTTTTGCAAAGATGCCCTATGCATGGAAAAGCAAGACAGAAAGCAAGAGAGATTGCAAGCCTGCTCCCAAGCTAACACAGAGAAAGCAATAAAGAACAGACAGACAATGATAATGGGTATTAGTTCTGTTTAAAGTATATTTGACCCGTCAGCCTGCTTAGCTGAAACTACACACTTTGCATCAGCACCTGTTTGTGTATGTGTGGGGCAGTGAGTGCATGTTATGTTCCTTTTCTGCCGTGGATATATTTCCTCAGCACCATGTCTGGACTCAGGCTAGACCTGCATCGTACGATCAATAGGAAAAGCAATGATCTCAGTGAAATGGACCATCCATCTTACTGTGATTCTCTATGCAGCCCCTTGACTGCACAGAAGAGATGGAACTGAATTATTGTCTGAGCATTGATTTAAAACTGTCTGAAGAGGCCGCGCTCTCTTCTTCTCGTTAGAAGTTCTGTGGGCTCCTAATGAACTGAACTAATTTGCCCAAGGTAAACAGATGTAAAAAAAAAAAAAAAAAAAAAACCTTGTGATGTGTTTTTAATTAGACACAACTTCTAAAGCATTAAATTTTCTCTGCAGGTCAAAAGATGTGCTGGAAGGATGAACCTCTTATTCAATTAAAAATGCTTCAGCTGGGGTCAGGTTATACTGATACCCCCAACGACCCAGGGAGGAAGTTTTTGAGGTCTTATACTGTATGTATGAGATAGACCCCCACCCCTGACCCTACACCCTTCACTTCTCACAGCTGTTTACAGACAGCAAGCACCTGCTCTGAAATATGGTGGTGAAACATCAAGCTGTAAGGCATAGAAAAGTCTGAACAGCAAGCTGAAGTGGTGGTGGTCAGCCAAGCAGAACTTCTTTGTTGTTTTGAAGAAAACTCAAGACTTAGCCTACTAACTATCCAATATTATATTTCTATGACTAGGTTTATGTGCAGGCCTGTGTGGGGCAAAGACTGATTTATGCAAAGTCAGCTCCGTTCATTATTGTTTCATTATGTTGAGTTAAGCAGGATAATCCTTTTGTTCTTTGTTACTGTAATTATCACCACTGCAAATATCATCACACAAAGCCTCAGGTTTGTACACTAGTTCTTAAATGGTTCTCTTGTAGTGTGAGTTCCTCTGCAGGGCAGAAGGCAAGGCCACATTTGTTAAAATCATCTTGGAATTATCATCTTCCATTTGTGGTGTGTTTTAGAAAACCATAGGGTGGCATGGCGGCAAGGTGGAACTGTGGTTAGCACTGGCTCTGGGTTCAATTCCTGAGTTTGATACCTTTGTGGGTGGAATTTGCATGTTCTTGAGGGGTTCTCCAACCCTAACCCTAACCCTGCACAGTAGGTGCACTGGTGACTCTAAATTGCCTGTAGGTGTGAATGTGAATGTATGTGTTTGTCTACATGTCAGCCCTGTGATACCCCCCCCCCATGTCAGCTGGGATTGGCCCTAGACTCCCTGCGATTAGGCACAGATAAGCAGTATAGACAATGAATCGATGGATGTTAATATTCAAAGATGGTAATACTTCAACAAGTACTGGCAAAGCACTTGAAGAAGACTATGCCCCATTCAAACAGCACTCTCACTAGTGCCAAGAGGTAGGTTAAGTTTTTTCAAGGGCAATGTGGAAGTGCTATTGTTCATTTAGTGCACATCACATATCTGTTCCAAGTGATATAATATATTCTGTTTATAATTCAAAATGGACAGCAACAATCAGATTGAAGGATGCCTCTTCACAAGTGCTTGTTCATGAGCTTAACTCTCGCCCGCTGAGATGCCATCCCCATCCCCAATCCCTGTACTTATTCAGGTCCCTAAAAGTGAATTCCTACCTTTCACCCAATCAGAGTCCAGAACCATTATTGACCTTAAGCCTTCTTACATTAACCTAACATCAATGTAATATTTCACTACATACTGAAAGAGATGAATGCTGAGTAAAAGAGTACCAACTAATATAGGCTGCATGTAATCTTAACATAAACAAAATAGATGTTTTGTTGAATCATAAGAAGCACACATGGGGAACAACCGCTTGTATTAAATCAGATAACACGCCGGTTACTTTGTTGATCCTTACACTGCTCCTGACTTTAATAAAACACTAATTAACACAGCAGAGCAGACTGATAAACATGCTATACATTTGTCCTGTGATCAGTATAAATATGATTTGACTGTCAGTAGTTTGACCACAGTCAATTTTTCACAGTAGATATTTTGACCTGAAGGAAAAGCTCAGGTGTGAAATAACACTTATTGTGTCTCCATGCTATTTCGATGCCCTCTTCACAGGGTCCCACATGGAGCCTGTGATAATGTTATCAATTACATCTGTACTTTTCCTGCTATGAAACATCATAATGCCTGCTGTGAAAACACCTTACTTAAATGTAGCTGTTCAGAAACTTTTGATTGGCAGTGTATTTTTACTTCTACAGTGAGTCAATATTTCTCCTTTCTCTGCCCTGCCAGTGTGTGTCCACGTCTAGACTAGTGTGTCTGCCTGTGACTGATGGTGGCCCCCACCTTCAAAGCAAATAGCGCATCTTCTGGACAATGATTTCCCTCGATGGCTCCATCAGGTGAAGATGCTGGAGGAAATGGGGAGGACAGAGAGAGGAGAGCGAGTGGTGGGGGTGGGGGGGTGGGGGTGGGGTGAAGGAGGAACAGGGGGTGGAGAATGGGAGGGTTTGAAGGAGGAATGAAGGGGATGATGGACCTCCAGGGATCGGGCTAAAATGCTCCCTTCTTCCTAATCTCCTGCTCTATTTTAAGAAGCAGCAGGGGAGATGTCGGAGACGTGAGGATGCCAGTGACGGATGAGGGGTGACTCACAGACCTGATAAATGGGGTCTCTGCATCGGCTTAAATGGCTGCACCACCATGGAAGAGATGGGGTGCACCGAAAAGACAAAGGACCCTCCATTACTGGTGGGATGATTGAATTAACAGGACGGGCTCTCTGCCATGAATAAAGATTTGAATTACTATTGGCACAAAAGTGCAACAGATCTTCAGGAGTAATGCCGGTGTTAATTATGACCAAGAACAATTCATGTTATTAAGATTCGAGTAATAAAAGAGCATCAGAGTTTTATTTTTTTCTTTTGACTTGATTGAAAGTCTGAACTTCCTGACCTTGAGTTATAGCAATTCATAACATGTATGTTTTTACACGTCTTCTGGGAAGAACTTATAATAGCAGGTCAGTCAGTTTCCTTTAAGCTGAAAACAAATTGTTTCCTCCACACAGAGTTGAAATTCCTGTTGAGAGTGAATCATTGTCTGGCTGTGTGAGAGCCAAAAGGTAAGAGCTCCTATAAGAGAGATAAGGCTGTAGAGCCTCAGCGGAGATAAGTATCTTATCAGCCTGTCACCTACCTCCTGAACTCTCAGAGGATACCTGTTGTATTACAGAATGTTAGACAACCACTGCTACCTGCAGATAAAGGACTCTTGTTTTTTGTACCTTTGCACAGCACATATTTAAGGAGAAAGGCCCATTTAAAGCTTGTCAATTAACTCCTGGATCTTTTTTCCTAAGGCAGAAAGCGGGTTAATCTAAAAGTTTTCATTATTGTACTGTTACATCACTATATTCTGTTTTTTCTACAGCCTACGATATCATATTTTCTGGGACTGTTCACAGAAGCAGTGGCGTAGATTATATTTTTTTGTTTGTTTGTTGTTGTTTTTTTTGCAGTTAAGCGCATGGAGGCTCTCCTGGCTGTTTGCTGAAGCATGACATATGTCGGCATTACATTGCTTTTCCGACAAACCCGTAAAGCCATTTCATTTTCACATACGTGTGTATTATTCCACATTAAGCAGACATCCTCTGGAGCCTTCAGGCTAGATAGGAGATGGGACTGGACTGATTTCACGCAGGCGAACCTCATCAATCTCCCAGTTCATTCAGTTCACAAAGGGGGTCCTCTTTCACTGGAGGGAGAGGTTGATAGACCAATGCTACCCGGATGAGAACAATCCCATTAAGAGGCCCCCACCACCTTAAACCTCAAACAAGGGGGTTTATCAGAGGCTGACAGTGAGTGGAGTGTTATAGCCATCCATCGCCAACTGTGAGACAAGGGATGAATGCTGCTGACAGTTCCTCCACCTTCTCTCCTTTCTGCTGTCTTGTCCTCAACAAGGGAAAACATCACTGCCATCCTCCCCAGCTGGAACATCTGCTCCTCCTTCCAAACACAGCTGTCAGGCTGAAGCATGCAGGTTGTGGACATAAGTTGATGGGTTTTTGTCATTAGATTGGAGCTCAGAGGAAATGAAGAAACAACCTTGGGGCTGCAAAATCTGACATATCACTTTTTCAATGCACAGTCTGTCACTTGGGTTTCGCAATCAAAACAATAACTTTAAAACAATCACTTTAAAAATCTGATATTTGCTGACTCAAATCTGTGGACACAGGTCAGGATGTCCCCAGTGGACTGACAACTGACCTGTCTAACCAACCTTCTTCTCTGATAAGTCAAGATACTAACTTCTGATGACTAAAATACTTCATAAAAAAACAACTTAAGTGTAAAAAGCGTTTGTATCTTAAGGTCAATTTTGAGCCATGCACAATGTCACAGAAAGGTGACTACAGTGCATTACCAGGGGTTAAAATGTTGTTGAAAAGATTTGGAATCACGTCCCAATACAACTAAAAAACAGGAAAAATCAAAAGGTCTTGTCTAAATCAAGGGTCTAGTGCAGGCATATCAAACCAGTTCCACAAAGGGCCAGTGTGGCTGCAGGTTGTTGTTCCAACCAATCAAGAACACACAGTTACACACTGTAACTTTTTTGTAAAAATGTATTAACAATTATTTCTATACTATAATTTTTTTTCTGTAAAATGAATACTTTTATTCTGCGGTTGTAGCTATGACCTTTAACAACATTTGAAGTAATATTTTTCCCACCTAATGAGTGTAAGTCCAATATAACTTTTAACTCTTTTTTTGGATTGAGAGAAATGTCACTCTCTCTTTGCTGCTGAATTTTCACCATCACCTTGTGAACTGTATCTAGTTGTGTCCAAAATCAAACCTTCTTTTTTGAAGGCACTCTATCAGTGTGAGAATGCACATGCTCAAAATTCTGACACTCAGCTCGTGGACAGTGAATGCAGTTCATTGCTCAGTAAATAGAGTGGGATTTTAGACATAGCCTCAGTCGGCTGAAGTATTGATCGAAACCAATGTGAATGCAGTGATGAATTTGTTTTCACATGTAACGTCACATCTATCTAACATACTTTTCTATCAACCTCAGATCAAATTTGCATGCCACACATAATAAATATACATTCAACCAGACACTCATCTGTATCATTGTGATGGATGAAAAATATAACATTGTCATGTCATATCTCACGGTAAGACTCCATCTAAGGTATAGATACACACCATTTTGGTCTAATGTGTTATTTTCAGTCTGACATCTCACTCTCACTGTGGCATGCATGACTGGAAACCTCGAGCAGACCTTCGTAGAGCAGCGGAGCAGCAGTCATGCACATGAGTAATGGCACGTGTGCTCTGTCACGTCCTTGAATCAATTTTCAGGTCCCCGACATGACTCTTTTCAAGTCACTGGGTTTCACTGCGGACATACCACTCATGCTATGACAACGATGCAGAATGAACTAACTGCAAAAGGATTTTTTGTGTGTGTGTCATAGTGATAAAATGGTACCAAGTGCCATATAAAGATTTATGGGAAAAATACATTTACTCTTTAAAGCCCCTACAAAGAACTTTCATTTTGTGTTGATTTTGGAGATCCCTGTGGACAAAAGCGGTAGGTTTCTCTTTGCGGATCCCGTCCCAATATCAGCCATGACGAAAATATAGCAATGAAATTGAGCTTGGTTTTTACTCGCTAGCGTAGCAACAACTCTATAGCCTCGTCAAATGTGCCGTCTCCTCCGGTCTGCTGTACATCGTTTCGTCGTCCAACCCGTCCACTGCCTCCTGAAGGTAAAGAGTTACACTATTTAGCTTATCTTCCCACCGATGGCCTCATTTGCTGTTGTAGGTCATACAGAGACATCAGCAGAAACAAGAGACCTTTGCATATCCAGTTAAAAGTCCTTTGTAGGGGCTTTAATGTTAACCTTGGCTGAGGTATAGCAATGTTATCACTTGTTAAGTTGCACCTTTGACAAAGTGTAAGCCTTTCTCTGTATCTGAAAATCTGAAAAATGGAATAGTAGCAAAAAATACAGAAGAAAATACAAGAACAGCCCCACCCCCCCACCCCAGCCTTAGGTAACACTTCAAAGAACGTCAACAGGTTTTTGTGGTTATGTGGGAACATGTGTTACTTAGAAATGCCACCCAAAGTTATAAAAAAATGTGATATAATAGCAGCAGTATCTCCAGCTGTATAATTGGGAACTGCAGGTTGTACCCTTAAGAAAGTGTCATGTCTCATCATTGTGGTGCTGCAGCAGGTTTTGGCATATACTGCTTTTCTTAATGTGCAACATCATCCAAACTTCAAGCTGCATTAGCTATTAGTCTTAGTTTTTTTTCCAGTGTGTTACAGGAAATGGCAAGAATAAATGAGAGTCATGCATTTGCAGGAGCAAGCAGATTGGAAAGGTTATTGGTGAAACAGTTGCATGCATATTTAAATATTGCTACCAGGCTGCCAAGATTAATTACACAATGTAGGCAGGGCTTTCAGGATACACTACCTCTGTGAAGATCAGTCCAGTTCACCAACACATTCCCCTCAACCCCTCCAACCTTCTGTGTATAAATAGCACAGCCCGGCTCTGATGGATGAGCATGAGATCCATCCTGCTGAAAGGAGTGAAGGCAGGATGTTTGATGACTGTGATCTAAATCCTGGTGATATTTAAAATATCCTGTATTTGATCTGATCTGTTCCCAGAGATTTGTATAATTAGGTGAGTGCTGGCAGGGATATAGCAGGGATAAGCACTTCATCTATCAAGTAAAGATTTGCAGGGTCACAGGTGGTCAGCATTCTTGACGATAGGAGCCCACGGGTGGACATGAAACTGTCTAACATGGCTATACCATTTAAGCACCTTGTCATACTGCAGGATTAGATCTAGGGTGAAATAGTTCAGACCAGAGGGTCTCTGGCTTAAATTTTCTTCAAGTTAAAGTCAGAGCCCTTGAAAATAAGTATATTCTGGTCAAATAGCTTAAAGAAAGCAAGGTGCAGATTCACAGCTAAAAGGAACAGCGCAGGTACCTCCAGTTCCAGCCTAGGTCAAGGTAAATAGCACCAACTAGCCTAACTGTCTCACTTGTTTGAAACACTTTAGTAGTCTATTTCCTACTTATGGCTGGCAGTGCGCACTTTAATCACCTATGCTGGATCGTCATCTCATTGACAATGGGAACTCTTACATGAGGTGAGCAAACATCAGTCACTAGCAGTGAGATACCAGAGGATTACTTTTTGTAGAGATAATGATATGACCCAAATCAGTGTTTCCTGCACCTAAAGCTTCAAGTGTAATAGACCATGTGTAATGTGTAATGGTTGTTATGGTCACCACAGTAAACACAGTGATTGTACCGGTGTATAGGTGATCTCCATGGCTACTACAATCACAGTCATGGCTTGGTGAGAAAAGAAAATGGTTTTGGTTGACAGTCCTCCTTTTGCATGTTTCATGTCAGAATCAAATTTCACACTCTTGGGTGTGATTGACCCAACCGCTCAAACCTCCTCCTGACATGGACTTTCATGGTCTATGTCTTCATACTTCTCCCTCTGCTCCTGTCATGATTAGCCAACACAGGCCACTGTATATTGCCTTAAAAAACCCACAACAATGGGTCATAATAAGCTGCTGATTAAACATTGCCTCCTTTTTTAAGGGAGAACAGTCTTCTTTGTTTTTACACAGTACGTATTGCCACTCTCTGTCTGGAAAATGTCTTGTGTGTTGAGGTGCTATTGAGCAAGCCACACCTCACTCATGGAATTCTAACTCAACAGCTTTTCATCATGTAGTCTGCAGTCTATATCAGACACCACCAGAGAGCTTCTAGATCCACTTAATATAAAGTTAAGATCCATTAAGAGCTAAATGCCTAACCTAAGAAGCCATTAAAAGAGATTATTCTGTGTGAAACAATTCTCTGTCTTTAAAGACTGCTTAATGTAATGTACAGGTCTGCAGTCTTTCAGAGGTCTCCCCTCTTTCTAGAGACTTTGGTGACTGTTAGATGAACCAGAGACTTGTGAGAACCGTGTCCTCCTTCTGTCACCGTGGCCTCTCTATTAGTCACAGACAGGGAAGGAAAGGAGGAGAGCCACTCTAATTATCCACCACTCCCCACAAGTTATGTTAATGGTTGCTTCCTGCTTAAGTAGGCTATCTATATGCAAAGTCTCTTCTGATGAATTTCTTCATTATTTATTGTTAATGTATTACTGTATCACTGTGTTGAGGAGAGAGGGCTGCTGGTTCGACACCACATTGCCTCGTATGAGTGTGATATAGAGAGTTACAAGAATGAACTTCAGAGTTTTGGTATGTGATACACAGGCAGTATTGTGGAGTCTGTGTTTATGCCACCTCTTAAGCTCATCGGGGGGGGGGGGGGGGGGGGGGGGGGGGGGGGGGCTCCTCAGTCATCAAAGATCTGTAAAAAGATTTAAGATGTCAGTTTTGACCCTACAAAACAGACATGAGCTCACAGGAAGGAATACAACTTGTCTTTCTTTAACCATAGTACTCATAAACTTTTCAGATGTGATTAGGTTATTATGTAACTACACAACTAATCATCAGTGGCTATTTTATGAATGTTATTTGGCAAGAACATGGCCAGTTTTTCCCCCTTTCTTTCTTTAACCCAGCTACGAGGGTAAGTAACAAACCCTTTGACTTACTTTGGAACAAAAACATGAGTAACTTTTAGTAGCTTTATATGCCAAGTCTGTCGACATCTCTCAGAAACCTCAGTCCTCTGATTCATAAGCTAATCCACATCCTTGATGTGGACACAGCATCAGTCCTCCAGTACTCCCCAACACTCATCATGTCTTTCACCTTGAGGTTGCCCTCTCAGCTTCGTCCATTTCCCTTGAAACAGGAGCTGGATTGTGGCGAGCTGAGCACCACTAAGTCTCTACTCTCAGGAACACTGACCTCAATCACAAGGGGAACTTGATCCACTGGCTGTGCACTCTGTAGCCCACCAGGAGCTGCTTAGGTCATCTGTGGATGGACCAGGGTGTGTTTGTATGTGTGTGTTTCTGAGATACCAACTGAGAGCAACACAAATCCATTAAATCCCAAATCTCAATCCGTGTATTTGCTTCTAAACATACTATTCTACAACCTTGTAATTTCAAAATCATGTATTTTTTTTATATGAATTTCAGCATTGCCTGCTGTGCATTGGTGACTTTCTATTATGGATTTTGAAGTGGTTTCCTGTGCCTCAAGGTCATTGCATCCATTCACCGAATGGAACAGTATGTCATCCCACCATTCAAGTCAAATGATGAAGACCGCTGACAATGGAGTTACAGTAAAAGGTTTTTTCTGCCACAGCGACGATATGCAGGAAGGTGGTGATTGGTGACACACTTATCTTGTTCCAGGTTCGATAACACCCGTTACGTTTCCTCTCTCCATTAAGTGTATTTGATTTCCCACTGAGGCGGTAGCTGGCAGCTAGGGCAGAGATATGACATCAGATCCAGGGCCATGAGGGCAGCACTTGCGAGCATCACTTCCACCGATGTGCCTTGGAACAGACAAAAAATGGCAATGCTTATACAATTAGAGGGGAGACTTTGTCAGACCTCATTTTTGAAAGAGGTTTGAGCCGCAGCCTTCAGAGAGTATTATTAATTCATTGCCCTGGCCCGCTCTGTAGAGATAGAAGGATTATGCGGCGGTGGATGACAAAATGACGCGCCTTCGCCCTGATTAAAAGACTGAATTTTCCCATCAATCACAAGGGAATTATATTGAAAGTTGAGGACAAAGGGCTAAACATTCACGTGGTTAGGAGATAGTTTAGTTTTTTTTTTTCACATAAGGAAGCAAGAGTCACTTATTTGTAGTGACGCATGGATTCAGGTGCTGTGGACAGAGATACAGCACCAAAGTCTGGATTAAAGATAGACAGATCCTAAGTCAAAGTAATACTCTCTCATTTCAAAATATTAAAATAGGGCCATGAGCACAAGTGCACAAATATTAAAGGTAGGGCTGGAGATCTATTTCTGGAGCATCGTTTACTGAATTACTTGAAATCCTCTTCACACCCTGACTGCAACCAATTAATTAGATGCTTTTTTACAAAATTAAAAAAAAGTCAGTCACCCGTGGAAGCATCATTTGTCACAGCAAGTGGCCCACTAGCAAAATGTTTGGATATAAGTGAAAATCATCCAGGAGACGCAAAGTATGAGTCTTTTGTTCAGGAAGTAACAAACACCAAAGGTGACACTCTTATTATAGAGCAACAAGGAAAGGTGAATGGGAGGGTCAACACAATGTTGCACTGACAATGAATGTTGATGCTTGTGTTACCAGGACTATGCTCCTTCCCCAACCTTAATCAACCATGGAGCCACAATTTGGTTAAAGTAGTGATTACCTTAACTATGTCATGTTTGGATTTTGATTCATTGTTGAGCTGTCAAACAATCTTGTCCTGCAAATCAGGAGAACATTTCTACAAGCACAAACACTCTGCTACAAGCGATGTGTTTTGACATCTAATTTAGAGAACCTGTTCCTGTCATTTTGCTCATTTGAAATTGAAAGACCTTGAGTGGTTACAGCTATTGCCTGTTTCCTGAACAAGTTGCAGTGTTGTCACCCCGAGATGATTGCTGCACCACTCCAGCATCACAAAACCCTCTACTATTAAAATGTACAAAATACACATCTATAAAATACAGGTACCCTGTGGAATTTGTGACTTCTAATATTGCTATGATGCAATGTCTTTATGCGGATTCCTGTTTAGTTTATTCTCCAAGGAGGGCACAATATACAGTACATTTCTGCCAGCGTTTGTAAGTGATGTGTAAAATGGTCATTTGAAGAATCCAACATGACAAAATGTGGAAGAAGAACAGGGAGTAAAAACTTTCTATAAAATTGTTTATTATTACTTCACATCACCAAAATCCTACCAAAATGTCAAGACAATGATGTAGCCCGAGCCTAAAGAACACTGTTGGAAATATGCTGTCATTCCTCTTCTGAAACAGGAAACACATGACTCATTTACAATTGATCTTTACATACCTCAAGCAACAAGTTTGTTTCTGAGTTGATGAGTGCTGCATAGAGAGAGTGAAGGGGGAAAATAGATTTTTTGTCAGATGAGATTAAGTAGCGCCAGACCTTCCAATTAGCTATATTTCACATGTCAGTTTGCATCAGCGAAGCTGTAGCACTGTGTGAAAACACTGATGGAGAGAAAAACTGAGAGAGATAGAGGGAAAGAGAAGAAGGGAGGGAGCTCAAGAGAAAAAGGAGGGTGGGTGTGAGGACTGAGCTGAAGGAGTCATGAGATAAATATACAGGCAGACAGAAGGATAATCGGGAGGGGAAAGGCCAAGTGATAAATGGTGACATAAACTTAAGGGGCAGGGTTACATGTCTGTCTTTTTCTGGATTTGTCAATATGGACCTGATTCTCAGTAAAAACTCAACTCAGCTGCTTTAAGCAATACTCAGCCAGATGCACCACTTTGCACAAGAGGTGGAATGAGAATGTGTAGTTAATCGGGGATCAATTAATGATTTACAGATTTAGAATCTAATCATTATTTACTAAATTTATTAGCCCTTGATTCATTGTTCATGGTTATAAGTGATTAATTAAGGTTTGTTCCCTATAATACTGATGCCATATACACAAGTTTAAGTGCATTTTAAGGGTTGAAGAAACTTACTTGCAACTATCAAAACATAAGTATCTGCTGCCGCATATCAAGAAAACACTGTCCAGAACTTTATCACAAAAGGCCATAACTTTGGTTCAACCTGTTGATGCCTCATATCAGCTTTGACCAAGTATAGGACACGATCATACTTTGAATAAGGAAATGAACTCTTGAACCCCTGGGACAGGGGTCCCTTCACAATGAGTGTGGGTGAACCATGATTACAATAACTGTTTCAATCAGTATTTTTGTCATAAATTGCACCTTTAAATAACCATGAAGATCTGACTTTGTTCTTTGTGCAGTGTTGAGTAAGCACCATAGATTTTGTGCAAGCTGTGACTGAGGAGGTGAAATGAAGGAGGCGGTTGGGGAGAGAGAATATGACAGAGTGAGACACAGACAGAACAATGATTAAATAATGATGACAAACACTTTGGGCTGAAGCTGCTGATGGAGCCTTTGGTTTTCTGTGAAACACAGTGATCCATAGTTGGTAAGAGACACTGCTCCATCAGCACCGAGGACATGGTAAAGATTACTGTGGTGCCTCATTGATGGCTGATTATGATGCAAAGGACATTCAAAGTCTATGAATCTCTCTTTCACACACACACACGTGCGCACGCACACACAGATAGCTGTCAGGCTGTGGAACAGATCCAGATAAGATCCAGAATCAAATAGCAAGCCAGCACTTTGTGCATTAGCCATGCATCCATTTGATATGAATCACAAATGAGACGACAGGAAGAGGAGACCAACACTTTGAACAGGTGTGCGTGGGCCTGACTGTTGCAGAGAGGCGGATTTTGGCCAGACTCGTGGATTTCAACAAGTGTGCTTTGGTTTACTGGCATGGATTTGCATGTTTTACAACAACTGTGAAAAGGGTGAGTGGCTATGTAAGGTCTAAGAACTGAGAGAGGCACATGAAGCACATGAATATTCTAATGTACTCACTAAATCAAACTGATTAGATTTCAGTAAAAGCTCCTGCAGTGGTTCATGGCAGAAGTTCACAGGGAAGACTTAACAGAACACATAAAAAACAACAATGATTGAGCTTTTAGTTCAGTTACATCTGACACTCAAATGCCAGCTTCATCTTCACAAGGAGGAGGTATGTGCTGCTCTTGTTCCCTAGATCACATACTGCCACAAAAGCATGACCATGTGGGCCCCATATGGGTCACTGATGGCCTAGCATTGGCTCCAATTTGCAAAGTCAAAGGTTAAAAAAAAATATCCACCAGTCTCATACACTACCTATATGTGTCTAACCATGTGGATTGCCATGGTGGCCCCCACATAGGCCCCTTGCTGTGAGGATAAAGGTAATGATTGAGCCAAGGAAGGGTACAAATTGGGCTCTTGAGCAATTGCTTTCAGTCTACGATTAAAACCACCTTGGTCCCATTAGTGATCTACATGGATGGAAAGGCATGAAGTTATTTGACTTTGGGGTTTTCTGCAGTCCATTTAGTTTCCCAGTTGGGTTGAACTTGCAGAGCATGTGGGCTCCACACCTGTAAAATCACTGCTTCAGCGAGTTAACCAACAGATAAAAAAAAAACATTTATCCTAAGTCAAAAAATCTCAAAGAGACAAGATTCGACCCTACCAAGGTGATATTTGTCCTTCTCTTTAAGGATGAGATATAGCTCACCAAAGATTCCCAGAAAATTGTGTTCTCATTAATCTGTATAGAACATGAGAGAGGTAATTACACAGTTCTTAAAGGGGGGAAGGCGACAGTGTCCTCCACAGTTCCTTATCATGCCCACTGATTCATGGGTTTTAATGGGCTTTTAAGCCAGATTAAAACCTGATGCCCCGACTGTTAAAGGAGCCTACGATTTCAGAGAATCACATTTATAAGATTGCCAATAAAACTAAAGGATCTCAAAGGAATACAAATGACTGTGATGAATCTACATCAAATTGGCCTATCCTGTTAAAGTGCAGAACTTTATATTGGAAAGGACAGAAATTGCTGGGAGATGCAACGTATTGCAGAGGTAAATCATCTTTTCTTGCTTCTTTTATTTGTCACTTTTCTTGCCTGGGTGTAATTGTATTCTCCAGACCCTCTCTTGATGCTTGGCACATGCACAGACATATTAAAAATAATTCTTTAAGGCAATAGAGAAGTTGGTTTTCAGAGGATAGCTTAGTGTTTGTGAACTGTTATTAATATTTGGTGCTGTAAGAGAAGAATATTCCTCCTTTCAACAAGAGAGTGTGTCTCAACAGTGGATCAGTGCCTAGGCAGAAATGAGGTGAAAAGTCAAAATAGAGACATGCATGGGGACATGTAAGTGTAGCCCAGTCTGAGGGAGATTTTCACTGCCTGCCTAAGCTCATATCTTTCACAACACCCGGCTCTCCAGTGGTCAGACTAGTGAAATTGATTGCCCTGCTTGCACTATATGAGCAACGGTCACTTTGGGATTTACTTTGCTGTAAGGAACATCAACCCACTCCACCCCCAAGTCCAAATTGATTATAAAACTGCTTTCTGCTGACACCGACACATCTGTGAGTTTGAATATGAGTGTGTGTACGGGGGAGAGGGTGCAAACAGAGTGCAAACAGGCTGTAGCGGATGGAAGCTGGTGTGGAATCAAATGTCTTTACTGGGATTCAGTAGTATTCTTCTTGATGTTAATGTTATTACATGCCCATGAATACAGTGGGGAGTACTGTTTTATCATACATTACCCTGAATTGTGAAAACTCAGTGAATGAATCATAGTGCTGTTATCATAACCAGTGTAAGATTTCACTCCTGGTTGATTTCACTGGTTGACAACACCACGCAGCGGTTACTGTTGGTCTTTTGTTAAATATATCTGAGAACATCTTGTGTGCAGTGCAGCGTAACAAAGTCAGTAATTGTGATCTGACCATACAGTCTGAGCGAGGATTAAAGAATGTAAATAAAGTGAAAAAAAATTAATAGCTATCTCGCCTTCAGCTGCAGGCATCTGGTATCAATAATTAAGAAGGAGAGATTGCAGTGAGTGAACCAGATGCATGGAGATAATTCATTTGCTCTGATTTTTTGTATTATTAGTTACATGAACCACTTTCATATTCTCATCAATAGCCTTTTTCTCTTTCTTTGATGCTGCTTACATCTTGTATGGACTCAAGATGTGCTGTATCTCATGAGACAGGTGCTCTCTTTCTGATTGCACTCATGTAATTAGCGAGCCAAAAATACAGTGACTTCAAACTTGGATAAGTAACTAATGGCGACTGGTTGCTGGCAGGAAAGTGTTCAGCATTTGGCTGTAGCTGGGTGGAGTGCAGCCAACGTGGCACAGTGTGACCACTGAGGTTGAATAAGCCTGGTCTTCCTGTAATATTGACCCTCCTGCCAGTGATCAGATGCTAAATGGAGGCCATTACCCACAGACTCGCATCATATTTCTTATCCTCTTCAGTTTGGAAACATAGTGAAATATTTTATTCAAGACAATACACTGATGCAGTTTAATTTCTCCTCAGTGTGTTTGATGTTCAATGCTTTCTGCAGCTACATTGTCTCCCAGCCTCCCAGCTTGTAATCCTGCCAATAACTGTGGGAGTTAGCAAAGTTATCTGTATTCAGAGGGAATGTAGTAAACACTGGAAGGGACAACAGTAACCAATAGTGTCTGAACCAAACCAGTGATAAATATTCATAGGAACCTGAAGCTGATATGTGATTGTAGGGTTTCGGTGCACACACTATACCTACCTCTGTTTTTAGTGGGGAAATTACATAAAGGACAGTGACTGGATTTGTGTGGAGCTGCTTTTGTGAGAGGGTGCTGCCATTTTCAGCAGGTCTGGCTACAGTCTACACAGTTTCCAGACTGCTTAGCCCCTGTGAGAAGCTTCTTTCATATGAGTGCTTCATTGCAACTTATATGAGGTTTCTTCTTGGCATTACCAGATATCTGAAAATGTTATCTCCATTTCGGTCGATATGCATTCATGTTTCGGGTGCATGCGGTCTATATCTGTATAATGGATCTATATATGGTTCTTGTGTTTACATGTTGGATTGAGGAAGGAACAGAAAGAAGAGGGTGTTTGAGAGTGAAGTCAGTTTAAAGCTTGTATATGTGCAAAACTCTTAACACCTCCACAAAAGACCAACCATGAATTTCATCTGTATATTCACTCGGCAGCATAGGGAGTGTTGTCCTTCTAAAGCATGTCAGTATAGCTATTTCACCAGTGCACTATTTTCAAGCATATAATTCATCCTATTTCAACAGCCTTCCCTGTGTCCAGCACCTGCCAGCTCCATCACCTTGCCCCAGGGTGAACAGTGGTCTGATAATGATCTTGTTTGACTTTATTCCAGCATCCCGGGTTGTGTGGTTTAATTGTAGAATAACAAAAAAGGAAGGGAAATTACATTCACAGTGGTTAAGAATCACAAAATAAACAGAAAGATGATGACAGAATATGAAAGAAAACTTGCACTTGTTATTTTCTGTCCGGGAGGCTTATTTTTATTTTTTATTTTTTCACCTTAATCCATTAGTAGTTTTTCCTCTGTGGTTTGTGGCTCTGTAAAACTCAGTGGACACTGTCTTCCTCAGTTTGTGAGAGCAGGGGGTGCTCAGATAAACAAAACCACCCATAGAGCCAGGTGGGGAAACATTACAAACAAGGACAGAGTGGGAATGCAGATGGAGGGAGAAAGACTGGGGGAGGAGAAGGGGGGCGGGTGTCTGCTGAGAAGGTCACGCTATGAAAGATGTCTCCTTGCATTTCGACCTCACTCTGGCAATCTGCACACAAATGCCAGAAACCTGAATATTATGGGCTTAACAATTTAGCAACTTGACAGGGAATCATCCATCCACACAGCCTTGGGTGAACTGTATGAGGGGAGAAAGAGCAGAGGGTCTTCACCTATTCGTGATGATGTCTCAACCAAATAGGCCTAAAAAAAACCTGCAAATGCCGCAGACAAGCACCCTCAAAAGATTCAATGTTTTCCAAGAGTTCTGTTTTTGACTACGACTCAATTCCAGAGACGTTGGGACGTTGAATGCAATGATTTGAACACATCATATGTTTAAACCAAGAAACAAAATAAGTTAATTTTGTGTTTGATGGCAGCCACACATCTCAGAAAAGTTGGGACAGAGCTATGTTTACCCCTGTGAAGCATCCCCTCTTCTTTTAACAACAGTTGTCCCATTCTTGTCTGATTCTAGCTGTTCAACAGGTCTGGGTATGTGGTATTCAGTTTGGCATTGTCTTGCTGAAATATGCAAGGCCTTCCCTGTAAAGACGTCATTGGGGAGCATAGATTCTGTGTTCTAAAACTTGTATATACGTTTCTGCATTGATGGGGCCTTTCCCGATGTGTAAATTGCCCATGCTCCTCCATACCATCAGAAATGCAGGCTTTTGAACTGTGCACTGATAACAGGCTGGATGGTCCTGCTCTAGTATGGAGGACGTGGTGTCTGTGGTTTCCAAAAAGAATTTTGATTCAACAGAACAGTTTTCCACTTTGCCTCAATCCATTTTAAATGAGTTTTGGCCCAGAAACGACAGCTGCATTTCTGGATGGGATGGTGTTCACATATGGCATCTTCTTTGCATTATAGAGCTTTAACCTGCATTTGTGGATGGAATGGGAAAGTGTGTTTACAGACAACGTTTGAGGAAGTGCTCTTGAGTCCATGCAGTGATGTCCGTTACAGAATCAGACCTGTTTTTAATGGAGTGCCATCTGAGGGCCCGACGATTACATGCATTTGGCCTTGTCCTTTGTGGACAGAGATTTCTCCAGATTCTTTTTTTCTTTTTTAAAAAAAAACATATATTTATTGACATTCTGATTTAGAGATACAGAGTGTTCATAAATATACAATATGAACTCCAACAACCCCTCACCCAACCCACCCACCAAGCATCTCATCCCTCAAGGTCCACAGAGAGGAAAAACAAAGAGACAAAAAAAAGTAGATGAAAAAGAAAAAGAAGTGAGAATACATAGGGTCAGAAAATCAAACACACATCAAATACACAGACAACAGAGTGGCAGCACCCAGACGATCACAGAGCAAGGCACATAAATATCACCATGATGCACCCAATAGCAGACACATCCACGGCACAAAATGGCACACTGCAGATCCGCTCTTCTTCTCCAGGTTCTTGGAATCTTTGCATGATATTATGGACTGTTGATGATGGGCTGTTCTGGGCAAAGTCTTCCCAATTTTCCATTGAGGAACATTATTCTGAAATTGTTCCACTACTTTTAGAGGCAGTTTTTCACGGACTGGTGAACCTCTGCCCATCTTCACTTCTGAGAGATTCAGCCTCTCTAAATTGCTCTTTTTATACCCAATCCTCTTACTAACCTGTTGCCAATTAACTTAATTAGTTGCAAAATGCTACCACTTACTTTTACAGCCTTTGTTGCTCCTGTCCCAGCTTTTTTTAGATATTTGGCTGCCATCAAACTCAAAATTATTAACAGAAAATGTTACAATTTCTTAGTTTAAACATTTGATGTTTGCTATGTTCCATTGTGAATAAAACATGGGTTTATGAGATTTGCATATCATTGCATTCTGTTTTCATTTACATTTTACACAACGTCCCAACTTCTTCGGAACTGGGGCTGTAAGAGTGGTGCATCACACCATTAGCAGGGAGCACTGTGTCTTGCATGTAAAGAGACAAAGAATCAGGAAGAGGCAAGACACCACCTTTTCCAACTGAAACATTAATACACATGCAAACGCCAGTAATAGAGTAGCAGTAACAGAGTGGCAAAAAATGTACCCAACAGCTTTGTTTACATGTCCTTTGAAGATTAATCCTCCAGGAATTGAATGCACAGTGGTGTTGTCTGCATAACAACATGGAGAGAAAAATTATCACAGCAATTTTCCCTCCCAGTTCTGTTTGACATCACTTTGACCAGCAATAGGGACTTAAATGAGGAACATTGTGTGTACACAAAAAGCTGTTGTTGTGGCAGCCGGGTGCAACTATAACCTTTTTTGTGAATGTTTTTTCGGAGGATATTATTTCTATAAGTTGACAGGATAAATGCAAGAAGTTACACACACAGGTATCTGACAAAAGCATGAGAAGCAGTCCTTCTCGTAGTGTTAAGCAGCTTGACTAAAACCAAACCATAACCTGCACAGTAACTAGTAAATACCACGACTAATAAATACTTCAAAACATGATATAATTAAAGTAAGAGGTATTATATACATGATTTTGATCAGATGCCAGATCTATTATGGAATACATTATCATTACATCAAGTTTATAGCATATATGAAATACCCTCTCTGTGAAAGTGGACTCAGACTTTTGAACCCTTTATACTGTACATAACATCAACATATAGTGACAGGCATTATGATATATATTCCACAACATAAGCAGACATATACATTAAATTAGTCAATGAAATTAGTCAAATTTCTGATAGGTTCCATATATAATATGCACATATGGTATGTGTTCTCATTTTGTGGAAATTCAGTACATTACACTTACATATTCCATGGAAAATGACTAGTGCCACAGATAAAAATGCAGCCAATGAATACTGGCATATACACATTTATGATGTAACAGTGTAACAGAAGGGCCTTCCATGCCATCGACAATGGCACATATCTACCATCCTGGAACCTGAAAATGATTCAGCAGCCAAATTCAGACCCGAGTGGAAAGACTGGGCAGCTTCCTGCTCCTGAGCTTTGTTGTTTATCGTCTTATATCTACCATATAATATATGTTTATAACGCTGGATCACATATCTATTAGGCAACAGCAGGAGGAGATGGAACAGCTGTGGCAAAAAAAAAAAAAAAACTCTACTGGATCAGAAGGCAGGCTTACAGCTGGCTATGTGAGAGTAGTCAACTTGTCATGAGGGTAAAAGCAATGAAAAGGAATGTCACAACATTATTTCAAAGGCTGTTTATCTACTTCGAGAAAAGGAGGCAAGTTATTTTGGGGAGATACTATGCAAGGTTACTACTGAACAGTTCAAGCTTATGCTGACATTGGACTTTGCTCCTGCCTGCAAAGGCTGCATATAAGACATGCTGTAGAGACATGCTATATATCTGTATTCTCACAGGGTAAGTCTAAACCATCAGTGCGGTTAGACCAATTTTATGGGGGAGGATAAACTGTGTACTCCCCAGGAGTTGCTATTTAACCCAATGTATGTCTGTGAATATAGCACGCGGTTTAAGTCATTTTTTTCAAACTGTCAGAAAAAAAGGAAAATCACAAAAGATCACATTCTGACACACAGATGAGAGAAAAACGTTCAGGTTTAGTTCGCTGATTCTTCTCTTATAAAAGCTGGCAGTGCAGCTGCCTATATGTATATAATGATAGTGTGGGATAGAAGGTGTAAATAGATAAGATAAGTCAGACAAAGACTGAAAACTGTCCACTTGAACAAAAACTTGCTCATACCTTCCCATTCAAACCTGTTTTTCTTTTTGTGTGTGATGACTCTAATCCTATTTTTTCCATAAGCCTGTCAAAGGTGGGATGGGATTAAAACATTTCAGCCTTTACATGTCGAAGAAATATATAGCCTGTCGATGTGAGCAACTTTTCTTTTTACCCTGTGGGCCAAGGTGGCATATACTGTTCCTTTTTGCTGCAGTAAATGTTGTCTGCCTGGTGCTGAACAGAGGAGGTGGGAGGAGGCTGTATCTAAGAAAAGGGGACTCAAGGGGGCTCTGTCTAGTCCACTTACCTCTCATTTTCTGTCTGGGTAATTACACCTGAAATTGGGGAGCTGAGAACACCTCCAGTCACACACTCTCCAATTTCTCAGTGTACACACACACACACACACACATGCACTGATACGCTCTGTCAGACACACATGCACACACAAACACATCAACTTAAATAGATCTTTTTTTTCTTTGCATTTCGCCTCCTCTCCCCTTTCCTGCCCCGTCCTCCTCCTGGTCTCTTTTCCCATTTCCTCTGACCAGCTCTGTATCTATTAGGTGTGACATTCCATTCTGCTCTTAATCACCTCTCTTTTCTTTGTCCTTCTGCAGCCAAATAACTTCATTGATGACGGTCATAAAAACCCATACATTCCCTGTCAAGAAAAGCATGCAGACACATATACAAAATCGTGATGTTGGATTTACCTGCCACCTGCTGCCTGTCCTCCCTGTCTTTCTTTTTCACACACAAAATCTTGATTAATTGATTGAATTCTCAATGGCTTGTGCATGAAACAATTGGTTTTCCATGTGAATCAAATGAAGTCACAGCAGAGGGATTTGAATGCACAGCAAGCATCAAGCATGCAAAAAACTGATGCATATGGGGTGAAAAGCAAAAAGGAGAAGCCACACACCCACAACATGTTTCATGTGGTGTCTTTGCAGACAACTGGGGATAGGTCCCATTCTTTCATCAGCCACACTGTAGGCCTTGGCTTCTTAACCTGGGTCACACCTAGTATATCTATAACATGACAACTACCCCGTGCTTTGAAGTGCTGTGTTCAGGCATTGCATCTTTGCCCATGTCACTGATGAAGGAAGGAAGACAAATATGGATGACTTCTCAGCGCAACCCATCACTGCTGGTGAGACAGCAAGTCAAACATATGCATTCAAAGTCTCAATCTCAATGCGGCTCCACCAGTAACACCCGCAGGCAGCTGCCGCATACGGCTGCGAGAGCGCTGCCATGTTGTGTCGGCTGAAATCACTCTTATCACACTCTGGAGAATGTCTTTGGCTGTCCTTGAGGAGAGCAGTCAGGGATGGAGGGAGGGAAGCAGGGGGCGGTGGTGTAGATGTGGGAGAGGGAGCACAGCAGTGGGAGGAGGAGGAGAGCTAGGGAATAGGGGTTGTGTCGGGGTGGGGGGGGCTTCAAGGGACGGCAGACATTTGTATTCCTCTCTCATCTGTGACGGGGTGGGAAAGGTGGGGTGGCATGGGAGCAAAGCACAGTGGGGGCTTTGGCAGGACTGTGGCAGAGGTTCAGGAATCAAAAGATGCAATGTTACAAGATCTTAGCATCACTCCTTGCTGCTTGGCCTCTGTGGACAGCCATGGAGATACTGAAATAAACAATGAGATGTCAGATTCAAACAGGGGCACTATTGAAAAGGAGACAGCAGTAAACAAACACTGGATTTTTTTATATCTCAGTAGGTTTCACAAAATGTTAATCATATCCTCTGCTGTCTTGTTGCTGGTAGCTCCTGCCTGTAAAATTATAAGGAATCAGTGAGATAAACTGCATTATCATTCGCTTATGTGACCTGCATTCATCACTTTCCAACTTTTCTCTTTGACAACCTGGATTTATAACAATGCATATGTCATTGTGAATTTGTTTGGATTCTTTGTGATCAGTGTAAATAACCCATGAGTGACCCCACACTTATTTTCCATGGTCAATAAATTCCCTCCAGATTCAGGTTTATGTTCAGTTCCATGTGTCACCCCACTTAGATGATGATCTCAACCAGAATGACTCAAAAATCAATACTCTAATAGACACCCACTATACCTAATCAGGTTCATGGAAATGGTTGTTTGACCCAAACAACTGCTCTGTTCAGCTGCCTGCTATAGAAACATACATTTAACTGTGAGTGATGAGCAGCTCGTAACACCAAAATGAGATGTGAACACTGCAAATAATCCCAAAGCTAGGCTATTGATCTCACTGCAGAGTTAAGTGGCTCAAAAAGCCTCTCTGACATCATTTTACCATTAGTAAACATAATGGCTTTTCCTGAGTGTGCACTTTTCATCATACATACAAGCACATGCACATTCATCTGATCATGTGTCAGTGTGTAGATGGAATTAGAACTGGTGGCGCATGATGGAAGATGATGTGTGCAACTTTATAAGACTTACTGATGATGATTAGGAAATGAATCAATCATAAGATCAATTTTATAATTAATTAAAATTGTTAGTTCAGTTCTCCTATGAAAATTGTATGCTAATCTTTTGCTGTTTACACCGACTCAGATGGTAATTTCCTTTGTTTCCTTTGGTTTTTCACAGTATGGCTACCTATTATGTGGCTAGTATGCTAGTAGTCTGTGCTATACTTTGACAATGCTAACATGTTGATGTTTAGTAGGCCGGGTGTTCAAGCAGTTTTACTATCTCGTATGTATTAGCATTAGCATGCTAACATTACCTAATTTGCAAACACAAATTCAGCTTTGGCAGCTGATGAATCCAAGTGACACCAAATTGATCATCAAACTGTTGCAATTCATCCTGTGGGAAACTGCTGTGAATTGGTAACTGTTTAATTCATCCAGGCTACAGTGTGTTTTCCAGATAACCGAGACTGAGATTTCAGCATCGAAGTAAACAAAATCAAATTATACGAGCGAACCTGCCTGACTGATATAAACAGGAGAAAAGATGATCAGTAGAAACCTACCAACTCTCTCCAGTACAAAGAAGCAGGGTACAAGGCATACATTTCAAGAACATTTGTATGTCTGGTTGGGACAACAAACACCTGCACTGTCTGGTGTCATCCACCACCACCTCCTCCTGGAGCTCATCTATGTGCGCACACACACACACACACACTCACAAAAAAAAAATAAATAAAAAATACACACATAGCCAGAAAAAAAAAAAAAAACATTACAAAGATGCAGACATGGTTGTATTAAAAGCAACTGTTATTCCCTGAAGTGAGAATTTCATCCAATTGCAGAAGTGATGTTTACTTTTTCTTCATCATTTAACCTCATTAGTCTGGAGAGATGAGAGAAGGGCAGGGAGAGAGGTCTCTGACATGCAATCGCATGCAACAAAGGCTCCCCGGCTGTCAATCAAATCGTGGACATTGCAGTTATGTGTGTGCCGCCCCCATCGGGCCACCAGACACCAGAGAAGCAGGATGAAGACCTGCTGTGCAAACTACTGTGCTGAAGCCCTTTACTAGGCAGGAAGTTGGGTTTCAAGCTTAGACAGCGTCTACTGTCATCAAAAAGGTCACAGGTGAAAAACTGGAGCTACGTGTCAAAATGACCTTTAACATGCCACAGTGATTCACCCACTCATGCTTTGTATGTCATTCCAGATAATGGTACCAACTAAATTGCAGGAACATAATGAAAACCTGCTGTGAAATTAAATGAGACAATATTAAAGTAACTTTGGCACTTTGGCGATTTGTTGTCTTCCATATTTCCTCTTTTGTTCTTCTACTGATGAATCTCTAATTCATTCATAAATGTTCCAGTGTCTCAGTCACTCTGCACCTCTCATTCACAAATTCAATTCATTACTATGAGCTCCTACTACATGTATCTCGTTTTGTTCCATGAAGCAGTCAGTTGGTGGCTGCTTATCATGAAATATAATTGCAAACATTTCATTTTCTTTCAGATGAAGTAATTTGCTTTGTAAAACCTGCACAGATTATCCTTTGACTTTAGGGGAGATGCTGTCACAGATTAATTCCTACCATGTCTTCACAGGCCTGCATATATAAAGTTGGGCGCCTTTACATAGGAACAGTCCAACTGCCCATATGTTTCTTTGTATTAATAAACCTTCACATAACATGAAATTCATCCCTCCTTATTTAAATGATGTCAAACTTTTCACCATCTGTCCCTTTTGTATATAGGCTAGTCCTTGCTTCCCATTCCATTTTGTAATCGCTGGCTGTTGTTTCACTTTCTGACTTTATGTTGGCCCCTCAGCCCCACTCCACCCTACCTTTGAGACTGCTTCCCCCACCCCAGTTACTTTCACCTGTACACTACAACCCTTGCCTCACTTGCATATTAAAGTCTCTATGTTTGCCTCAGTTTGTCAAGTCCATTTTGTTTGATTGCAACTTTCTGATTCCTTCTCTGTTTTTTTCTTCTCGTGGTTGCCCCTCATCTACCGGCTTGCCTACCTGTCTGTCTGCATTTGATTTGGCTCTTCAATTCTGGTGCTGTTTTTGTCTTAAGAAAATGAAGCATGTTGTACAACAGAAGTCAAAGCCAGTAAAGCAGTACTAACATGTGTTCTCACACTGCTTTTTGTTGCTGAATACTGGCAAAAACCCTAATTTACCTGATATTAAAGTGCAATCTGTGGGAGAATATCTTACCTGGAGATGGAAATTGTATGTGTGGAACACTGGCAAACCCCTTTCTTGCATTTTGATTGTGCCTTTCTGATTTAAATGAGGTCTTAGTATTGAAGAAGCACTCAAGATGTGTGAGTGTGGGTGGGCGTGTGTGCGCACATGCATTTGTTTGGTAAATCTAGGATTGTATACGTCAATCTTCTCCTTCTGTTATGTGTGGCTCTGCATATGTGAGTGGGTGCTAGTAGAAATTGTTCACTTGAGTGTGTGTGCATATGTGCATGCTGATGAAGTCAGTGGATCAGAAACCCAGCGGCCTGTCTGCAGAAGCCCTGACCTGTGTGATACTTTGTCAGAGGTCTGATCAGACCAGGGCAGAAAGGTTAGCACAGAGAGTCAGCAGTGGCTTATTAGCAAGAGATGCACAAATGTGAGTGCGCACACAAGCACATAAATGAACACACACCAGCCTGAAGGAAAACACAACATACACACACAAATGTGCACATACACACACACAAACACACACACACACACAACATTGTTGGGGAAGAGAGAATAGGACAGGGAGCGTGAGTACCATTGTCCGAATCCCTGTCTGGTTTTCAATGCCTGGAACCATTTTATTTAATGAATGCTCCAAAGAAAATGACTGTGCCTTGTATAATAGTTTATGGTTGAACCCTTTGGTCAAGGCAGCTCACAATTTATCCTTTTATATCATTTACTTCAATTAAATATATTGTGAGTGGACAGCTCCCCCGGGGCTCAGTTTTATCACCAGGCATTAATTATGCTCACTCAGATGGGACATGACTTGCATCTATCCAAGGGAATGATAAAATTGCGCTCTGCGTGGGAAGAATAGGCTGTTTCATGTATCGCCTAATGTACGCCTTGGTCATTCCAGCCCTGTACTATATAGATTATTGTCTGGTCAAATGTCTTTCTGCAGCAATAACTGCAGTAGCAGCACTTCGTCTCTTTTGGGAAAGTGGATCATTGACTCACAATTAACTGTGAAAGAAAAGAAGCAATTCCTATGACACAAGTAATAAAAATATGCCTGTATTAAGGAGGATAAACATTACAGTGAGACTTTTTTGTTTGAACCTCAGTCACAATAGATGACATAAAGGTCACGACCTCGTAGCAGTGGATTACCTTGGTGCCTATGGATATTTTTAGTATAGTAAACCTAGTTTCCTCTCTGTCTCTTTTCTATTTGTTATGTTCACTGAAACTTTCTCACCGTAGAGATACACAGTGTTCTCTCAGGGGAGCAGCTGTCATAGGGATTGTATCCTGAGGGAAACAGAGAAGGTGTGCACTGCTCCATTTAGAGCCCAGTTTCTGTTGTGCCAAAGCTAGCTAACACACACCCCCAGTTTTTTGTGCACTTGGTTTAATGATTCCCTTGTGCATCGCGAGAGCCTCATTGTGTTGTTGTAGATGTAAAACACTGTAGTGTCTTGGATATTTCTGTATGAATACATCTTTTTTATCTAACAGCAGGCATCTTTGATATATTCATGGCACTTGTTTTGACCTTGACATTTTTTTCATTCCCTTAGACTGGTGAACTTATGGTCACAAACTCAATTGTCTAACCATTAGCCTATTAGCATTTAATGTAATCTGATTAAAGTTCCAGTTTGAGGTTGGTGTGCACCCATGTGCACAAGCTGGATGAGGACAGTTGGTTCCAACTGTGCAACAGGGAATTCAAGTTATTGCTGCAGAGCAGACACCATGGTCCAGTCTGATCTATTATAATGGGATTTTGGTTTTCAGTACATTAAGTTAAATAAGTTAGATACATTTTTACTATGAAGTCTGTAAGGCATTATGATCATTTGGACTCAGAGTCACATTACAAGGTCAAGCTTTGTTCAAATCTCCAGAAATTCTTTTTAAATTCAAGTCACAGTCTCAAAGTTTCCAAACATAGTAGTAGCATTGTATATTCCACATAAATGTGTGGATGGAATCAATGTGATACACCTTTAAATGGCAGCAAGTTTTAAAGATGGGGTGTATCTTCAATGAAGCACTAAGGCAAAGAAATAATGTCACTTGACAATATACTGCATACAAAGATTTCAGATCTATTATGCTTGTGTATAATGTACAAGAGCATCATCACTGGCAACTTTTTATTACACCTGTCCTTAGCACACCGGGTAAATAACTCTTTCCTACATTTCTCAGAGGTTTTCACATGGCTGCTATTAGCCTAACAGGACCAGAGTTACAGCTGCTTTAGATAATAGTCAGAGAGAAAAGGAAGGGTAGGACGAGTGCCTGGAGCTCTCTCAGCTTCCACAGCACATAAAGATACATCCAATAAACTACTGCTGGTTATTACCAAGGTGGCTGCCTCTTAGACAAAAAAGCACGGGTCTCTCAGTTGGAACTAAACAGACTCACAGACTGCTGCACAGATTGTTAAACTCCTTGAGGTGAATTTGTAACATTGGGGTATATCAATAAAATTAATTTGACTGATTTAATCAGTGGAACTGTGGTCACTGGGAATGTGAGTGTAAAATCTAGATACCATGTCTTCTTTGAAGTGAACATCTAATAAAAGGTTTCCTTAAAATGTTCACTTGATGTTTAAGCTTTTCTCCTTATCTTGGTCGTATAGTTAAGGAATCTCATAAAGGCAGAAGATCTCAGACACCAGAATAAGAAAAAACCTACAAACAGTCTCCAAGGAAACCGTACGATTTTACCACAGTAAGACTAGTTTATAATATTGTAGCAATATAAACGAAGACGGCACTTAGTCTAACTGCCCCATGACTTCTGTCATCAAAATCTTAAGGGACTTGGGGCAGGATTTGTGAAAAAAACATGCATTTTAAGTTTTTTTTTAAATGGTAATGGGTGATGAAGTATTCAAAACCAAAAAGAATGAGCCCAACCACGTATCTCTCCATTGCTTTGCCTTGAACAGGCTGCATGATGCACTGCAATTCTGGGTCCGAATTTCCCGTGTAGTTCTGCGGACGTGACGTCGGATGACGCTGAATGCGTTTTCTCGACGGCTTTCGATACGGGAAGAAGACAAGCACGGTAGTAATGGACTCTGCTACGGTAAAACAAACGACCCACTACCACACAAAGTCCACTTAAAAGTCCAACAAAGAAGAAAATGAAAGTTTTATCAGCGGCATCTCGTCAATCAAAACGCAAATACGACAAAAGGCGGTCTGGCACCCGAATAAATATTGGATATGCATTGGAGTCATGGAGGCAGCTTCAGCTTGAACTGGGACTGCAAACAGATGCGGACATGGCTCATTTCCTAGTAACCAGGTAAGAAAACACGACAGGTCATGTTTAGAGCTTGGTCTTAAAATCATATGAGCTCGCCAAGGACTCGGGGTGACCTAACGGGCATAACTTAGTCCACTACTGTGTAACAATACAACGTTACAGACTGCGCATTTTCCACGGCCCTTTAGTCTGAAACCGAATCGTTAGAACAGGCATGTCCAAACTGTTCCACAAAGAGCCGTGTGGCTGCAGGTTTTTTGTTCCAACCATGGAGCAGCAGCCGCAGCAGCACACCAGACTTGACTCACTTAATCAACTGCTCTCAGTTTTCAGAGAGTCGATTGGTCAAACCTGCAGCCACACGGCCCTTTGTGGAATAGTTTGGGCATGCCTGCGTTAGAATTATACACAGCACCGGCTCTCGTTTCGTTCCCGTCCCCGTCACGTGAACAGCCATTAAAGTAACGTATCACGCAAGTAACGTGTCACAGTATCAGCTGCGCTGCGGTGAAGAGTTCATGCGCGCTCCCGCGCCGGCTTAGCTGATGGCTGCAGATACGCGCAACGGCCGTCGTGTCAGTATTGAGTCTTACTTCTTGATCCTGTCCCAAGTTCCCTTAATGTTGTCAAATGAGCTGCTTTGGTTTATGACCAAATACCAGCAGCACCAATGGCATTCCCTCCAGCCTCAGCTTTACTTTGATTTCTGTGCTAATTAGCAAGCAACAGAATGCTAACACGCTGAATCACGGTGTTGGACATGGTGAACATTAATCCTGCTGTGTTAGCAATGTTGCTCTGAGCATGTTAGCATTTGTTTTAGCACCCATTGAGGCTGTGGTTGTTTGAAACACTGCATGGGTAAACAGAAAATCTTGTGAAACATGAAGAACCATTTGTTACTGCTTACTGTATGTTTTTGTGTTTGGTCCATCCCTCATAGCTTCACCCTACATTGTGTCTACAAATTAAGTCCGTACCCAAATACATCAACAAAATCAATGGCACAGACAAAATCATTGTGCTTGAGAATCTGTTTTTGTGTACGTTAGTGTATCTTTTCATTATGTTCATCTCTCTCTGTTGAACAGTGACTATTCTTACATTTGGACATTTTTGTTTTCACAGGCTGTGACTCAGTACTCAAACTGTCTTTTCTGTCCTGTTACCGAACCATAGTGGTTGAGGAAAAGTGCTCTGGATTGTTTGGGTCAGCAGCTTGAAACAGGTCAGTACATCTAGATAACAGGGTTTGGCACTGCCTGCCTGCTCTATTCCAAAATAATATGCAAGCAAGGACTTTGTAAGCAAGCTGCAGTACCCTCCAAAGGAAGACGAACTGATTTTGGATGTGGTGAATATCATTACATCATTTTGACATCACACTTGTGGGGTATTCATCTTCTCTTGCCTCAAAGTGAAGGGGTCAGTTATAGCGTGCACAGTATATTCTCAGCACTTCTTTTTACAATACCTTCATTTCTAGTTTGGAGGGCTTTAACAGACATCCACCTAAAAGAAAGGGATGTGAGTCCTGCTGCCTAATTGAGCAGGAATATTGAGATCACCTGTCTGCAGTTCATGCAACAGGATAAAGAGTTTAGCTCGTGCTATGTGTGTAATGAGGCTGCCAGCGGCAAGTCGTCAGCCATTCAGCGGCTTGGACATCCTCCTGTCTTCAGCATTACCTAGTACACATCCATCATCTTCAGGATGTAATCAACCCTCTGAAAACGCCACTTCTATGGAGTCTGAGGGATCTGCTCCTGTGCACTGACAAACCCGCAAGGAAATTACTTATCATTCACAGCCCTGTGATTGTCGAATACTGCCAGTCTCTCCTGTTTCTTCAAGGAAAGTCTCTAAACTCTTTTTTCCTCACTCTATTCTATCCATTTTCCCCCTCAGAACATAAAATGAAGATGAGAAGCCCATTGTCTTGTGATAATTTCCCAGGGGTGAAGCCCATTGAATGCTACCGAGCTGTGTCTAATTTGCCTGGGAAGGTGTTAGAGGGGTACTCAAGAATGCTGGATGTTCATGTTTAGTGGCAAGTGAAATCTCACAGCAGATCCTTTCAGCAGCGGCAGCTCTGCACAATTCAGGCATAGTTTTCGCATGTAAACTGTAAACTCTCCGGGTCTCCTAGTGCTCGTCAATTTCCAAAGATATGCTAATGGTAATTATTATGCACCTGGATAGCAAATCAATGTTTTTGTATGCCTCTAAAATGAAAGTGAAAATTGTTTCAGGCTGTTGGGATTTGGCCTGTCTTAAATGGGACTTCAGCAAAACAAAAGTTAAACAAACAGACACTGAGTTTGTTGAATTGATATGGAATTACAGGATGAACTACTAAAAATTCAGAGGAGCATGCCAACCCACAACATTAAAACACAAGCCAGAGATCAATATGGAGCTAATTAATCCAAACACAGTCACCACACAAATTTTTAAGCAAAAAAAAACAAACATATTTTTGAGCAAGAAGTTGACATTACATTTTTCCACACAAAATTTTCCCAACTTGCAGCAGATGTTTAGTGTCATCTTTTGCATATTACTACAGTTAGCAGTGCTTGTTCTAATTCAACCTCAGTGCTTCAGCGCTATCATCAACTTGTTTTCATTAAGAAAGTGGTTCCTAGTTCAGATCTTAACCACACACCTTAAACACAGCACAACGATCAGAGTATCACTTAGGCAATCAATTATCAAGCAGGCCCATCACTTGCTTCCTGACAGCCTGCATCCATGTACAGGGAGAGCAGGGGAGGGGCACGTATTGCTTTTGCATTTGAACACTCTGTTTAGAGCTGTGCACTTTACTGCATATGGAAAAATGAAATAGGCAGCCATTACGGTGAAAGGGTGTCAGTTGAGACAGAATTGAGGGCACACTCATCACCAATTTGGCTCTGATGTGGTTTTGAAAGCCCAACCAGGCTGTTATTGGTTATGACACATGCACATTAGCATGACAATAGCAGTAATGCAAGAACCCACTGGGTAACATTTTTCATCTTTTACAGGTCCCCAAAATCACAGTAGAGAGTATTTCAGTGAGAAACACCCCAGAGACTCTCTATGGCTCTTACAGCTCTCTGCAGCTCCACCATTAAGCCCCCCCCCCCCCCCCCCCCCCCCCCCACATACACCCAGGCCCTGGGAGACTGTTTCACCATCCACCACAAGCCTGGCACTAATAGGTTGCTATGAGACCAGCTTTTAAGATTGGCAGATTCACCTTATCGTTCACCAGCCGCAGTTTACTCGCACAGTTGGAGACTTTTTTTTGTCAGAGAAATGCATTAGAAATTAAAATTGAAATGAAAAAGAAAATGAGGATGGGTGCAACAGTGGGGAGGAGGGGTGGCTTGGAGGTGGGGGTATCCAATCACAGTACTCTCCAGCAAAGCAATCAATATGAGTTTAACTGTTGGCTATTCTCACTTTGGTAATTGTGCTTTGGGATAATGAAATCGTATTCAAGGTGAAGCACGAGCAACGAAATAATCATTTTGTTGATGTGAGAACCAGAGAGAGTGTGAAGAGAAAAAAAAGATGTGTAGATAATTATTATTACTCAGAGAGTATGCATTGTAGAAATATTAAACTTTTCATTAAAAAAAATAATGACAATGTAAGGTGTGTAGCTATGGTGATTAGAAATTATTGGATGGATTTTGATAGGATTTAATTACCCCATAATTTATATATATATTTTTTCTTTTCTGTGACAAAATTGAACTGGCAAGGATGTCACTTCACAGCAGCATCCTCTAAATCCATTGACAGCAGCAGGACAACTATGTGCTGTGCAAATATGCTGTTGCATGTTCCAGCAGCACATTATAAAGGGACAGAGAGGAGACCAGAACAGCAACAGTAAATTTTCATTCGTCAGAGGCCACTGACTGTGTCACAC
The DNA here is from genome assembly GCA_021432705.1 of Caranx ignobilis. NCBI lineage: Eukaryota > Metazoa > Chordata > Actinopteri > Carangiformes > Carangidae > Caranx > Caranx ignobilis. Next base: position 39,895,328 of record MU270012.1, read on the forward strand.
TGAGCTTGTGAACCATGTTGCTCTGATCCATCACAGTCACCCAGAATCCACTCACATCCCTCACTGTGACTGTCATTCTCCCACCCACCAAACATTAATTAACTCAGAAGGCAAAGGTTAGAAAAACATATTATTCTGTACTTTATTTTCCACTTTGAATTTTCTGATATGTCGTACATCTATTTAATGCAAACAACATTTGAATACGTCGTTCATCTTTAGAAGTTGGGCATCAGAATTTCTTTTGTTCCCCCCCCCGTCCTTTCATGTTCCCCGTCAAGTCCATAAATCACTCAGGATATATGCCAAATATTCTCTCTCATTTTCAGCAAGGGTTTGTAGTATCTTAGACATTCCAGCAACGCACTTGGATCCCAGTTAATAGGCATTAAATTCTTATTTTGCACAGTTTGACAGTGTGGATTCTATCAAACCAGTGAGCGACATACTTAACTGGGTTCAAAAGGTAACAAGTCGACTGGAGGGCTTCTCTTGCCAACAAATTTTAGGCCTCCACAGGAGAGTGATGGAAGATTCATTCAAACTACAGCTGGCAGAAAATATTTAGGAGGATAAATAATTGACAAGGCTCCAAGTTTTACTGTTACATGCTGTTAGATCTGCAAAAAAAAAAAGTCTACAGGAGGTGAGTCCAGTGAGACAAGATTGAATCAGAGGACTGTCTGAAGCTGGAACTGCCAAAAGGGAGAGAAGCTGCCGCTGAGGAAGGGTCACACTCGGCCAAGATCAAACACCTGAGATTTGATCTGTTCCCTCACTGAGCCAATCTGCGGATACTCTGTTTACCCTGCAATCACAGCATTTCATGATTTGTGCAAAAGTGTGAGGAATGAGCTTTTAGGAGAGCCAGAGAAATGTCTTGAATAATTCCATAGAAAAGTAGGCCATCTCAGCCTGGATATATGCTATAGGTCTGACATGCACATCAAACAGTAAATATCCCAGTGATTTGAGGCTCCAGTCAAACTGGGAACGCAAACCAGCAGGCGAAAAGTCACATACATATATAGAGGACATCATCAGGCTTGATGCAGCGAGGCTCAAACAGACACTTGAAGTTGATTCATCACCGCAACCACAGCAAACGTTGAAAAAAAACTCAACTAAGTCAGAAACTAAGTTAGAAACTAATATTTTCTAGATACGAGGAGTAAGTAAGGCACAGGAACAGCACAGTAGGGACACTTACTAAGAATACTGGTTGCATATTAAATTAGTGTAAAGGCCTGCTCTCTGCTGCAAGGGTGGAACGATCAATACCTGAAGTATCAATACTACCAACACTAAGTCTCATCCCGAATATCAGTGCTAATGTCAACAGGATCAATACTGAAACCAAAATAGATCCATCTCGTGTTGCATCACATAGTGCGCACGTGCATACTCCACTTGCATGTACTCTTTGTTTATCTGCTGCTGTGTAAGTGGTGTCATTACCTCATTATGTCAGATAACTCACACAGAAATTATTTCAACATAATATGAGAAGTAATTAACAGAATAGCAGAAATCAGCCAGGGGCAATTTGCTGTAAGTATATGTTTCCTTCCCCAGCTCTGCTTCAGCTGAAGAAATGAACCTCCTGTGCTCATTCTTACTATTTTGCGAACCATCATTTCTAAGTATTAATAAGGAATCAAAGTAAATTCAAGTATTATTGTCAACTCAACTGTCTTTAATTTAGTATTATACTTAAGTTTAGCACGTAGACACTTGTTCTTTATACTTTTGCCCCTTTTAGAGGAAAATATTCTTTTTACTTCTTTGGATTTTACTCTGTTTATAAAATATAAGAAATCTATCTTGTAATGATCACCACTTTGCCCAGCTAAATTTAAAATGAAATGTGGCTTAAAAGTCCATGCACCAGTGATAATGAGCCAGTGATGAAATAATGACACTCTGAAATGGATATTTTCCATTTCTTTCTGATTTTACCACTAATATATATTTTAATGCAGGACTTCTACTCTGAGTTTCCAGCAGTAAGAATGCTTTGTGGGTACTTCTGTTTAAGTAAAGTCTTAAATCTACCTAAATTCCTCTTCCACCACTGACTGCCCATGAGGTTGTGTTGTTTTAATGAATTCTTTGGCCAAGAAGAAACAGCCGTATCAGACTCATATATAGTGCCCGCCAGACAGAGGTCAGGCTTCACTACACTGCAATATACTGCACCTGTTTCCACTGTTGCCATCAAAGTCTGTAATAAAACAGTGAATATATGTTTAGCTCATATCTATGCACACCTGCATCCGGGCAGACGGAGGGGACCACACACATAAATCAGATTAGTAATGTGTTCTTGTCCTCCTTCACAGTAGAAGCAGCCATTAATACTTCATTTAATCTCTGCAGAGGAAAACCACTTCTGCAACAACCAAAGGTGACAGCCACACAGTTGGTGAAAGAGAGGCTACAGGAGCTAGGAGCTCCACTCTGATTGACAGGCACAGTGGTGCAAACAAAGGCTGTGCAGTCAGACTGAAGAAATTCAGAAGATTGATCCACATACACAGGCTCAAACACAAGGGACAGGACTTCACATGGTAACATGGCTTTATTAGAAAACAGGCAGGGAAAAGATGACATCATTGCTCAGTCTCTAGTGTGCTGTTTGTCTTGATGCTATGGATGTAGTGTGTATGAAATTTATATTATCTTCCTCCTGTTTAGACAGTGCACAGGTACACGTTTTGTCCTAAATGTAATACACATACTTGAATAGAGTGAAACAGAGTGACAAGGTAAACACCTAGAAATTCATCAACTCTTCAAATAAACAATTTAAGTCATGAGGTGGAGGTTTAAACTGAGAAGAGAAGACAGATCAGTGACAGGCTTTTAAATCTTGATACATCTTTGAATGGAAGTGTGTATCCTGGGTGTTAAAAGCTCATAAATGATTGGATTTTTTATTTTGAGTGTAACCAACTCTACACTGCAATTAACATGAAAAGTAAGATGACAGGCCCCTGAGATGTATTCAAATGTAGCCTGTTTATTTTTTCCTGACTTTTCTAACCTCTGTGACTCAGAACTGATTTGAATTTTGCAGCTATATTGGGCATGTAGATGTAAGATTACGCTCCATTTAGCCTTCATTAATGCAGGAAGTTTTGTTAAGCATGGTTCCTGTTTATCAGCAGCAAGCTGCCTCGTGCACCTCCTCTTCAAACTGTTTCCTCTCCTGCGGTACATTCACTGTGGGAGACTCTTAGTGCAACCACAGTCTTCTCCTCTGTCCTTGAGCAATTAGATATTGATTTCCTTGCTTTAAGGACCTTGGTGTTACAGTCATTGACAAATAGGAGAAATTTACTCTTTCACAGATGTTCCAACCCCCTCACCCTGGGGAGCCAAATCAAAAACCAAAGGCTTGAATGACATTGAGGAAAGAGGGGAAAAAAAACACATCTTTTGCTAGCTTTGACTTCAAATGTCCTGCAACTGCTTGAATCACCTAATCATGTTTCCATGGAGACCACTGGAGTAAGGATGTATGTTTACCAGAGAAGGTATAATTGTTTGGATAATTAATATGTGTAAAAAGCACAATTTTCAGCCACATTTTGGAATTGTGTTATACGTTACAATAATCCATGGTGGAGAGAGGTAGAGAATGAAAGAGAGAGAGAGAGAGAGGGTGAGAGAACAGTGATTACATCCATTCATCTGGCTGTGTTTGCTACCTGTGTTTGTTATTGTTGACACTTACACATTATTTGCTCTATTTATTTCAAGTTAGACGTAGCCTACATGTTAAAGCTCAATGTATCATCAATATGGTTCTGGTTTTTGAGATATAAAATCCTTTCCCAAAGATGGATTTTAAGAAGATACTCAGTTTTGTTTTCAGTAGTGTTTACATAGAAATGTAGTCATCTCTATTTCTAATTGTCATTTTCTCTTGACAGTAACTTTTCTGTTATATCTGGGGCTTTGCTTTGTACCTCTGGGGAAGGCATCAGACGAATTGAACATACACATACCATTTGTACAACGTGCCTCAGTTCTTTGAGCAGCATTTCTTCACATGAGGTCATTTCTTTTCATCTGCATCATTTGACACTGTTATAATCTTCACCAGTCAGTTGACAGTTTTATTGCGGCCTGGCACAGTAGTCACTCATTCATTCTCCATAATTTTCACATATTGACACTCCTGTCATTGAAAGCCCTGACACACCCAGTCCTGCAGCTACGCTGGCTTTCCCGCCTTTCCTGCGACCTGACTCTGCCCCGCCCACCTAGTCACCTGTTCTCTCTTACCTAGTCATCCATTCACACTCACCCTCTACCACATTGTCCATTGTGTACTCTACACTGGCCTGGATTCTCTTTGACGACCAGTTACTATTGGTGTCCATGCCCTTACTTCCCTACCTTTTGCTTTTACTTTTGCCCTGCCTACCCAGCCCTGTTAAGGTGAACTGTTTTGAACATGTCTCTGAGTCATGTTGACTTCTCCTACATCTGAGTTACGTCATTCTGTGCAATGCATTTGACTGCTGAGGCAAGAAAACAAGGCATTAATAAAGACTCTGCTAAGAGTATGCAATACCCATTTACATTGTAGTGGTGCATACTAATCAATATAATGGTAAAACAACATCCAGCATTAAATAAACAAGTTAAATATTCAGATCTTTAGTGGTGCACTGCAGAGAGGACTGCATGTAGTGGTTGGGAGCTGTATCACTAGATTGCTCTAAAATATAGGATTGATGTATTCTGGTAAATGGTTTCCCTGACATCCTTATCCCCCATCATGGTACTACCTGTTCCTGCTGTGGAATCATTTCCAGCAGTGCCTGAGAAACCCTGAAGCCAACTGACTTGAAGAGGAAAATAAACTTGTCACGTGTCTCGCACAGCATGTAAAACGAATGAGCTGTGCAGCAACTATTGAAGGCATCAGCATTCACCTACAGCGATCTGAAACTGTCATCTTGGTTACAATTGCAGGCCTTCTAAATTGAATCCCTACTATGTATATGCACATGCCAACACCACCATTGTTGACACTAAGCCATGTGTAGTAACTATATTTTTATACTTATGTATGTGTGCAGCTATGTATATATCATGTATGTTTGCATGGCACTAAAGGACAGTTGCTATGAAACTACAACTCTGGGTGAAGTACAACTGATAGATTTGGTAACCCTTATTTAATGTCATTTCTAGAAATAAGCATTGCAACACTTGTCACTACATAATATTTTTCAGTTTCTTTTATCTGGTGTGAGGTATTGACAGTATGTGTGAATACACGACCAGCATCTCTCATATCACTTGAAGCAACTTGAGCAGAGTGCTATACATTTCTCTATAAATTCCCCATGACGCACTCTGAGCCTGCGTAGGATACTTAAGAGGACTATTTGTAGGTAGTGGATTACAGGATTTGCATTTTAAAGGATGTCAGTGATGGCAGCCGATGTAAATTGGCGAATGCAATTGTGGCAATGCAATCAAAGATCTGTGATGTGAGTCAAGCACAGTAACGTAAATGACACACCTGCTCCTGCCCACCACAGATCCTCTAATACCCACAGCATGAGTCAAGCTATTACCCTGCAGCACTGGCAATATTTATATCACATCCTGTGCATGGACAAATGCAGCACTGAATGTATAGTGCAACCCTAAAATATACCATGTGCTATGGGAGCTGATCGGGCCTTTAAGTGCTCTTCTCTCTGAGAGAGTTTTTCCGGCAAACAGAAACAAAAAAAGACCAGTACTGCAATAAACTGGACTGTCTGAGCCCATTTCCCTCATCTTTTGTTTTAAAGCTTTTATGTATAATACACTAGTTAAACAGATTAACATCCTGACTGTGGGGTGAAACTGTTTCTTGAGAGTGCAATGAAATTGCACTGGTCAAATTTCTCTGACCGTGCCCAAAGTGCAATGATGGCAGGATTTCAGGAGAGAAATAATAGATTTTGTTTTGATCTCCCGAGCAAAGAGTTGTCTCTCCCTGGGGCCTGCCAGGGTTAAACTCTGATCTGTACATGGTGACTGGCTCAAGGCTGTGTGTGTGGTGGTGTTATTAAAAAGAAATATTGCTTCATAAAAACCCTGTGCTCTGCAGCCATGACTCCTGTTAATGTAGACTGTTGCTGGAGTATGTCTCTAGGGTGGGAAATGGGTTTTTTTTTTCTTTTATTTGTCCGCTGATCACAAAAGCAATTAGTGTTTAGTAAATGAACCAATGACCTTGTTCTTCAGAGGTTGAAAGACAACTTTGAAAGATAGCGTTTACATAGAGGCTATATTGCTATGAACATTTCACCTTTTCTACTCATGGTTTTAGGTAATGAACTTGGATAAAGCTGAACCCAGTGTATATTCAAATATCCCTCTCCACTGTTCATTTGCAATGCAATTTGCAATTAAAACAGTCTGCAGTGGCCATCTGGGCATGAGAGGCACTGACAATGAGCAAAGGACGTTTTACCCTTGGTCCCATTGGTGGATAAGATGTGTAAGTACTGTGCTTTTTTTAAAGTGTTAATTTGTAGAAATATATTGTAGAGTTTACTCTGGAGAGAGATGGGAACAGTTTTTATTAAGCTTTTGATGAATCCCTGAATGCACCATAGACCACACAGCCATGTATGGGTCACTCTGTGAGGATTCAGGTTATGTGGTTCACAACATAGGATCAACAATGCATCTTAGAAACCATCATGTAACGCCATTATCTTCATAAGCCAATGAGCCAATGATGGATTCCTGTCTGACGGGGGGGGGGGGGGGCTACAAGTGCACATGGCAGCTACGACTCAAGTGAACACTCAGCGGAGTTTCAGGAGTCCAGTAGGTGGCAGTGAATGTTCTCAGGTAGGGAGGGCAGGTTGTGTGTGGAGCCAGAGCCGGGGGGTGGGAGTGGGTGGTGGAGGGGGGGGGGCGTGTGTTCCTCTTGCACAAGCGCTCCCATGTTGCGTAGTCTGGAAACCTGACGTGGAGAGCAGCCGAGCTGTAATAGCGACAAAAACGTGTGTGAGTGGTGCGTGTGTGTGTGTGTGTATGTGAGCGCTCTGTGACTGTATGTGTGTGTAAGAGAGAGTGACAGAGTTGCGGCAGGGCACAACAGAAAAGTGCCCGTGGCTGCTCCTCTCGCCGGCTCCGCGCGCTCTACTCTCCGGACACAAGAGTCGCCCGAGACTGGCGACGCGTTCCGAGCCCTGGTCTGCCGGTCACGGGTGACCCGAGGATCCCACTTTAACGGACGGACAGACTCGGGCTCAAGCTGGCAGGAAAGGTGGAACTAAACTACATTCATTGACTTGTGAGCGATGCACTGGCAGCATGGCCAAGTGGTTCAAGGAGCACCTAGGATTCAAAACTACCAAAGCACCCCCTCCGGCGCCTCCGAAGCCGGACTACAGACACTGTCACACCGGTGTGCCCGGTACGCCTGGCTACCAACAAACAAGCTCCGGGCCACCTTCCCGAGCCCCGCTCAGCCGGACATCCTCGCTGCTTACAAACTTCAAAAGGAGCTGGACTTCGAGGACCCGTACACTCCCGGTGGAAATATTTCATTTGCCCCGAGCTTGAACACTGTGGGGTCGCCGGACATCAAGTACGTGTCACCGAAGCACCGTCTTATCAAGGTGGAAACAATCGAAAAGAGCAGCCCCGCTCCGGGCGGCGGCGTCACGGGCACCCAGGCTGTCGCCGTGGGGAGTGTTAAATCTCCCACTTCACCTCCGTCAGACCACGACAACAAGGAGAAGGTGAGTAAAGTTTAGTCCGAAACATTAGCCTGTTGTCAAGTGTAAAGCAACAACTTGCTAGCTTAGCGTGCCCACAAGGCGGACTTAGTTAATTACAACCAACAAAACGCGGCTGTTCGTCGTCAGCCTAATTAATCCAACTAAACATTTCCTCTCGAGTGTAATTTCTCTCAAAGGCAATTCATCACAGAAATGCGCCTCTTTCTCGTTACACTCGTGCTTGTTTTCTCGCCTCGAATAAACGTGGTTTGTTTATGAGCCACTTGACCTACTCATGACAGGAATGAATCGTTAGACTGCAACCGGCTGAACTTGTTATCACAACCGAGCAACGGCTGCCTGTCTGTCCGTTCAAGTTGCGACATCCGCCCCCTTGTCAGCCAACTAACCTGCACTAGCCTACAGGGAGGTGGTGTGGAGAGGAGGGAGCAGGCTATGTCCTGGGTTGACACATAAAACCAATATTTCGGTAGTTAGGCTGCTTAGTTAGTTAAACCTTTGTGACATTAAAAAACTATGTGCCTTTTTGCTCACTTTGTGACAGCAGCCAAACTCTGCACCAAGTGGTTGAAGTGTGGCTGCTGTGTGAAGGCGTCCTCTGTCTGCAGCCCACCCCCAACCAAGAGTGTGATAGAGACTTATTCAGTGTCTCCAATTTAACTTCAATCTAATCTTATTTAACTAGACAGATCAATTTAGTAAATGTTCTTTTTGCAGTGATGCCTGCTCCCAGCAGGCAATTACTTAATGAGTTTATGGATATATGGCTCCAATTTGAGCTTCACATGGCACTGCTTTCTGAATGTAACAGCTCAAGCCATGTGCCTTCTTGTTTTTTGAACATCTTAAATTGCAGCCCCTGCGCAAACACACATGCTCATCAGCACAAAGTGGCCGTGGAGACATACAAGCAGAATGTATGCAGGCTGGGCCTCGGAGCATGCTGTCATGTCAGGCTTCCCAGGAATTCACACACAGCGGGTTCACAGGGAGAGATCTGAGATACCCAGTGTCAGTGAGGTTAAGGACAGTACTGTATGATGAGTGTGATCCTGCTGAGGAATGTTTCAGTGTCTGCATGTACAGAGGAGAAAGCAGAGCCATGTGAAAATACACACTGTGCGCCACTGTTTCCCCCGAGATCACGCCTTTAATCACAACTGTGCTCCAAAAAATTTCTGTGGTCATCCTGATTTTCACCTTCATGTTACTTCCTCCTCCTCGTCCTCCTCCTCTTGTGTTTGCTTTCGCACCTGTCTTGTGACATGTGGTGAGCTCACAGTTGGTTTTTAGCTGAACACTTTCATTTGTATTCCACCGAGTCTGTGAAGCTTTCACAAGAGTGTTGTGTGAATGGAGACTGAATGTGCATTTTCTCTTTTTTTTTCAGTTTGTCCCAGTTTTGATCACACAAAAAACAACTGTTACTGTCATCTATAATTCCCATGACAACCAAGTGAAGCTCATAAAACTATCTTCTGTGCTGATGTTTGTTTTCCCGGGCTGTCAGTGGCAGTTTTCCGCAGCCCTCATCAACTTGGTTTTGCAGGTTTAATATTCATACACAACATTATCGTTTATCAGCAAAACAGGCAGGAAAGTGGAATTTACAATTTCCACCCAGCCACACTGCAGCTGTTCAGACTGATTAAACAGAATTACAGTTGTCTCTTGTTAATTAATGCGTATTTGGAGCTCCCTCAGTCAGGAGTGCTGTTGCGTCAGCCCCCCCCCCCACCCCCGGTATGGCTTTAATTGTGTAGTATGGTTTAAATACCTTACACTTAGCTATATAAATGATGTTAGATTAGCTAAATCAGTAGTGACAGCTGATGGGCTTAGCCGTATGTCAAGGGAAGGGCTTAAGAGTTTTTTCTCAGGTGGTTAAATAAAAAATGGTGTAGAAATGGAGGAGGAAGTGTGATGAAGATGATGATGTTTTATTTTGAAACTCTTGTCCAGATTGTCCCTCTTGTTGTTGTTGTTGTTGTTGTTGTTGTTACACCAGCCTTGGTGGTTTTTGAAAGCAGCAGATATCAGGCATGGTTCTGCCTTCTTGACATTTAGTTTCTGTCTGTCCTGTAGTGCATTAGTGAAGCTCCGAAATTATCAGTGCTGTATAATACATCATAATAATCATGCAGCCCGATTTTTTTCTTTTAAAGTGACTCTGTTTTGGCATGTTACTTAGTGCTGAGTTGAGTGCTTTAACTACATGGTTTTACTGTCAGTCACCTTACACCCTCCGGAGGAAGGAGAAGTTTGCAGCAGGAGTACTGCTCAAAAATACATGTCGCCTTTCAGTCTTTGTTGTCACATTTATTTAGTTTCAAGGTTAAGTGTCTCTCAGGTGTCAAAAAAACGAGAGCGTGTAGATGATTGTGCCATGGGTTCATTCATTAAAACAGCAGATGAATCATTTGCGCCTGAAAACCTTTCCAAAAAAGTCGTTAGTAAGGACACTGTTGCTGCAAAGTGTTTCAGGCGTTTATGTTGAAACTTTTGTGAGGATTACAGTTTGACCTAAGCTGAGGATTTTCTAATTCTCTGTCTGGCCATGATGACTGTTTGTAAATCCTTGTTAGAGTGACTCTCCAGGTGAGGATTTTAAAAGTTCTATTAATGCAGGGTTGTCCAGAATAAGTAAACACATGTTTCATCAGTCTCTGTGGGAGGACACTTTTTTTTTTTTTTTTTTTTTAGTTTGTGTAACACATCATCTCCAGGTTGGCGTTGAATGGCCAAAGGTTTAAGGACAGTATGCAACTGTTGTATCACATTCAAGCATATTCACACATGCATGCATAACAGTGTGATAGTAAATGGAGTGAGGAGCTTTGCAGGTACAACATGGAGAAAGCAGCACTTTTTCTGTGCAGACCAAATGCTGACTGCTGGAGCCTCAGCAAAGAGCTATGTGTCTTAACTGCTTTGCTTGGTTACATTGATGTTTTAATTACTTGACTCATGAATGCTAATTATATCACTGCTTAGCCATTGCCTGAAATGCCAATAGCAGCATCAAGCAATTTTCCCCTAGTCCATTTCCATTCACTGGGTTTCCATGGGGAAAGAGGCAAGATAAAGACGAGTTTCGATGTGAATTGATATGCTGTATATCTGTTCTGCAGATTATAATGCATCTGCTGCATTTTCATAGGTGTCCCATTTAATCTCATTTCCACATTGAGCTTCAATCTGGATGCATATAACTTGAAGTTTTTGAATTTCGGAGGCATTTTGATGTGTTTTTTGTTTTTAATGATGCCAAGCCCTTCATGGTAGAGTGGGTTGAGCAAGATGATCAATTATCATCCTGCCTTGGAGCCAATTAAAGGCCTCATCTCCCAGCTCATCGCTCTACTCAGCACTAACCTAACTTCTCTCAAGGACAACTGAAAGTGATGACGGGCTCCACTTGGAAATGTGTAAACAAAAGCAGTGGCGCGGAGCTGACAGGCTGCGGTATCCTTGTGAAGTGCAGCCCGTCATCATCAGTATCTGTCTGTGCACCTGGGAAACTGCTCTTCCAATCTAACTTTCCCTCCTCACCCCACCCCCACCCCACTCCTCAGGCCTCAGGGTCCCTTTGACTCCTGTGATCCTACGAGCCAGCTTGCATATCTATCTATAGAGGCATGCAGTTGCATCAGAGGCCCAGACAGTTGCTATGCAGCCAACAGAAGCATCTGGATCGACAGATTTGCTCTGCGCTTCTTTTCATACACAGTTCCAAGCAGTTTTCTTTCCTGACAAGACCTGGTTCAGCAATTCAATTTATTATGCTGGTGGTGAAAAACCATATTTGTCTCCGCCAAGAGGGTCATGATTTTGATCCTCTGTTTGTAGCACAATGACGTAAAAAAATCACAACTACCTTATTGAAACTTGGTGGAAGCTTAGGCCGTAGGTCAGAGAAGAATTGATCAGATGTTGGCGAGGATCGTTCCACCACAGGGGCATTTATAAAGCACCTTCTATTTTTGCTAAGTTCATGAGTCATGAAGCACGATCCCTCTTTCCTGCATCCCATGGCTCAAGAAAAATCTTACAAAATATGTCCTTTCATTTTCTGCTTGAGGAGATTTTCTACCATGTTGATTTTTTGCACCTTCCTACAGGTGAGAACAGAGTATTTACTCTCTTGAGTCACGCTTAGGTGTCCTCTTATTTCTGGAGTGCAGTGGTGGTGTGGTGTATGGTTATCATTTGAAAAGCAATGTGATTTAAAATACCATGTTTCTCACATCGCATGACATTGCAAATAAGATGACACCTGGTGCAAGATGTAATCTGTGACATTTCCACGCATGCAGACCTCAAGTTATGTGTGAAAATGTTAATATGACTGCAAATGCAATATTGCTGTAATAAAGACATTAGGCAGCACAGTTTTGACCCATTCAATCTGATCAACGTTCCTCAGTGGTAGGTTATAGCGCATCTCCAACCAATGGGGAATGTGCTGTTTTATGTTCAACATGCAGATCAGATTAGAATAACAGTCACATGATCATGATTTTAGATCAAATGAGCTCAGAAACGCCAGTCACATGTTTTGGAGTGAAGATTAGACGCTGTATTTCATGGCTATCAAAAAAAAAAGGCAAATTCAGTAAATAATAGCTAATACAAAGGCAGTGATCCTGCAACACATGCTGCCATAGAGTAGAGGTTTGCTTCCCTGCTCTTGCATACATTTGAGTACATTTGGATGTGTAGTGATCAGATTGAACTTAAAAAGGGAATGAGACCATATATGCCCATACTACAGTCTTCTAGCATGGGTAGATGGAGCCTGTTTCACTGGCCTGCAGATTACAGTGCCTATATTGCATGGCTGAACTTGACTTGGCTTCATTTCCCCACAATGTGAATATCTTCTCGTGGCCTTTCAACCTGGCACTCCAGACATCAGTGCATTTTTATAAATGCATCCCACTGGCCTTTCATGCTCTCATATCTGCCAGTGATAGGAGAAATGTCAAGCACACCCGTCAATATCACCTGGGTCTGCGAGAGTGGTTTTCTTCAGGAAGCAGCAAAATGAATGAAAACATCAGAGCCCATCATATTTTGTTGTAGCACCCTCATTTAAGTGCAATTCCTCACCTTTCTGTATCAGACAGAGGCTGGCGAGGTTGATAGTGGCCCCAACTGGATGCCAGATTGGTACAGGATGTGTCCTTGTTGCTCTACACTTCCACAAACCCATTTATTTGTGCTCTGCGGCTAAGAATGTTTAAGTAATCTCAGCTGAAATACTGCATACTGGGAAAATATATAGCTGTACTAATAAGGATGTGATGTATTAAAGTAATTTCTCACCACTGTGGTACCCAGGTTGAAATAATCAACAGATTGGTGTGAAAGCTGTGTTGTGCATGTCTTGGATTTTGCAGCTGTTGTTTTTCTTAATCATGCTTGGTTGTGACAAATTCTTCCCTTCCGCCGTGGACAGATTGTGACTCACGTCCGATGTAAGCAGATAATTATTTTGATAATTATGACAAATTGTGTAAGTAACTCAGAGAGTGAGCTGCTATGGCTACTCTGACTCACAACAGTGAAGTCTGTAGTCTGCCTTGTTGTTGGCACAAAATGCTTGTGAGAGTTCTGTTTGACCCACACTGCACTGAGGTGTCAAAGAATGCCATGCATTTCCTGAACTATTTTAAGCATCTAAAGCATTTTCTCAAAGTCACCCTGGCAAAATAAAAGACTACCAGATACTTCGTTTTATTTACCAGCTGCTCAACCCTCACAATACAACAAATGTTTCTTTTCATGCCTGACATACTTTATACTCACTGTTTTGTTTTTCCCGTGCCTTACTGTCATTGAGAAAAAAGCATCATAATGCATTCCTGTGACCTGAGCAAGAATCCTGGAAGGGCATTTTGAAAGGAAGGAAGGAGCACAGTGCTTTTTGGTCCACAGCCCAACACTGTGCATGCTTTATGCCCCACCTCCCCTAAAACAGGATGAAGTCATCCTGTAGCGGAGGATACACTGGAAGCCATAATGTAATGGTTATTCAATTGAGCAGTGAACGGTTCGGCTTTTCATCAAGATATCATTTCGGCAAATCCACAAATCCTGTTACATTTACATCATGGCGCTGTAATCCAGCGTCACTGAGTGTAATAACTAGTCATGGTTAGGTTTTATGCACAACCATCACACCACATGTGCCTGACAGTTATAGGTCTTCAAAATGATGGCCTTTAGCCATTGTTTGCTTATTTTCTTCTTCCCCTCCGTCTGGGAGGCTTCTCTCTGGTTTAAAGAGTCCCGACGGAGTCTGTTGTGTTTGTTGCTCGATTTGCTTTTTCTAGCTTTGCACCAGAACATCAGTCACATGATTCCACCAGGTTACAATTAGCCTGCAGACTAGTGCTGCAGCTCTGGTCACTGGGGAGTTGTAGACACATGGCTCTGTTTTGTTTAATGACAGTGTGTGTAGCTGAGTGTAGAAGGAGGGAGTCCTGGTGGGCAGGCAGATCGTCACACACCGATTAAAAGGAAACAAATTGAGTCTAAACTTGCATGCCATCTGAGACACAAATGGAGAATTTACATGAATCATTGGCTTTTTTTGCATTATGCAAACTCCAGATGTGACTAAGTTGTGATTTTTCGTATCAAAATGCAGTATAAGGTAGAGGTCACAGAGAGCAGATTTGCCTCTTTGTCAACGGTGTGTGAGTGCAGGCTGTTGTTTTTGTGTCTCACTGCAAGAGGCAGCCAGATTTTTGTCGTACAAACAGAGCTGCCCTGTGATCTGTGTGAATGCCCACCAGGAAGCTCAACACTTCCACTTCTTTTCTTCTTAGTGGGATTCCAGACTTCCATTTCATGTTTTCTGTGAATGAGAAATTAGTCTGCTAAATAATTGTAAGTGCCTTGTAATGTTGCTCAGATCTGTGTGTCGTCTTTTATGGCTATTGTTTGATAGTTAAAATTAGCTACTGTGATATAGGAACATGGGGAGACAGAGAGAGCCGCTATCTGCAGTTGTTTGGTGGAAAATAAGGAATGGCTTGGTTGCTCCAGGATTAAGGAAGTGCTCCCTTCCTGACAGGAAGTGTTTACAACTTGGTGACATTCCCTTTTTAACTTGACAAGTCTGCGCTTGCCCCCTCTGTGTGTAGGCTGGATTTTCTGGCTGCTGCTACTCACTTGCTAAAATATAACCAGGGTTAATGTTCTCAGCTGCTTCGACTTGAGCAATCGAAATGTCGGAAATAGTGACGAATGGTCACGGTTTGCGTGCTCCACTGGAGGCTCTTTGTGGCGACATGCTGGTGAATGTCCTTCACTCCTCTGAATATAGCCTCCCTCGCCTTTTTGCTATCCTGCTCTGAGAGGTGGGAAGCCACGTAGCAATGGCAACGCGTTGGGACTCCACCCTGCCTGCTCGCCCTATTGTCAGTCTAGGCGATATGCATGGGCCTCAGTGCATCCTCACCACACAGAGGCTATCTAAGGCCACAGAGCATCCAGCCTAAAACGTGGCGTTCTCACATCAAAAACTCTAGCTGTGTTTACGGCCAGACTGCAGCTTGTTTTTCTCTCTGCTCTGTAAATCACTTTCTGAAAATCAAAGTCTTCATCCCAGCGGATCTCCCTGTGCTATTTCGTGAGGCCCTACTTTCCTAATTGTGTCAGTTTTCATGTTATAGAAGCCATGATAATCAGTTGTGTTTCTCCCTATGCGTTGTGGGGAAAGACAGTTCGCTAAACGCATGTGTATGAGTCAGCAGAGTCAGCATAAATTCATTCAACTGTACCTCATTCTCTAATTAAAAATGAATATTAATAACTGTAATTGTCGTGTTGACGAAAACTGCCGTAGCCACACTGAGGACAGTTTGCTCGTTCACACCGGCACAGGATTATCCCATTTTATAAAATTCCACCATTCCATTGTAGCACCTGAATTATTCTCGAGCCTTGTGCCGCACGACTAACTGTATGTAGCAGAAACACTGCCAATAACTCAGGGACACACTGGGATGGGGGCAGAGGTAGGAAATTGGATTTTGTCAAGCGTGTCGTCAAGTACTTAATCTTGAATATCTGTCGCATATTAAGAGCACCTTCAGAGGGTGCAACCCACAGCCTCCTCCCTCTTCTCCACTGGAGGTCTTAAGTGGCTGTGTGGAGTGTGTTTCACCGAAGGAGGTCCTCAGGGACACGTTTGGGTGCGTTTTGTGCTCAAGAAAGATGCACTCATTCATCAGCAGACAGAAGCAGCCAGAGAAAGGACTGACCGAAAAGTGGGGTTACACAGTTCGCTGCTTACAGTGTTGAAATCCAGAGAATTACCCATCAGTGACATAGTTTACATGTGTTCTATTTTATAGCTTGACAGCATATTGATATACAACAATGGTTTCAGTTCAATGCCATAGTTGTGACCCTTTTAAAACTTTAAACAACACCAAATGTTTGTCTTTTTATGACCTGTTGGATACATTTTTATAACCATCTGTTAGAAAAGGGGAAGATAATCATTTGCTTAAGAAGATAAAATTGATTCATGTTTACTGGAGTTGAGCAATTGCTTAAAACACGTATTACACACTTTAGTATTTGTGAGCAATAATACAACAAGGTGCATTATGGGATTCTGTTAAAAAGCACATTTATCGGTTAAATACCAAAAGCATAAGAGGAGCAAAACAAGTAACGCTGGTAAATCCAGCTGTCTGTCGACAGACTGCTGCTCAGCTTGTATTAGCTAAAGAGATAGTCATAAGAAATGTGATTATTTGTATATACAGCTGTATATGGTCTCTCATGTTAATATGATGCTGTGTGACTGATGATTTAATCAACTCTATCACCAGCTGTAGTTTAGTCACAGCAGGCGTATATTTGCACTGACACGGAGACCTTGCCTGTTATTGTAAAAGACAGAGATTTGACATCAGTGGAAGGTTTACGATAAGAAAGTCGACAGTCGAGAAAATTATAGATGATTAGAATATCCTATTTATAACTTCTTAAACTCAAAGTTTAGTCAACAAACTTCATGTTTAATGTGAACGAGCAATAGACGTTAGATGTTAGAAGTACTGATGAAAACTGAAGTGATACCTCAGGTACCATGTGTGCAAATCATGCACACACAGCACCTGATCTGTGCTTACATAATCCAACCCATACAGTGAGGATGCAGAGACCATCTAAGTGTATGTGATATATATTACACCCTTGTCCTTTATGAATTGCTGGTGCTTTTCCCACTGAAGTGTGGTGCATAGTATCAGTGTTGCTGCTGCTGCATCTGGAAGCATTCCCATGCAAACCACGATCAACAACAGGCAAAACCCTGTGTGCCAAAAGAGACGGCTTCAACCGGGCTTCCGTGCGTAAGCTCCCCCACATGGCCAAGAGTGCAGAGATCTAAAGAACCAACATTTAATGTGGTCTGAATCTTAAAGGCAGTGTGCGTAATAAATAAGTCGGCAGCCAGAAGTGAAGCCGTTCTTTGAACAGCACAGGGAGACATGGGAGACACATGTGATACTGTAATCCTTAAAACATGCAGTCAAGGATACATTGTGCGTAGACCATAAGAACCTTGCTAATAAGACAAGATAAGATAAGAATTACTTTATTAATCAATGGTAGTTTATGATGGAGAAAAATCACTTTTGAAGCTGAGTGGTATGGGAAGAGGTTTGTCATAAGTTGCCTGCTTTTGTTGATTCACAAGGATGAGTAGTGCGCCTATGAACACCGAATAACTACTGTTGAATCATCCAAGAGCAATGATGTCCAATTAAATTAAAAGCAGAGCAAACAAATGCCTGCCTGAAAAAAAAAAGATCTTTTTTTGTTTATCTCCAGTGAAGTGCTCTTCATCAGTGTGTGGACTGGAGTAGCTTGTGGTAGCCTGATTGTGGAAGAAAGTGTTTATAGCAAATGTAATAATTAGATTAGCTACCTCTGCAGGCTCCTAAGCAGGTTTTTAGAGGAGACACATCCCTCTTCCAAGCTGCCTGAGAGGCAGAATGCTCCTGCAGCACCCGTGTTTCTGCGGGAACATTTCAATAAAGTTTCATTAATGTCAGCTCTGTGGGATGGGGAATGCACGCCTGCACTGTCTCTCTTTTACAGGCAAACCAGTTTTCCATCTGCCTAATCTGTGTCTGGAGGTGCAGAACCCGGTCGGGCTCTGTCTTCACAAGGGGGCCTTCAATGAATTGTAACCAGATTTGCACCCGCTTCTTAGAAACATGAAAGTATCTTATTGATAGTAACTGCATTATGTCAACAGAGAAGCTGTGATCATTTTTGCTCAGATACATTGCCTTGAGGGCGTGTCTCCTGCCAGTATGTTCTTTCTGGGAAATTTTGGCCAAGTTATCTGCAGATGACTGCGGAGTGTGCACAAAGCATTCGTCCTGTGTTTATAGACAAGGATTACTAGGGGCAGATCTCAGCAAAAGCACTTCAAGCAGCCACAGCTTGTTGAGTTTTGCTTCACATGAACATTTTGGACATTTTTCCATCCGTGAGGACTGAACATGCTAGTCATGGCAGCTCTCATCTGTAGAACAATTTTTTAAAAAGTGCGTCCACATCCTTTGTCTTCTCTCCCCTCCCGACTTCTCATCTTTAAAATGGGTTTCTGTCCTGACAATAGTGGCGTGTGTACTTTTTTTTCATAGTTGCTCTGAAGAACAAAAGAGAAATAGGAGCAAAGAAATCCCTTTGTAAAGTCCTAGATGCAATTGAGCTGCTAAGCACTGAGTTGTATTAGGTTATCAGTGGCTGAAATCCCTTGTGGCGTGAGACATAAATCACACATGTCAGTCCTCTTTCTTTCTTTTCCCCCCTCCTCTTTCATTGTACAGCCTGCTGACTTTTCTTGGAGTCTCAGATGGGCTTCAACCTTGACTAGCCCCTGCTGCATTCAATCCTTCCTGGACCAGCCATGACATTAATATCATATTCCTGTCTGCACTCATTCAGCACGAGCACCGTCTGTTTTCATCTACGAGTGTATCTGAGAGCTTTTTTTCTGGTCGTTGAATGGTATAATGGAGCAATGGATGTGTAGCTTGTTCAAATAAAAAAAAAACAGAGAAATGAAGCAGCCTGTTTTCTAATTGTTATAACCAAATTTCCATTCATGTGCTCAAATTTCAACTAATGCATTTTCTGACATTTTTATTATTTTGCTCTAGATGATATGATAGGCCGGCAACAACATTCTCCCTCCATTAAGGAGAATTTTATCTCATATTTTCTCACTTATAACAGAAGATCGGGGGCCCAGTCGAATTGTAATCCTAGAACCTCAAGCGTCGTTAAACAATGAGCCAAAGTGGCAGGTGCCTGTTATAAGCCCCCCCCCCCTTCACTAATGTTCTCCCTCCCTTCCCACTGATTTGAAGTCAGCCTCACCGCCTGAGAACCGCAGTGCATTTCAAGAAGTCTGTTGCGAGCTGCCAGAGCTCTGGCAGGTGTAAGACATGGCCAACCTGGGATCTGAGCTGTGGAATGAAAGTAATTGAGTGAGTTCTCCCTCTCTCTCTCTGTCTCTGTCGCTCTCCATGCTGCAGACCAGTAAAGGACCAAACTACTACGGGGACATGGCCTAAGCCTGTGAGGTGGCTTTGTGAGATTTATATAGGCTTACATCACAGCTTAGCAAAGACCTGATGTACTGAGGGAACTGCAATCTTGTGCTGAAGGGGGAATTTTACTTTCATGACAAGTGTGGCTTGGCTGTCGTCCTGACACACCCTGGCATGCCACAAGGCAGATGGTGTGTCCCCAGGCAAAGCCACCGCTCTCTCACAGGCACCCCACTCCTCACAACCCCATGCTCCTTCTGCTGTCAAGTAGTTATTAGTGCACAGGGACAGGAAGGACATTGGAACAATTTGGAAATATTAACCACATACTCCACCCAAATCTGAACAGGGCTACAGGGGCTGGGTGCCTCATAAAGGCAGTCTGTTGTTGCTGATCTAAATAGTTGATGGTTCAATCCCCTGTTTCACTGGAGGGATATTGTGCTTGCTAATAGATGACAATACAGCAATGTAGATGAACATTGTAAATGAATGAATGTGACAGTGGGTGGAGCTGACTTGAAAAAAAAACCCATTCATAAAAAGGTACTTTCTAAAATGTGTCACATTGTTACATAAAAATGAAAGTGAAATAACTAGAGGCAGCTGACTGGAACCACCAACACCAACTTCTTTTCATTTCGTTTTTATCCAGCAGTACAGGTAGGCTGGAAACTGGTTTGTCATTAGCTTAAATTAGCTTTTTAATGGGGAAAGGAAAGTTGACTGAAATAAGCACAAGCCAGGTGCTGAGCTTTTACTGCCCTACTTGTATGCTTGTTAAATGTTAATCTTTTTTTTTTTTGCAGCTTAAGCTGTTTGATGACAAGCCCCTGTAACCCTCTTTGAATATAGTGGGCACAGGAGCCAGAGTGTACACAGAGTTAAAAGCTGTGGACCTACTCACGCCTAACCAGATTAGAACATCAGAATTTTAATTGAGAAGCGGTGGATGCAGGTACTTTCTGATGTGTTATAATACCACATTATCTTGTGTTTTAATGAAATCCAGAATATTTTACTCTAAATATGAGACAGAAATGAGGAGGCTCTCTGCAGAAAGTATTTTAGGAGGGTAGAACAACAAAGGACTGATTACTGATTCCTGTTTTGCTTTCAGTGTACCAGCATGCCTATCAGACTTTTGTTGTGCCTGATTTTGATTGCTTTGGGAGGGTAAAAAAGGCGAGTCAAGCACATGTATTAGAGTGACAAGCTTCTAAGTGAAGTGTTGTGCCTTGTTTGCCTGAGAGGTACGAGGGAAATATTGTGTTGGAGTCTGAAATCCAAGCTTTAGTCTTAGTGATTGCATTTAATTCCAGGACATCATTCTGTGTGATGCTATCAGACGTTTTCATCACACACCCTGCCCTTTATTTGTCCCGCATTATGTCAACAGGAAAGGCAAAAGATGATGTCATGTGTTTGGAGTGGCTCCAGTGCAACATAACTCAATAACTGATTACCATTGTTTCCTGAAACATGCCCAAACATCCTCTGGCTAATGATGAAGGTGCGATGAGGTGTTGAGACAGGAGATGTCTAAGGTGACAGCACTCAAACGCTGGAAGATGCAGCATTTGAAAGGGAAGGGTTTTATCACTTTTGTGGACTCTGGTCTGAAAACCTCCAGCCACTCTGCCCATTTGACTGCAGTCCACATACTGTTGCAGAGGCCTTCATCCCTACCATTTAGGTGATTCATATGTTTTGTTAGTGAGGGCTACTTATTCTTAGGTCTGGTCTGTGTTTGCAGTGACTCTATCTGAGGTGGGTTTGGCACATAACGCTATGATTACCGATGACTGCGTTTCCATGCAACAAGGTGTGAGATGGTAATGATGCTGTGGCTGCAGTGCATAATTTTGCAGAGAGTTTCAGGGATCTCTGGGGCCACAAAGACGTTGCTTATCAGACTGTTGGAATCCTAATTAAACTTGTGAGTGAAATATGTATATTTTTTTGTGGCACAAAAACAAACCAGGACAATGTTTGTATTGGACCCCCCCCCTTTGCTTGAATTCACAGAAGCAAAACATTTGAGGAACCCATAATTATGCTGTGGCAGAAAAAAAATTCCTAGTTATTTTCCCCAAAACAGATGGAGAGGGGATATTGAAGATGGTGGATTTAACACACAGTAGCTGCTATGAAACACATCCGAGGTACTTCCTTTTGCCATTATTGCCTAATCCATGTATAGTGCAAATGATCTGTGCAGGAATATACCTGCCAGCTTTTCTCTGTCACTAAGCAGCTTACAAATTATCCCCACTGAAATTTCTAGCCTTTAACACTTGGAAACTTTTCAAAACCTCTTCTTTTTTTTTTCTTTTTTTTTTTTTTTTTTTTTTAAAAAAAAAAGATCACTGACACTTGTCCTTGATCGGTATTGTAATAATGTTGGTACTTTCCCAGCTGAGAAGTCCCACAGTTGGAAAGGTGTTTAGATATATTTTCAGCACACTTCCCTGTGGCTTGTGTGTGTGTGTGTGTGTGTGTGTGTGTGTGTGTGTGTCACTCTCTCATGGGTGGCCTGCATATAGCAGTTTGCTTCTGGGAAGTGTTTGCTCTCTGTGGCAAAGCTTGTCTCAGGAAAGGTGGCTAGGTGGAGGCACAGCACGGCGGGCATGAGGCTCAGTCCACCCCCAGTGTGCCCCGCCCGGCCCCATCCACCAGATGAGTGATGAGCTTGTTTATAATGAGACCAAATCCCTTCCTGTTAGGCATGACTCACAGGGTGTAGTGCCAGTCATATATTTACGTGCTCACTTAGGTGTTTGCATAAGCGACTCCATGTTTGCGCACTGGTCTTAACCTTAGAAAACTATTTGCTAACATGTTTCCAAGTTACAGAACATGTGGTAGCCTTCCCCTACGCCAAACAGATCGGCATGAACCAGACTGTCAGGTGCCTCAACAGAGAAAATGTCCATTTTCCAACAGCTGGCCCAAACCTCTGCACTCACACCCCGTCATTAGATCTAATGTCCAAGTGAACAGATGGCTCAGATGGGAGTCTATTTCCTTTGAAAGGGAAGATCTTTACTTTTGAAACAGCGTTCTGGTAGATGAAGCAAACATTTCAAGGAAACAAACACCCCCCCCCCCCCCAAGGCACTATAGATGCGGACTGTTGCTCCTCTCCCTGAAGGTTTCAGCTGTATTTCTGGGTCCCAGGACATCCACCTAATTGCCATCCACTGCACAAAATGCTCAGCAAAAGAGCAAGACTGCAATTAGCCGTGGCTCACTGCCAGCTCGGCGTAAATCTGCCAAATTGTTTCTCTTAAGAAAGTTGAGCAGTTTTTGGTCTCTTTCCCCTACTTTTGAAATGTAGGCCTGTCACTGGGCTATCATATAATTAGGTAGACCAGCAGTAACGGGGAGCATGCTGCAAGGCTTAAAGCTGAGGCATTGTGGTGGTGTGCTGAGGCATACAGAGGTGGGTTCTTATTTATGTGTTTCTCCCTTTATCCCCTGGTCAGCTTTGCGGATATCAATTGGCCCTGTCTTAGACCTCAGCAGTATCTGTCACACAACTCTCCTCACACCTACCCATGTCATAGTGTTCAATAGAGCAGGAAAATAAATTTCACTTTTTTTTTCCTTCTCCCAACACCTCACCTTTACCTCTTTTCCTTTCCCTCTGCAGCTCATTATCCTTGAAGACTACGCAGACCCTTTCGACGCTGAGCAGGCTGGTGGCACACAGACCACCACAGAAAAAGTGACAACAGAGAATGATGGCTACATGGAACCATACGAAGCCCAGAAGATGATGGCAGGTAGGTCAAGACATTCAGTTTCCTCTTTGATTCCTTAGTTTTTCTTCTTCTTCTTTTTTTTTTTTTTGACTCGGTTATCTCTATCCATCTTCACTTTTAGTAATTGCAGGTTAAGTGATGGGAAAGGGATTTGTGCTTTTCCTCTGACTTCATTTTTTATGTCGTAGCACAGTGTTAATTAATATGCTGTCTGATTTTGACCCTATGTTTCCAAGCTTGGAATTAATGAACAGCCTCAGAAGGCCAAATGTCAATTTACATGGCAGGTGCAGCAGAGCAGAAACGACCTGTGTGTCATGGAAGGTGTCAAAACATTTTTCAAAAGCAGCAACTTTGCCCCCAGAAATAATACCAAAACGTGCAAGTGATTTCAAAAACATACCTCAGAGGTGTAGGACCAATAAAGCAAGGGATGCTTCTTACGTGTTTATTTGACTGAACTGCGTGCACGTGGAGGCAGCCAGCCACTTGCAGGGATTTCCAGGAAGGCTTTTTTTTTTTCGCCTTCTGGGGACAACAATAGCTGTGTGCTAACATAAGAATTCTGCCGAACCACATTCTCCACACAGCTTTGTCAGAGTACACATTCATTCTGTGGCTAAATGAGCACAGCAATGACAAAGAACAAAGAATGTGCAGAGAGGGAAAAGAAAATGATGAAAAATGCGGAGAAAACAAAACATGTGGGGCTTGTTTTCCTCTCCTGCACAGATGTGTGAGAAGAATGCTTCAGAAAAATGTTTACAAATGTCAGATCCCAAGCAGATTTTTATGGAGCCAGAAGATATCACTGTTTAGACCTTTGATATACTGACAACGTCAAATCATCTCCCATATAACGGTGCCTCTCAAACTCCCGCACGTGCTGTATTCTTATGAACACACATACACCCACTTGCTCCCATAGCTCCCACAAAGACAGGACATGAATGTCTCTGTCCCTACTCAGTAATTTCCTTTTAATGGGCCTCCAGACAATCTCTTGTTTTCATCTGTCTTACTTGTTTGACCTCTGACCCAGTCGTTGCCTCAGCTGAGTGTAAAATCTGAAGATTTATCGTCTCTCTCAGGTGGAGGAAAGAAGAAAAAAATAGCAGAACAAGCCCCCCTTCAGTATCACTTGAGTCTTGAGCTCATTCTGAGATTTTTTCTGCATTTCAAAATGAAACCTGTCACGGCTCTGCGTTAGGGTGTATTGCATTTGGCAGCAGTTGTTCATTTGATCTGATGTTGTCCTCTGAAGTTCTCTTTTTTTTGTGGAGGGGGGGTCCTGGTTGTGCTTGTCTTAAAAACTGTGGGTAGAGTTGTTTTCAGACTCCCTGCTTGTATCCATCATATCTGTTAATCACCAGTTCTTTTTTTCTGCTGTTTTAACTGAGCTAGCAGGACGTTGTTTTAAGTCGAGCTGTTAGTGGATACCTGCAGCTCTGCTGTCATCCTTTTGATATTGGTAATCATCCATAGATTTATTCCCTAAGGATGGATGATGATGATACTTGATAGTGTAACTTGCAAACATTGTGATTATGTGATAGTCATGGCCATATTGATGATAAGACATACCGTAAAATTCGGAATATAAGTCGCACTGGTATATAAGTCGCAGCCTATTTTTCAGGGTCTCAAAGTGGGAAAACAAGGTTTTCTATTGCTATTTGTTAATAAAAATGTTACACAACTCATTCCATGTATATTTCATATCCATGTACATTTAGCGCCATATAGCGTATTTAGCGTTTATTAGCGTTCCAGCGCAACCTGTCCATGCACATGTGTGTGCACGCGCGACCGACCCCAGCAGGAGGCGGGGCTGACTGACAGAGATGAGAGATGGTGAAACACTGTTAACAATATTATTTTCTTTGAGAGACGATAGCGGATGCAAACGAGTCTGGTGGGAAACACCATTCCGCTTACATCTGTGTTTGTGTGGTTTGGCCGATCAGATCTCAGTGCGTCTTGGGTGCGTTCTGTTGTCAGGCGCTACCTGACTGCGGTCTGATCACTGGTGTATAGGTCGCACCGGTGTATAACCCGCACCCAACTTTTAAGATGAAAAAAAAGGGGAAAAAAGTGCGACTTATACACCGAATTTTATGGTAATAAGTAGGCCTTTGTTAAATGTGTTTGTGTAACACTGGGTGTTTCTGTGATTTAACTATATGATATTGTGTTTCTGAACCAAATCAGTCACACAGTATGTTGATGATTCTCTTGAAACATTTATGTATCTCTGGTGGAAACACAGAGCTGCTCCTCAGTAATGCCCATCTCCACATTCACACAGTTACACACATTCACACTGGGGTGCTGTTAAGGTCAGCCCCACTTGTGCAGCTGTGGGTTAAATGCTTTGCTCAAGGGTGCCTCGATGATTTAACGAGGGTCAGGCGCTGCTACCACTCTTTCTCTCTCTCACTGCTCATGGCCGGATTCTTCCAGATTCACTGCTGCATCTCTCACCCTGACGGTGCGCTGGTCAGGCAGAACTGCATGCTCAGAATTTAGTAGGCACTGCTGCAGTGTAGCCAAGAGAGGAGCTCGCCACTGTGAGGCTCGCATCTTCCTCTCTGTCTCCTTCTGTCACTACTGCTCTCTCTCATCTCGTCCCTTTCACTCTCCAGACAACTGTTTTGTTTTGCTCACTGACGACTTGAATTGTTACCAGTACTTGAGGTGTATTCTGTTGGCTGTAGATGGAGCTGAAGCTCTAACAGCCTCCATAACTTCTCAGCTCTTGCTCCTGCAGATGGGTTCGGATGAACCCCAAAACCCCAAACACGCCGACACATCAGAAACTTCACTATTTATGGCCGTCAAAGCAAGTTTTTAATTTACCGCCAGCCCAATTCTTGCCATCTATAAAATGGTTAGTCAACCTCCTCATAAACAAACTCTGTCTCAACTTGTAAAATTCAGTGTGTGTGTGTAAAGGACAGTTTCTTATAAAACATGTTTGCAGTTAAAGCTAAAGAAGTGGACTGAAAATAAATCAGTCTTTTTTAGTGTGCCTTCACAACCTTTAGGTTTCAAGTTCGAGCACAAGATTTACTTTGAGCTGCTGACACACACACCCACACACACATCTTAGCACTGCCAAGTTTTTTTTATTATTTCCGGATACACCACAGTGATGTATTATTCAGTATATACACATATATACTTTGTATATATACTGTATGTGTCTGTGTATATATAGGGAGAGAGAAAATTGAGGAAACGTTTCCTGTTTAAGTTTTATTAAGGAAGCTACAGTGATGATATGGAGCCTGAATTAAATCTTGCATTATTAGTTCCAAAATCTGCAGCTGTTTGTCTTCAGAGAAAACTGTTCCTTGTCAAAACCATCAGACACTGGATGTTCAGGATGGTGAATGAACTGTTCTAAACCTACAGAGCCAGCTAGCGCAATGTGTACACCAAGTCTGCATGTGACATAAGTCCTTTTCTGCACAAGCATGTGACATCATTGTTAACAGCAAGTATGAGGTCAGTCTCATATACTGATTAGAAAAGGCTTTTTCACTGCTCTGCATTTTATGAGCCATTGCAGTGTAATGTGTGAAACAACCTGGTTGATTATTAAGCTTTGCCATGATTTTACGGCAAGCTTCTGTGATCTCATGTGATCTCGTAGTCGGTGGAAGAGCATTCTTTGTAGAGGGGAACGAGCGGAAAGGCTTGTTGCACAAGAAAAGCCACCAGCCATAAACAAGCCAATCAGCCGCGTGCGTGTGCCGTCTCCAGACACTGACGTGATTCTTTTCATTGAACTTTATTCTGCCTTGGACAGAGAGACTGATTTGCATGTCGTGTAACTCCATGTTGTAAATAAATCACAAAACATCACATGGCTGTAAAGTCAAATTATGTAGAAACCGGATGTGCTATTTTGAAGACAGAATTATAATTCCTTGATTACACAACATTCACACCTTAAACACACAAACACACACATTCAACCACATAGTGAGAGGTGTGGCGTGTTGTATGGCCTGAGGTGAAAAGTGCCACAGCTGTTTACATAACAGTGTGTGTGCTCCTGCTGTGGGTGTGTGTGAGCATGTGTGTGCGTTTGTCAGCACGCACACCATTGTGCACATATGCGGGACTTGTGCGCAAGTGTGTGAGCTGCATCGAGTGGCGCTCGTGTCAGTATGTGTGCTCTGTGCTCCATGCCTCTCTCCCTCTCTCCCAAGAGCCATCCTCGGTGAGGTTGAGCTGGCTGATTTATGGGCCTGCTGGAGGGGCATGTCACGACTTCCTTAACCTGAAAAGCCCCCCCCCCCATCCCACATAAGCTGCTCCACACTGGCTGCAGGCAGGGGCTTACTGCACCACCTGCAGTTATGTGAAGACATGTGCACAACCACTCTGTCTTTATGACGTTCCCTTCCTGCGTGTGTGTGTCTTTTCATGAGTGCCTCAAATGTTTGTCATGTCAGCCACTGCATGTGCTATCTTTGTATCCATGTAAGTCTGTCGAACGTGTGCGTGAGCCTGATTCTTTTTTTTTTACCCCTCATTGTCAGCTGGTGTTCTGGCATGTTGAGTTATTGTATTGAAGGTGTGTGCAGGTAGGTGTAGGTATTTTAAATGCAAGGTTGCGCCAGATTTCACAATTACTCATAACCTTCTTTCTTTATCTCATTGCCCCCCACCCCCACCCCCCCAAACACACACACACTGCCTCAGCTGTCAGCTAGGTCATTCTCCACATACCTCAACGTAAGCAGCAGCACCTAATCATAGGAGGAGCTGATGAAAACAAAGCTAGCATCAACCTTTGCGATGTTACTGTATCTGCTCCACTTGACTCCGTTCCCTCGTACATTGTTGTAGCTGTTGAGACTTGTTACACTGAAAAGTACGAGGGGCTGGGCTAGTATCTGTCAGTCTGCATCGAGCCATTTCTCAGTGAACACACACTCATCCTCAAACTCAGACCCACTCAGTCAGTCAGTCAGTCAGTCAGTAGTCAGTCAGTCAGTCAGCAGCCAGCTAGACGGCCATGTGAGAGTTTTCCCACAGTGCCGAGGAGGCCTGTCCTACAAACCACTTGCATGATTGAGCTCTCCCAAACAAACACACTCCTGTCCAGTCCTCAAACTGTAGCAATACTACTGCACCTAAAGTGTGTTGAGGTGTGTGAGAATGTGAACGTGTGTGTGTATATGGAGGTGGGCGAATCTGACAAAAATATCCCCTCTGGTGTGAAATACTTAATGCCAGTGGTGAATTTATTAGACACTGTGTCAAAGTTGCAACCTCAATTTCTCCTCATCATGTCTTTCAGGTCATGCTCAGTCATTTAGCAGCAGGAGAGTTGTGCAACAGGGCCAGAATGCCTGGGGGGAAAAAACCTTGATACTTTCCATAACGGTTGACTCACGGTGGATGGGTGATCACTATTTCTCTTTCTCTCCCTCCGTCTGAGAAATGTGCTGGGAAATGTCTCCCGGCACTGGCACCTCCTGCACCACACTCCCAGTGATGTGGAGACAAGTATCCAGTGCCAAGGAGATGAGTCATTAGCAATGGAGTTGATTATTTCAATTACTCATGATAGTGTGGCACTAAGCCCCCTGTT
Source organism: Caranx ignobilis (assembly GCA_021432705.1). Lineage (NCBI taxonomy): Eukaryota > Metazoa > Chordata > Actinopteri > Carangiformes > Carangidae > Caranx > Caranx ignobilis. The sequence goes on from MU270012.1 coordinate 39,924,078, forward strand.
GGCTCTACAGGATAAATGCCAGGAATATTACCAATTTGGCAACAGCTTGAGTGGATGAGGGAGCACATTTAGAGGTGGGGACACTGAGAGAGAAAGAGAGATGATGATGATGATGAGGGAGATTACATCAGAGAAATAAAAGGAGAACTGAGCATGAAGACTTACAATAAAAACAGAGACCTATGAGAGAAACCTTGAGGCAAAGACAGTGGGGAAAAAAATTCTATTACAGCACCCATGGCTTAGTTTGTGGGGACAGTTTAAGAGAAAAGAATGGAGGCGTGAGTGGTTTCCATCTCCTCCTCACTCACTCACACGAGTGAAAACTCGCTCCGGGCAATGGCAGGTACATGTGGCGGCACATTTCCTGGCCTGCAACCCTGCTTTTATTGCCCCGAGCTGTAACTTGAGGAATATCCAGAGCATGTACCGACAGTGGCACTTTTACAAAGGTTAATTTTGGGTTTTTTTTTTCCAGAATGACTTGGAAATATCTCTGATTATATGGGCATTGTGGTTTAGTGTGTTTATAGTTTATAACATTTTATAATATCTTTGGTCTCATTTTCTTTTCGGTCTCATTTGTGGGTTTGCCTAAGTAATTACCTTATAAACAGATTTATACATTACCACAGCTGATTATTGGCAGCTATAAATAAGCATGGACTGCAAGGCCAGTGGCTGAAAGCTGTACAGGGAAGTGAATAATTAACACCCTGCTCTGTCCTCTCACATCGCACAACAACTTAAGGCTATGCAATCTACTCACTGCAGCCTTTATTTTGACACCACTGCGTTAAATCTTTATCTTTATGTCTTATTAAGAATGTATGTACTACTTACATGGGTACATATATTAACACATCATCCAGGCAAAATAAGAAAGTAAAAAAAAAAAGGAAAGCTTGCAGGTTTAACAATGAATCAACAAGTTGTGACAGACATGAGGTGAACATATGACGTGGGAGAAGTTTCCATGCACGAGTCACTGCTGAGTATAACAGGAAATGTTTCTGAGGTCACTGACACACAGACTATTTGATTGGATGAGGTCACAGCATCCTCCACATTTGGCTAACTTAACCAGGCATCTAAATCATATAAACATAAAAATGAGATTATTATTTATCACCTTGAAGACAAATGGTGGAGAGCCGAGAGCTACTAAATGACCAAGGCAGCCACGCCAGTCATAGTCTCACAGTAGGATCTATATTTATGCACTGGGGCTGTAATCAAGACTTGCTGATACATGCTTTGTGGGGAATGATGACTTTTGTTTGCTCAGTTGACTGATGACACAATGTAAGAATAGTGTTGAGTACATTTGGGTGCTGCAGGGCAAAGTAAGTTAAGGCCAAGAAGGCAGAGCAATAAGTTCTCTAAATGATGACGTAAGCTGCCCTGCTGCAACACAGCAGGTAGTTTGAAAAAGTAGGAATGTTTGTTTTCCAATACTTAGCTAAGCCTCCTTTTTACGTACAAGAATATGTGGTATTAAGTTCCCAAATAAATAAGACAGGGTGTTGAGTTATTTAAGAGAAAACAGTGAAACAGTGTTCTCTCCCATCCTGCTCCCTGACGAGTCACTGCATCTCAACCGCATTCACTGGTTGCCTTGGTATTGCAGACGCGAGCTACCCACTTATGTCACATCTACGTGATCGCATGAGAAATGACTGACAGTTGTTACACACTGATCTGACAGGGTGGTACTAAGTGAGGCAAAAACTAGTGCTCTGCAATGCCAGAACTGGTGTCAGGTGGTCTTTCTTTTTCTTTTTTTTCTTCCTCTTCTTTTCTTGGCTTGGTACTATTGTTGGGGCCATATTATTTTAACTTTTAAAAATGGCCTTGTCAGAAAAATGCATTATGTAATCCGAGCAGAGTTGGGCTGTATTTCTAAAGAAACAGGACAGGAACAAGATCCCCCTGGAGTCAACCTGAGCTTTCACAGTGCAACTGCAGCTCAATCTGAGCTACTTTGTTAGAAAACGTCATTTTTACAAATGATAATTCAGAAAACAGATGTGATGATGTTTCACAACATACAGCTGTGACAAGCTGGGGTTGTCTGTCATGAATTTATTCTTCATCCTTTCTGAAGACTTGAACTGATGGCAGATATGAACTAAGTTATAAAAGAAAGATCGACTAAGTTTCATGATATACAAACAACTCTCCTCCTAAAGTTACCTGCAGATTCCCTTCTCGTGCTCTGCTTTCTCCATTATGTCATTGTCATTATCTCACTGATCTTTGGTTTTTATAGAGGACCCTTAACTTTAAAAATATGAGGGGATTTCACTGCCAAATAATTAGCTTCAACAAAAGACACTCACTTTTTAAATTAGCATGGTTTGGCTGTTTCCTTGTTTTCCTTGGTCGTTACTAGTGGCTCAGCAGCAAATCTCACCTCATTAACTGGTGCTGTAGGGGAACTCAACCATTCAAAATGTTCCAAAGAGCTGTAACTTTTTTTGTGACAGTCACTGGCCAGAAGAAGAAGAAGAAGAATGAGGTTGTAGCTGCTGTATTGTGTCAAAAAACAGCATGCATGGTCAAAACATTTCCTGCTTTTAAAATGATGTGCTAAAAATAGTTTTGTGTGTTTCCCTCACATTGACAGTGACATAAAGTCCAGCGGGTTATCGCTGTGTTTTTGTGTGTGTGTGTGTGTATGGCCTACTAGGTAATGGCCAGCAGCCTCTGTGGCGTGAAGGGTTATTTGGCGAAACTGTGGAGCGGAAGGTGTAGGAGGTGGGAGGAAAGGAGAAGAGCAGGATGACTGACGACTTATTGATGAAACGAGAAATCTCAAGCTGCAGCCTGATAACTCCCTCCCCCTCACTTAGCGATGAATGTCACCCAGCACTGGAGCTCAGACAATCCCCTCTCAGCTTGTGCATGGTTTTGGTGCCGGACAGATGTCAATATATTTGACATTTCCTCTAGATATTGACACATGCACTGCTGCTTAGAGTGATTAGATTACCTGTCATTATTTGCAGCAGTCCTCTTTTTCCAAAGTGCACAATCATAGCAATGAGCTTTGAGATTTTTTTAAGAGCTAAACATAGTAACACAATAACTGCAAACAATGACTACAAACTAGAAAGGATTTTATATCATTTCAAAGGATGTTGAAAAGAATGGGAATTTTTGACTGTGATTTTTTTTAACATTATTATCAGAAAACATTCTCAACTTCCTGCTCCTCCATGTCGGCAAGGGTTGTTTTTCTCTGTCAACTTAATAACTTTGGGTTTTGGACTATAAGTGGGACAAGATAAAAGATTTGAAGACATGAATGAGTGAGTCGTTAAAATGGTCTGCATTGTTTATCAAACTGCTAAAACATGACCAAGCAACTGTAGCTCATCAGAACCTGCAACAGCTGCTTGGCAGAGCCATGCAGGTTGGCAAAATGGAAACTAAGGATAAAGCGATTAGATCAAAACCGCACTATGAAAACTCACACCTACTCAATTCTTCATAAATGCTTTCGGCAATTTTAAAGACGGTCTGTCATGGTGCAACTGATAATGCAACAGACAACAGTATGCCTCTGGCTCTGGCCGTTGCTACATGGAGGCATAAAAGCACTGCATAGGAACGCCCATCAGAACTACTGCACGTCCTTTCTCCAAGGCTGGTGTGTGGAGATGTATTTGGTGCTTTCCCAGGTAAAATGACTGGTTAGCAACCAAACAGAGAGCTGCATTTGAAATGCACAGGATACAACTTGTAGAAAGCTGTCATGCATTTTTGTTTTCTTCCTTGTTTTAGCTTCATTTGAAGGATTGATTTATCTCTTGTTCTTTCCATCTGTCACACCTCTTTCCACCATAACCTCTCCCATGTGGGGTGAACATCATTAAACAAAGAGACCTTGAGAGTTGCACAGAGCATCCTTGCATGTGAACATATTCAGTAGTAGTTTAGAAGTCTTGACAGTCTCTTCATTGTTACATCTCTGGTAAGAATACTTTTTGTTCTGGCTCTTGAACAGGCTGACTGACATGCACATAGACCCACAAATGGACAAAGACAGAGAACTAGCGCCATAAATGAGATGAAATGGTGTGTACTGGCAAAAGCAATCCAGCTGGCCTCTGATATCCCGCTATGCCAGGCCGTGCCAAGCCATGCCAAGAGGAGGATGGATGCGATGGCAGCACCACTATCCATCCATTACAGCTGAGTGTGTAGGGAGGGGCTGGGGCTGGGGCTGGGATTGGGAGGGGGGGGGGGGGTCGGCAGCCACTCTGGCGCAAGTTGGAGGTGCTGAAGTCATTCATTTTAAAGGTATGATTAATGACACCATTAATCCATGTCTGGGCCACTGCAGAGGAGGACAGGGCAGAATTCCTACCCACTGTCGGCTACCTGGGGCCAGCGGCACACACACATGATCTCTTTCAGTACACACACACACACATGCACAGATAGAGACACATGCAGCTGTTGTGCACACAGACACACTTTTCTTTGGGTCATTTGATGTTACAAGTATCCATTTCCCTGACAGTGGTGATGGAACGTCAGACTGCAGTGTCGTTGTTGCACGCAGTTTCTTGATGGTGGTTATTGGTCTGATTTTAAAGGCTGCTGAGAGAGGGTGAGGATGACAGACTTGGTGAATTAGTAATAGACAGGGAGATGGCTGGCACCAGTCTGATTACAGACCTGTGTGTTTTGGGATGGCTGCAGTCAAATTTGAAAGAAAACCAGGCCTGTTGACATGCTGTCTGCGACAGAGAGCACTTTAGGTGTGAGTGTGTGCAAGTGGGCAGCTAGCACTCTGCAGCTGCTGAAGGACATGACAGGAACAGATGGATGCCAAAAGGAAAAAAAAAGCCAGATAGATACATGAACACCTAATAAACACACAGCGACACGTGTGTGTGTGTGTGTGTGTAATAGACTGAGACCAGCACTAAGGTGTACAGGTTGTGTGAAGAAGACATGCGCAGATCTCCTCCGTAAGTTTTGCTACGCGCCTACGTGCAGTCGAAGCACATCTCGATCAGTACCTTGGAATGCAGCTCGTCCTCGTGTTGTTTGATGAGGCTTTTGCATCATAACCCAGGACCAGTGTCCTCTTTCACACAGAGTCAACACAGTCTAGTTGTTTTGGAAGTGGAACAACCAGAGGTACAGAAGCAGAGAATAGGTCTGTATGTGAGCATGTTTGCACAACACCAACTGTTTGCGTTATGACTATGTCAGGACCTTGATATATCCTCATTTTGCATTTGCAAGCGAAAAATAATGTCTCAGATTTGGAAATTCAAACAAAACAACCTCGATTTTAGTTTTATCTCATTAAAGTTTAAAAAGGATAAAGTGACTGGGTTGTGCAGGAGACATCCCAACAATATCTCATGATTTAAAATGATGGTAAAAGAACCAGTGTAGTCTGTGCCTGTGTTTGTCTGTGTGAAGCATAGAGCAGAGCAGTCTGAGGAGACCAGCCTGTTAACTGTTGCAACATGAGAAATGTAGCTGAGGAAGCCTGTTGACAACAGGGCTGGATGAGGAGGGTTTGAAGAGCCCGTGCACAGTGATGAAGCCGTCATCTTAAACCAGCACTGCATCTCTCCACTGAGCATGTCTGTATTGTTTTCTCTCTATCTAGTATATAGGCTCTTAACATTTTCTCTTGTCTCCCGCTGTCTGTTTTTGCTCTGTCTCCCTCTTCTCTTTTTTGTCTTAATCGTATTATCTCCCTCTATTTGTCCTCTTCCTCCTGTCTCAATCTATCATACAGTTTTTTCTTCTCCTACATTTTCTGCATCTGTCTTTTCCTCCATGTGCGTTCTGGTTCTCTATCAGTCTAGCCAGGAGGCAGTTGTCCTGGACATCCCTGTTTTCACTGTGATAGACTATGGACTAAGCTTTTTTTTATAGGAGTCTTGTTGTCTTGTAAAATAACCCTAGGGTCTTTTTTCTCTCTGGAAGCCAATTTATTGGGGACATTTATTCAGGAATGACCTTCTCTTGGTTTCTCTTCCAGGGGAACACGCTGTTATCGTTCCTTGCAGGGTAATCCCACCCTTTTTGGAGCTTGATTTACCCAGTTACCCTTTCCCTTTTTAACGTCTGTATACATTCCCGTGCTGAACTATGAACACATGTACTGTGTGACTAACGCATCTGCCTGTGCCTGCCCTCCTCTTTTGCAGTTCTAAAGGAATGTCATGCTTAAACTTGAGGCAACTAATTAATTAAAATAGTGAACCAGCACCATAAAGGCGCAAGGGAGATTATAACCTTATCAGAGTATGTCAAGTGTGCGTTCCAAGATTCAAGATCTAATTAGGCAGATGGATGGTTGTGGCATAACACTCTCCTGTGCATGCGTTCGCACCCAAGTGGTATATTTTATGGTGAGCCAATCCAGATGTTTGTTTTCTCTTCTTTTCTTTTTTATTTATTTATTTTTTGGAGGGGGGGGGTCCACTGCCAAAAGATGACAATTTCTGAAAATGAACAACTTCGAAACAGGCACTTAATGAGAATTAATGCAAGTTTATAGATGACCATTGTGGACTGTATTCTTAAGAAAGCTTTTTGGTAATAATCACTGTATATTAAATGGCTCTTCTTCACACAGGCAATCTGTGACCTTTTCTCCTCATTACTTATTCTATCATGAGGGTAATTACTCATTGCAAAGGCTGATGTTTTTCCTTGCAGGAAAAATACAGATGTGTATATCTTAAATTTGACTCTCTCTGTTTCTCGCTCAATCCACAATCACTCCCTTTGTCCTCCCGCCCCGCTGCCTTTGTTTGCATCACCTCTTATCAATCACCAAGTGCGATCACTGATGCAGTGAGGTGAGGTGCTGGGTCTGCCTCAGGCCCGGCTTGTGGGTTTGGGTTGTAATAGGTTGGCGCAGCCTGTTAATTTGATACGGTGTGTGGCCGAGGAGCCTCATTAGGGACAGCAGCTCACAGGGGGAGACCAGGCACTTCATCACCACCAGGATACCACTGGCAAGAGCAAAATGGGATGGAGGCAAGGAGATGGAGGAAGAGAGGAGAACGACAGATCATTTGGAGAGAGGATGAAAGTAAAAGAGAGGAGGCTAGAGCCCTGATGGCGTCATAGCAGCATGGGTCAGTGGTGAAGGGAATGAGGACAGGCAGAGGAAGAGTATCAACAGACCAGAAATAGGCATATAGCCTTTTTTCAGATTGGACTTTCAGCACTATTTTTTTTGTTTACCTACCTATTTAGACTGGCACAAATCTTTGTGATGTGAAAGTCAGAAATTATATTCAAAGCTGTCATTTATCCACTGTTTTTGTTTTCAGCTACATCGCCAAGAACAGCGAGCATGGGAGACTGAGAATTTGTGACAGTGAAAGAAACGGTTCAGGAACGCTATCACCGTTCGACCAGAATGGGTGGGAAGATGGAGGTGGAGAATAAAAAAGAATGGAGAAAAATGAGAGGACACAGGGAGAGGAGAGTGATAGTTCTGCAGGAGAGGCTCATTTCCATTCGAACATTACATTTTCTCGCCTGCTGTTTGCATCGGTGTGGTCTCTGTAGCGCTGAGCGAGATGAGGTGCAGGCATGGACAGAGTGAATTATTAATGTAAAGATCTCCTTCTCCACCCAATCCAATAAGTTGCCTATGATTTGACTGTCAGAAAGATTGGTCGCTTGGATAAGGGAAACTCCTGGATCAGATGGCGCCATGAGTTCTCCTCCCTGGGTAATTGACTTGTGCACAGTATTGACTTTCTGGTCATGGTGATTAACGGAGCCCAAGCCAGAAAGGAGCCCAGAGTGTGGCTCCTCCAGGTGGCCCCCCTGGACCTCACACCAAGCCTTTCCTGGGTGACCTTTGTACACCACACAGAGCAGCGGTTAACCCCCAGCTCAGTGATATGGAAATACTGATCGTTGTATTGATGTGGAACAGTGGATGCTGAGAGCTACTGAAGGGCTGGCTGGAGTTTTTTCTCTTTGACTTTCTTTTGCCTCTTATGCTTTCCTGCTCTCTTTGTCTGGCACTGAAGGGAAACTTCAGATTTTAAAATAGAAATCAGCTGATCTGAGAGGTTTTTTTTTTTTGCAGTTTTACTGATTTCCTTCAGGCAAGACACCCCATGTCTTAGGTATTTACAAAGCTGTGGGGGGATGATTCATTCTTAATGTATCCTATTCTGTGAAATGATGACTGGTGTGAACCGAAGGCACAGTGGGAAATGATGAGAAAGAGTTAGGTAAGACATAAATAGATGAGGGGGAAAATCTGGGAAAACCTGTGTCCCAGTCTTTACTTGTCCAGGAGAAATTCAGCAGGTGACCTGTGTGTACTGTGTGGGACTTCAGGGATCACCACAGGGAGTGAAGTACAGGCTGGCTGACCTGGACCTGGAGTCTCTGTGGTGGACATTTAGACTTTTTGATTGCACTGGTTGCTGCTGTCAGAATACCGAAGCGCTATTGATTTTTGGAGGGCATAGACAACCAAGAAGGACACTGGTCTTTTGAGATTACTGTGCTTTTTTCTCTAGATACCTGATGTGACCCAAAAAAAATGTAGTTTTCAAAAAAAAAAAAAAAAAGGTTGAGTTTTCTGAATCTCCTGTTTCTCAGTGTCAATGTCAGCTGCCCACATCACATGTATGTGAACTTCTTGTGGTTCAGAGAAAGACATAAAACACTAAATATGGTAGAGCTGGCTGAAATGATGTACAGTGTTTTTTGATCAGCTGACTAGAACATATATAGTATTTAAGCATTAGAGTTCACGGTCGACCTTGGAGAAAGCATGTGTCAGTTGGAGATGGATCTGTTGAGTCCAAGTCAAAAATCAAACTTTACGAACTTTACTGTCAATCTTGCTGTATACAGAGGTATATACAGAGGTATATACAGAGGACTGACACTGTGTAACTTTCTCTGAACCACAGTGAAACCAGAAATCAACCAAGTGAGGAAATAACATATAAAACTTACTGAAACTATACAGTATGTAAGAATATGTAAGAATGAAAATAACATATTTAGTGTTGGTGTAAAAATCTACTGGGTGGACTTGTTATGATAGCATACGTACTGTAGCCTCGTAGTTGAAATGGCTTCTGCTCATTATTTTTTTCTTTAAAGCTACTGCATGAGAACATCAAATCTTGCAAATAAGAAATACTTCGAATAAGAACTGAGAATATCCTTTGAAACTGTGGTGACTCCAAATGCAAGAGAAGCTACAACAACTTTTAGCATCCCTCTTGAAGCTCTGATTCAAGACATCAGTAAATTTCCACAGATGTTTACCAGGCTGCCTGAGCTGTAAGGCTCAGCGCTGAAACCTTACTTGACATTCATACAGTTAACTCCACCTCTCAAACCTCACTGCAGTCACACAACGCTCAGCATTCGGCTCTTCTGGGAACGTAAGTAACAGGAGAACGGGAATGTGAGTTACACACCCTGGCAGTTTGACTCAAAGCATTGCTCATGTATTTTCCTGACCCAGATTATTAATGTCAGGTCAGGTATTTGATCTGATCACAAGCTTGTGTCTGAAACTAACATATGATTCAGCTACTGAACTACCTCCAAGTGTGTGCTCCTGTAATTGGTAGTTTGGACATAAATGACACCATCTTGACTTTCAGCAAGTGTTTGTCCTTGTCTCCAGCCAGACATGTCTTCTGTGGTCTGACTCATCCTCTGAAGAAACATTGCTCCCTGTCACTTTACCTTCACTGTAGGCGAACCGCGGGCAAACAAGGCTTCACTCATACACGTACTCAGATAATACCTAACATTTCCTTTAACCTTTTTGGCGTCACTCTGTGCGACTTACCAACAGTCACTGCTGAGTAATCAGATCCACATACACAGATGTGCACGGAACATCTGAGTCACATAAATCTGTATTTAAAAAATGTGTTCGTGTGCTTAGAAACACTAATACCTGTTATAATTTGTCATTCTGTATTATTCTCCGTTTGAAATGGCAAAGCTGGACTTACCGTTTTTTAATTTGGATTCTGGGTGAACCAATCTGAGAGGGTGACATCTGTTACATCAGAGCCTGTCCGGTTACGACTTTTGTGTTTGAACCTTATCTAATCCTGTAGCATCTTATTTTCTGAAAATAGCCTTTGATTATATTACAAGGGGATGACAGCTCTTTGGACACAAATGTGCTGTCCACCTACGCAGATGTTATTGTAGGCTTCCTGTTTTGTAATCAGAGCCACACATTAGAAAGCTTAGACAATAGCTGGAACGATTTTTAATCTAAATTTAGCATCTGTGTACCCTCCAAGCTTCTGTTACTCCAAGTGAGCTTATATGGACAACTAGGGCAAATCAAATATATGACAGATGGAGTGCGCGCACAGCTATGCACTCCAACCAGAAACTGATATCAGTATGCACCATTTAAACTTTAAACATTTATACTCAACATGAAATATTAGATTTGTCTTTTTCTTCCATAGTGGCATTAGACCTCGTTGCAACGCACCCCTAAAAACAACCAAAACACCAAACACGTCACATCATGTCCTCCATTAATGTCAAAGTATATTTATCTTGAGTGATGTCAGCCCGCATTATGGTTGGACTTGTGTGTCGCTCAGACACCGGTCGCCCTGACAAGCATATAAAGCTTTTTTGGGGGGGGGGGGGGGGGGACTGGCAATAAATATTGTACAATGTCAGCTGGTGATATTTCCACATTTCAGGCCTTGCTGAGAGCTGCAGGAAATCCTCCATCCTTTTAAGAACGGCTATGCACCAGCCACTGGTCGATCAGCTAGGACCGAGCAGATGCATCAGTGCAGCAACATGTGTGGTGAAAATGACGAGCATCAATTTGCATTTGAACACACATCAGTGTGTTTTGGGTAATGACCACAGACAAGATGGCTGATGTGTCTGCATGTCTATATACTGTCTGTTTTTTTGTTTTTTTTCACATGCAGCCACATCATCCTTGCGCTCACAGTAATGAGTACTGACAGCATATGAATGTCTGTTTTTGGTTTGTCCCCTTCACACACAGAGGAAGGAAACCTCCTCTCACTGCTGTTCTCTGCAGGCAGTAATATCATTATCAGGCCTCAGATCTCATTAAGCCCAAGCAGATGTGGCAGACAAAGAGATGTGTTGCTTACACAAGGCAGCAGGTGAATTACAGAGGCGAGCGCTTTGTGTTGTATGATGCTGATGATAGCACCCAACTGTATGTTGCATCTTTGTCTGTTTGCATTGCTGCGGGTGATGTAGATAGTATTTATCTACTGGACAAGTCTACTGCAACTACTGTGGTGCAGCCGTGGTGCCGTGCATCGATGGCAGTCACTGTGTACTGCGCTGTATGTGCTGCTAATCTACATACATGTCTCTAGTCTAGTCTGCTGAAGTGTAGTAAATATATCATAAATGTTTTATATATTATGGAATTAAAGGTTTGATGTGAATTTAAGTTTAAAGTTACAGTTATGGGAGAAGAATGGTGGAAAATGAGCTCTGAAATCTAAGCTTTTGAAAGTCCGTTTTAGCTTTTCATGAACATGCCTTGTGGAAATGAAACGCATATCTTTCCGAGATTAAACACCTATTTCAGAGATTCAGATCTTGTCTTTTGTGTTTATACTCCAGGATTTCTGACACTGATTCAATATGGGAAGAAGCTGCTGAGTAAAAACTCATGGACAGTCCAGTAAATAATAACTACATCTTGTGCAGACACTGATCCATTTTTCAGTTCCCAGCTCTCTGAAGTAAATGAGAACATAACAAAATCATAATAAGGTACTTGGGTGTATCTCATATCAGAGTTAATATGTTAATATGCACAGTAACTGTCTTATGTGTATCCTGGACAATGTCAGATTGGATTGTGCATATAAAACACTTAGTCCCCTCAGATACATCTTATAAGAGACCTGAGCAGCATGTAATTTCTTTCTGATGAAAACTAGATTCTACCATCGGGTTCATTTGGAAGTGAGATTAAAGCGTAATTACATCATGACATCCAATGATTATGGCCTTGTGAATGTAATCAATCGCTGTGTTTACTCAGGACAATTCTTGCGCCTATTTTGCCTCTTGCGCTGATTGTGTGGGTGATTGGGACCGTGTTATTATTCATGACGTGACGATACCAGCGTATCTCAGTGATCTGAGCCTATATATGCTTTGTATCATACTATCATTTCAAACAGATAAGCAGCCAAGGTTAATTTGAAAGCTATTAAGTTTCTTTCAGAGCCTCTAAAGGTGATGCTTCAATTTGAACCTTCTGACTTTTTCATTCCCAGCAGAGTGAAAGCATTCAAGGTCTGCCACTCTCAGAAATTGAAGAGTCAGTTGTGAATGATTAACTGACTGTTCTCAATTGCTCCATTATGTCCTTATGCTCTGTCTGTATGCACCTGTCTTTGCACTCGCTGACAAACAAAGTAGAGGCATCCATGACTCTCCGCCCCTCCGTCTCAGAGTTGACCCTCTGCGGCCCTGCGCAACTCCACAGATGTCTGGCTACATTGCTTCACCATGCCCGCCTCAGCTGCCCCCCCAGTGCTCTGTCAGCAGGCTCACATGTAACTGTCAGCACGCCGCTAGCAGTGCATCCAGCACTGGGACACCAAGCCCATCAACACCTCCCTAGGGGCCCCTTGGCCACCCGCGGGCTAGCCGTGCCGGGTCAGGCCGGGCCAGTCATGGGGTTGAACGGAGGTGGACCATGTCCTGAGGAGAAAGTCTGATGGGGAAGCAGAAGCTCTGCCGAGGTTAGAGCATATGGTCTCCCCAGTTATCCTGGAGCCTGTTGGTCACCTCTGAACGGAAAACCCTCATAAAGGCAGGCATTGTCGGTGTGAGCGCTGCAGTGAGGCTCTGTATGTCCTTCTTCTTGGCAGAGCATGGCCGCTCAGCGGGCACAGGGACACCAGAATGAGCAGAGAACAGCTGGCCCATTCAGAGCAGACTGCTGCCCTGCAGGAAACCCTCTCTATATCTTCTCAGCATAGCTCATCAGCACCCACAAACACACAGAGGAGACTTGGCTTGGTGTCCTCCCCATCTCTCTCCCCTCTCTTTCACTGCCTTTGTGTCCCCTGGCTGCCTCCTCGGTTTGGATTTAGTAAACAGAATAAATGGGACAGATAAAGCAGACTGAAGTGAATAACTTCAGTCAGAGTGATTCTCCACAGTTTTCAAGTCCATTTTCTACCAGCCGGGTAGCGATATTCATTCGAGTATGATTTTCATATTTGGACATGGTCTCATCGCTAATCAGAGATGCTATGAAAGTCACTGAAAGAGAGGGTGAAGTTGTGGACAATGCCTCTTGTATGTGTTGTTGTTAATTAGTCAGGAAGTGTGTTAGCTCAGATTCTCCACTCAAAGTGTGAAGGAATGAAGCAGGCTAATGTGATTACACTGATCAAACAAGAAGAGAGACTGACAGCAAACTCTCTCTCTCTCTCTCATGTGGTTCTTGGAAACAAAATTAAAGCATTTGGCGAAGACAGTCTGACTTCCAGCCAATACTGCTTTCCCCCAGGTTGTATTTGTGCTCATGCAAGTGTTCACAAAACAAATGCATATAATGTGAGTGGTGTATTCCCTACTGTTAACTACCCTCATTTTCATTTTTTCCCATCCTCAGTTGGAGTTTCCACCATACCCGAGTACCCTCATATGCTCTCACAGCTGTGCCGGTGCATTGATGTATAATGCTTTGATGAAATCCCAACAATGGAAACATACCAAGACTCCTCAGGGGTTATCTGGAGAGACCCTTACCCCTTCAGCCTCTGCTAGTAGTCAGTGCTCCCTCTGCGTTAAGAGGCAGTATTCAGCACAACAAAACACTTGAGCAGTAAAGTCTCCATACTTGGATTGCAGCAGGTGGGTCATTTCCTCACCAGAGAAAGAAAGGCAGTGTGGAGTGTACAGGACCATCAGAATAACAATGGGCACTTCTCATCCTGTGTCAGTCTTTTGCTCAGAGCAGACTGCAAATGATTGCAGTGCCAAAGCCATTTTCAAAGGGCATCAAATAAACACGGTAGTGCTGGTCAGCACTGTTAAACCAAGAGAGATTTGATTTATGAGGTCATGACTGCTGTTGAGGAGACAATGTAGAGGCTGGCTCAAAAGATTTCTAATTGAAATTGGAGGTAGCACAAAACTTGAATGGCTGACCTGCATGCTAAGCTGCTCTAAACACAAAGATTACATTTTTTCAGTCTTGGTATTCCAAGAATGGAGGCCTCCGGGGCCTTTGTTTAACTATACATGAAGTGGTCAGGGGGAGTATTGACACACAAGTCACAGGGGACGTGGTATTCAGATTGTGTAGCCAGTACATCCAAGAGGATGCAGGAGTGGTTTGATGGCTGATGCCTCTCTTTTAACGTATCCCAAGTTTCCCAGGATCACTCAACAGGGAGAGGAGAATCTATGGTTACTTGGCTAGGGCTAGGTTACCCTACTACTGCCACCTAAGACTGACAGAGGTACCAAACATTTTCAATTTTGTGTCTCTTTTTGATTCAAGCAACTCCAGATTCCAAGGTTGATTGTGCTCCAGTTTTGTTTACTAGAAAGTCATAGGTGTGTGTGTGTGTGTGTGTGTGTATGTGTGTGTGCTTTGGTTCCTCATTTCCTTGCAACAGAGCTGCTCTGCCCCTTACTCATACATCTCAAGGCGAAATGAAGCAGGCTTTATCCTCATTACTTGAAAGATGCATTGAATTTTTACAGGGCTTTTCTTCTCCAAGCCTCTGTTCATCTTAAAGTGGAAGTCCACTGGGATTGTTTGCTGTGAATATTACATTTATACATGAAGGTGGTGATTATGCAGGCTACTGCAGGCAGACACTGAAGTGAATGTGTGCATGCCTACACTGTGCCGGTCAAAAACTGATTCAAAAAAGGTTAGTCATGTCACCGTACGTTAGAGACAGGTTATATATTGTTTGCTGTTTTTAACCCTGTGTGGGAATGGTAAAACCTTTGGACCCATTTAAATCTTAATCTGTGTTCTCACTTCAGAATGGACATCTTTCCAGTATCGCTGATCGGCGTACTGCAGTGTAATTGCTGTTTCATCTGAAGTAATTGGACTCTTTGGGCTTTCTTGGAGCAGTGAAGTGTCATGCAGAAAATCCCAGTCTGAGCAGCCTGCAGCTTCTCTCAGACAAGTCTGACCTAGTATTTCCAGCAGCGGCTGTGCACTCCGAGGATACAGACACAGACAGCGTCTGGTGGAGGTGGGGGTTTAGAAGCAGAGGAGGGGGTTTATACACAGCCACCACAGCAGTTTTACTCTTCGGAAACCTTGCGGCTTGCCTTTGTTCATTCTTGCTACTCTCCTGCTCTTCTCCTCCCTGGGGAGTTTTGTTAACGCTCTCCCATTTATCAAAGTTTCTCTGCAGCTCCATCTAGCCCCCTGTCCCTCCTTTTTTTTCCGAATTCTTTCATCTCTGTAGCCCCCTTCGATGGAAAGCGCAGCGTCTGTTGGGGACTCTGGCGTGCTGCAGTAGCCTCGTGACGTCAGGTGGGCTGACGGTGTGTTTACCTGCTGCCTGGCACGATTATGAGAGTTTTGTTGAAGGCGTGTGGCGTCAGAATGGCCGTGTCTGTGAAGTAAGCATGTGAATGGAGACGGAAGCACCCTGCTTCCCTCCCACCCACACTCTCCATATCCTGACAAAGGAAAACCACTCGCTGGGTCAGATGGTGCCAGACACTTTTGAGGATTGCCCCTCCTGCGCTCCTTTCATTCCTCCCTGTCTTTCTTGCCTCTTTTCACTCTCTGTCTCTCTATTCTCTCTGCCACTTAGCCTCAATGTTTGGAGGAGGATTGCATAAGAGCTGAACTGCTTTTCCTCCTGGCAAGCGAGGGAGTTTAATTGAAAAGGAGATCCGGAATGAAAACTCCCATTCCTTTTCAGGCCTCTGTTCTGTGAAAGCACGGAAATGTACAAGGGGAAAGAAGACTAAATGTACAGGGAGTGAGTGAAAGAAATAGGTCATGTTCTTAAAACAAAATGAAAGAGAGGGAGTCTGACATCCCACCTGTCTGCACTGCCTACATTGATCCTGGATTCTTTTGTTTTTTCTTCTCAGTCGAGACTAACAACCTGATCACGTACAACACATTTTTCTGTCCTGAGGAAAGGAAGGTGGTTTCTGTTATAAAGTGCAGCAAAACAGTTGGTCTCTAGTGTATGGAATAATATAAAAGAAGCACTGAACCGTGATTTCTTTGTAATAAAATAATATTGCAGGAAACCTTCTGGGAGGTTGGCTGAGAATTAAGTTTGTGTATTGAGTTTATGTACACTTAGCAAGTCTCATAATGACAGATGGGTATCTGTTGGTGAGTGTGACCTATTTATATGGTACGTAGGCCTTTCTTCTTCCTGTACAAGATAGAATTGGGGATGACAGGTGTTGCTGATGTATATTGTTTAAAACTCCATTAAAAACCTCAGCTTTTAGGAGCTTTAACTTCACTTTTTAGTAGTTTTTGTTGATATTTTTTTATTTTTATCCCAGAGTGGGAGAGTATCTCTATTGAGTGGCCTCTAATCTGGAAACTTCAACCTGCCATACAGGAGCTGCTCTTTATCCCATGTTAAATACTGGCTGTACTGGGCAGGTCAGATGTGTAGCAGTATGAATGTGAAACAAGGTCGTGCTGACAAAGGGCACGTGTGCTTTCTTGTGCGTATAAACAAAGCATCTGTTTCTCCAGCTGTCGCTCCTCTGAGACTACCAGCCTGTTTGTCTGGACTTCCTGTACCTGAATCATGCTCCCTATTGTTGAGCCCCACTGCCCTGATACTTGCACTTCTGTCAGCATACTGATGATGTTTACTAAGGGGATTGGCTGTCCACTGATGGAGACTGGAATGGATCAACTGATGCTTATCATTTTTTTTTCTGCAAAGTGAGGTAGTGCCAAGGCTGCAGATGTAGTAAGTCTTGCAGATTTACCCACGAGACCTGAGTAAGTCTAAAGCGATAAGTGTGCTCTGCTGCCCGCACAGCAGACCTTTCAGTCTACTAACGACACTATGCAAACACAAGATCCCTTAGGCTGATAATTTATTCAACAGAACTGAAGGCCTTACAAGGTTAAGAGCCACAGAGTCAAAAGGCTGCTCTGCCTATTAATTGCCTTTGATCAGTAGTTGATGCATAATTAAGATAGCCTAAGAGAGCTAAGTCGGGCCTTGGAAAGTGTTGAATCAGAGAGACTGCTTGCCTTGCTGAAAATGTTGGCAGTTGACTTGGATGTGAAACAGGCAGGTATCTGGAAGCTCTTATCCCTTCTTTATAAAATCAACCGACTCCTCATTTTAAGCCGCAATCTCACATGAGAGACCTCAGGCCTTTTACAATGACACATTCACCTCACGGGATAAAGGAGTCTTAAGATTTGATTTTAGCTGTCTTCAGAACAGGCTTCACGCTTGTTCAGAAGTTCAGACTGATGCATAAAACCCTGGCACAGCCAAAGTCACACTATGAACAAGAGGGTTGCAAACATACCAGGGCATCTGTAGGCCAGAGAAAATGTGTTGTCAGGGGCTTTGGAGTTAAAAAAAAAAAAAAAAAAAAAAGTTCCTTACATTTTATTACTCAAAATGTCCTACATCGGCAAAGGTAGTGATGTGAAAAAAGCTCTTTGAAAGTACATTTTTGATAAATTAGGGTTCATTTTTTCTGTGGTCAACATCTCAGGTATGGATTGCACCACTGAAACCTAGAAATGCTATGAACGTTTGTTTTCGCTGAGGCTGCTGTGACCGATGTTTGTTTTTAAGCTAGGCTAATATGTTATTGGATAAGTAATGTCTCGATGTGGGCTACACATTAGGCTTGTTTACATGGCTGTCCTGCATGTACAGTAACATGGATGTTTAGCTGCAGAAACATTTTTCTTTACTGTTGATCTTTGCTGCGGAGAAACTCATTAACTTGAGTGGATTCAGTTGTGCCTGAGTCAGCATCTGTGCACATTTACATCCAAGATTGGTGGATGGCTGAAAATGACCTGTCAGATGTCCCCAGAAACGCTATGTCATCTTGCTGATGAGTATGACTCTGTGTTTATTCAGTCATGCTTCTTCCTACAACAGTTAATAACTGTCTAGTCATTAGAGAGTTATTGGGAGCCAAGCAGCAGAGCATTTTGCTTCCACCTTTTCTTCGCCCTATAAACTTTTTTGCCACTGGACTCTGTGTATGGCAGCCCTCTAGAATCATATTGTAAACAGGTTGAGATTCGGCCCACTGATTTGCAACCAAGTTTTCACCAAGTTTCATGGTTTTATCTGAAGTGCTATCAGCAGGTCAAATGTGGAGAGATGCTCACACGTGTAAATTTTAAGTCATTTGGCCAGTTTTCATTGGATTCGTTGGATCAAACTCAATTAAATGCCCCCATTAATGTCGATTTTCCCCACCTTTGCACCTTGCCAAACAAACTCTGATCAACCTAAAATTCAACAACACTAAAACTGGCTCAGATGATCTCTGGATTCGGGAATTTGGGTTTTTGAAGGTCATTTTCACAGCCAGTTACACATTATGCCAACCACCAGCACTTTTATGCATGAAAACTAAATATCATACATGGACTTACCAGGACTTCACTGCCTTAAAGTCTAAATTCCTAAGTTAGATAATATGGTAACTTGTCATATCAACCTAGTTGTTATGGCTGTCGCTTCAGATTATAGGTTGATGTTTGTCTTTTTGCTACTCCTTGGACAAACTTTGTCAAACCTTCTCTAAAATGGGAAAAGATGATCTAAACCTCACCATGGTTGATTTGTGTGTCCGTCACAGCCAAACAGTCTTAGGAATGCATTTTGAGGCACCAAAGAAGAAATCAAGTCACAAGTAAGTCTTAAATCAACTGACATTAAACTTGCAGGGTGTGCTCTTGACCATGCACACCATAATGACATCATGTTTCCATGGCAGCTCTGGACTGTCTGGCCCCAACATCACTGCTTGCAGCTATATTTGTTACTGCTCTTATTATAGGTATTGCCAGAATTGCACACTGTAACTCTAACTGAATGGCAATTAAAAACTGTTTATCGCACAAACAACACACCTGAGTTGAGACAGCAAAGAAAACAGCTCAAGGTTTTATAAATAAAACCAACATTTGCCTTGCGAAGCAGGTGTGCAAGCTCAATATAATGACAGTGCAAATAGCAGTTAGTTTGTTTAACTGCAGACACAAATCACAGCACGGTCATTTTACTCTTCTGGCTCAATCTGTTTTTCCTAATTAATCAAAGCCTCTAAAACAAATGACAAACAATAAGAAAAATCTGTCAACATCTGCAGAACAAGTTCAGGTGCTTGGGTAATTAGATTTTATTTGTCTCTATACGTGTTTTCTTATCTTCAGTTTCTTGAAAATAGCTTTACAATAAATCAGAATGAAAAGTGTAAATGTAAATCAATATGTCACAGGCTACTTGATTCTTTCATGACAATCCTTGAGTAGATACTGGTAGTCGTTATTTGTTCCTATATTCATTCTGTTTTCAAATCTAGTATTCCTCTTGGTATCATCTTTTCAGCTTTGCCTGGGTTTCACTTTCTCAAGTCACTTTTTTATCAAAGAAACATGATTTTCTTTAAATATTAGTAGATTTGGAGCAAAAATATGGTAAATAAATGGCAAATAGACTTGAACTTGTATAGTGCTTTTCTAGTCCCAAAGCACTTTACACTGTTGGTCACATTCATGCATGGTGCATGGTGTCTAACCATTCACACTGACACATTCACACACTGATGATACATCGGGGGCAAGTGTGGGTTCAGTGTCTTGACCAAGGACACTTCGACCTGCAGACCGGAGAAGCCAGGTATCATACCACCGACCTTCTGGTTAGTGGACGACCTGCTCTACCTCCTGAGCCGCAACAAAGACACGCATTTTCCTATCACATAATATACACAGCTGATAGAAATGTAAATGGTGTTGATTTAACAGTTCCTCCGCACATGTATCCACATTCATAAGGATGTGTTCTCTTTAAACTGATTGTTCATGACATTGTCCAGAGAGCAAGAGAGGATCTGGTCCCATATGTGAGTGAGTTATTTCCTTGTAAAACGTGATCATGTCTTAGTTTGAAAGTGGAAAAAAAAAAGTTTGAGTTATTGTGCAAACGGTTCCTCTGTTCATTCCTGGCGTCATTGGATGACCTTAAAGCAGGGGTCAGTAGTGCTGGGACTTGTGCTGTTATGCTGTTAGATTCTTCTGACTAATCAAGTTGGTGTATCTCTCTCCCATCTGGCTCAGTGCGTAGCAGCCCAGATCGCTGTCTCTGGATTGGCAGCTCTCCTTCATAGCTGATTTGTATTCATGCATTTTCATACATTTTCACATTTGAAACATCTGATTGTCCCTGGTGAAGGGAGACAGCCTGCTGATCCCTGCCATTGATAAACGTGGGTAAGCCAGTGCCACCAAATGAACACCGATGTGACAATAACATAAATAACTAATAAGCACTGCAGATGTTCTGAATAAAGCACAATGGTGGTGTGTGTGTGTGTGTGTGTGTTTTTCCATGGTAATTATTTTCTGCACTGTGCTATGGCAAGACTAATTTCTTCCTGGGACTCATGTGAAATTATTTTTTCTAGAAACAGAGCAGGCAATAAACAACAGACCACCCGCTCCAAACTTCTGTGTGGTTGGCAGTAAATCGAACAGAATCTAATAATTCTTAATCGTGTGTTATGAGTTGTGCGGCTAATAGCAACATTTATATTTAAGGACAGGGCCTGTGACCTGAAGGGTTTGGTACTTAAACAATCAACTTTCATGTCAGTAATGTTTCACTGAACCCTTTTTCAAGCATCTTGAATTTGGCATGTGGCTGCACGTCTACACTGTATGAAGTGACACTTACGGAGGAATCTTCATTGAAGTTCTGTGGAAATGCAGGAGAAAGAGCGCCTTGTTTCCTAACATGGAGTTCCCTGCGTAGTGGAGCTTAGCACAGATCATTGCTGTTTATACCAGCTCTGCGTTGCTTATGCACTTGCAAAACAAACAGATAAACCACAGGACAGTATCAGTTCTGCCTCGCTGATTCATCTGAGAAGAAAACAGTCTTGAAGTCAAATCGGGTGAAAATCAGCCAGCAGGCCTGCTCTGAGTTTTTACCAGTTTCCCTGACGGAAACAGAAACACAATAAACCTGAGTTGACACATTCAAACTAGTTGAAATTAGTCTTGTAAACATGTGGATAGCTTTTATTGCAACTATACAAAAAAAGTTGGTTTCTTCACTTGGTCGTGTCCTTTTCAGTTACTGTCAGTCCTGTCAAGCTTTCTGTTCTTGTACAGTTGTAGTTGTAGACTCACCACTCCAGATTTATTGAGTTTTTGAGGTCACATAGAGGTTGGCTGAAGCAGGCCTCTGTTTCTAGCCAGCCAGTTGTTGGTTT
Source organism: Caranx ignobilis (assembly GCA_021432705.1). NCBI lineage: Eukaryota > Metazoa > Chordata > Actinopteri > Carangiformes > Carangidae > Caranx > Caranx ignobilis. The sequence continues at coordinate 39,945,582 of MU270012.1, forward strand.
TTCATCAGTAATTAGCAAGTTCCATTGTTTGACCCAAAGAAATAATCTTACAGTTAACTTTTTTACACTATTGCTCTTGTGTTTTCTAGTCTTTGAAGGATGATTGATTGGTCCTCCACCTACAGTATCTCCTGTTGGTGCACCCATCACATTTCCAGCATGTATTTCTTCAGACCCACCTGCATCACAGCTGCAGTGTTAGGTATAGCAGCACACCTCACTTCCCAGCTCACAGCAGGGACATACCCTCCTGTTGACATAAAAATCCAACCAGCCACCTTTCAATTACCAGCCATTCTCTCCACATCTTTTGTCTACCTCCTGCCGGCGCCATGTCCAGTACTGATATACTACAATTATACCAACTGACAGAGCCTGAAAGCCTCTGTAGATAGCAATAGCATACACCTATTGAGTCGAGACGCATTTACTTCAGATATCCTTAATTTCATGACCGTGCTGCATTTTATTGTGCATGGACAATATACGGTATATGGAAGACGCTGAGATGAGGTTTCTCTGCTGTTATATCTAATGGCATCACAAAGAATTAAGGGCATTAACATCATCTCGGCAAGCAAGTGTAATTGAGACATGGCACATGGTCAGCAATCTGATGGTAAGCTGTGTTTAAATGGCAGGAAAATGAGAGATCAGGCAAGCTCAGTTACTGCTGATTATGTTAATCTGATAACTGCTCAGACCTGAGATGGATGCTTTGTGGATTATTCCCATCTGGTTCACTCCATTAAGACAGCTATTAAGAGGAATGGTTAATGTTTGTTTAATTTTGCTTGACGTGGCATGAGAAGCAGCACGTCGCAGGTGCACAGTGGACTAACAGACTCATAAAAGCATCATACCCTGCAGGTGTACTGCTCTCCTCTGAGCCCTGAAGATATTTGCAGCCATTAGCTCAAATGCATTCTGTACACTACTTCTTTTTTCTTTTTTTTTTTTTAATGAAGTGACTGTGTTGGCTTCCTAAGAGTCACTCTCAGTTTGATGGGAATGGACTTCGATAGATGTTTATTTATCGCTGGATTTTTGTGTGGCTTCACTCAAGGTTTTAAAGGTTTTAATCGAATTTGCTATTCCTGAGTGATTAGGGATTCTCAGTGCACCCCTATGACATGTATCTCATTTAGCGATGATGTTTATTAGCGGTGCGACGGGAGGGTGAGATGCAGGGCTGGGCGGTGAGCAACACGCTGTGGTTTGGCCCGATGATCCTGCCTCCCTCACTCTGACGAAGATGACAGGAAAACTGAGACCAGCTGCCCCAGCCCATTACCACACTGAACAGTGCAGGGATTGTGCGTGAGGGTGCACAAATCCACACACACACACATGCTCACGTACACACTTCATTCTCTGACACATTTAGACGTCTGGCTTTTGTTCTAATGGAAGAACTGGCTTGGCTTTTAAAAGCAGTCAATTAAGCCCAATTGATGGGAGGAGGGAAATCAGCATGTTACTTAATGAATGTCAGGAGACAAGTAATTATGACATGTCTGGAGAATGTGACTCTGGCATGAAAATGAGCTGATCCGGACTGACACATTAGCAAGAATAGCGATTTATGTGAAGGGGGTTGTATTCATCCTCAGCATGTAGCCATCTGTTGAGCGTGACTTGGGAATGAAAATTAGCTGATTTATACGCTCTTTGTTACAGCAGAGCAGGATGGTAATTGCTGGCTACCTTATCAGCAGGTCGTAGATTTGACCGCTGCAAACATTTTACTCTTGGTGGACGCATTCGCACAACAAGCTACAGAAACAGCCTTCTCATAAATGTAAAATTTCATTTGTTCAATTTTTTATGTCAAAAAACACCATTATTGATTCTCCCTTTGAGTTTTTCTAATAAAAAATTGTCTCCATCTCATTCCCCAATGTCAACACTGTGGATTTCAGATCTCATGAAAAGGGTAGAACCATCGTGTATTACAACCGTTTCTTTTTTATTTGACCATCGCTTCTTTTCTTTTCAAGTGCTCACTCTGAATTGCAGCAGGCAGTTTTTCTTCAGATGATAAAAAAAAACGTCTTATACTATGCCGCAGCAGATAATACAAATAGTCCTCAATGCCTGCTGGTGACATCAGTGTGAACTTAATGTTTGAGTTGAATCTGCAGCGAGTGGATCAGAGTTGTTGCAGCACTTTCTTTTATCACCACTCTTTCTCCCTCTGTGATTTTCTTATTCAGCCTCTCTCCTGGCCGTCTTAAGAACATGCTGAAATTGCTCCTGGCCTATTTTCTGCTTCCTATATACTCCCTGAAGTCAGCAGAAATGGGCCTTTTCACTGTGTTCTTCAGCTTTACCTTGTATCTTGTCTATCCAAACCCCTGAGCTTGAGGGGAGCAACGACGGTATCTATTTATTTCATTGTTGTATTATCAAAGGACACCAGCTGGAAAGTAGTTTGTACCTCTATTCTTTCCTCTTTTTTTTATGTTCATCTGTGCAATTTATCATCTGAGTGATGAGGATATTTGGTGGATAAGGTAATGGATTCTTTGAAGTAAATTTCCTGAAATTACTAAAAGGAGAAAACGCATGGTAATGTTATTTTTTTTGTGTGAATCCGGGTTAAAGTTGCAGTAAAAAAGACACCAACAGTGTTTAAGCTGAATCTTTATCACCTGTGTTGTGGAGTCCTTCTCCCTCTCCCTGCTGCTAGATCATTGGAAGTTGGAGATAACTGTTGTTCCACTTAGCTAGAAGTCATCTCTGTCCTCTTGCCAGCCATCAGTGTTGTAAACACAGCTGCACTCGTTGCCAAAGTACTTCCACAGATGGCTCAATGAAGCACTCTGCCTTGTTGTTCCTGTTTATTCAGCACTGTTCATCCCCATAATGAAATAGCTTCATTACAGCAATTTGCACTCATTCAGCATTCTGGGAGAGCTACAGATGCTCAAGCTGCAATGGTAAGCATTGAGAAAATGAACTTGCCCCACACTTCAGAAAACAAAACAGTCGTTCAGATAACATTGAAAACTTGATGTAATGTGTTTGCCAAATTACATATTTACATATATATTCCTATCTGTGCCCACTGATGTGTGTACACAAACACACACAGACGCTCTGGGTGCGCATGTGCATTGTTTCATGTGTGTGCTTTATTGTCCAGCAGAGACAAAAAGCACAGAGGATGCATTTCAGTTTTCCTAGACCCTTGTGTCTCATCAGGTGGCCATTTAACAGCTGCATTTAACATCTGTTAAATGCATTTTTTTGGGTGTGTTTTTAAAGCTGGACTCTTAAATGCTGCTGTGTCACTGTGCTCCAGTGCCACTCTTCCAGAGAAGGTTTCTCAAAAGCTATGTGAACGTGAACTAGGAGTGTCTGACTCCAAACCAGATCTATCCCTTAAGTCCCTACCTTAAACCAGCAGCACAACAATTCGGACCTTCTGTAATTACCTGAACTTAAAATGAATACTTATCATAAGAATGGAGAAAGACTCTAAGCCCTGTGGTATAAGATGCCAGACAAAACAACTGCACCGACCTTTCCCTCACAGAAATGTCACACCCCTAAAGCAGGAGCCATTTCAGGCCTGGTGAAGTTGAGCGGGGATCAATTATAACAACAACAAGCCAATATAAACAATGTCCATAAGAAGTATACCCAGTGAGCATAATTGAAGTCTTGGGTATCCACTTCATTGAACGGATCATATACACTCTCCTTGGAGAACTCCTCTTACCCTTGGGCATAACCAAAATGGGTGGTAAATTGTCTCAGTTCATAACACTGGTCCTTCAACCACAGTTACTCCCAATGGTTAGGCCACCGCCTTGGATGGTAGCTTCCTGCCTTTAGAGCGTGCGTGGGAATTGCTAGATGAGAGGCAAATCATAATGCTACATAAATGTTGTTTTATTTGCCGTCTTACTATTCTCAGATTCTGTGAAAATGCAGTACTGCTGTAGAAAAGTAGCTGGTAGCACATCTTGACTTCTCCACAACACAACAAAGCTTGTTCCTTTGAGATGGACCGTCTACTTGACGGCCCTCATCTGAGCAAACAATGAAATACTTGTTTGATTGTCTGACTAGTGGAGGAAAGCTCTTGTAAATTACTAAATGTTTAATACAGCGATATGTCCTCCCCAGAAATAGTGTAAAATCATAGGTGTTGACTCCAGGGAAAACCGCTTCTTTGATTATGAGTCATTTGTTTGAAGTGGCCATAAATCACAGTTGGTTAAAGTAAAATACTGGCTCTCTTTTCTGGTGCTCAACCATGCAGCCCGGCCAAGAACCAAAAACACAATCCTGAATTATTCACCTCACAGTCTCAGCAATCATCTCCAGACCTGGTCACACCATTGGTCAGTGACTCAGTGTATCCTCCTATGAAAACACTCATTTCACAGCACCGTGCAGCATGTGTTGTTGTCCCTATACACTGTTGTCAAAGGGAATACAATGGAAGGATAGCACGAAGCCCAATCTCCGGACTCACAACAAACTGAGTCACTCCCTAAATTTCTTTCTGCCAACTCTCACTCTTCGCTCCATTCCTCTCCTCTTGTCATTTCACCTGTTCATTTTTCTTCACTGTTCTGAGGTATCTGAGCTGTGTTATGTTGGAGACAGTTAAAGCATGAAATTGTAAAAAAAAATAAAACAAAATATGTGATTTTCTGTTTTATTTCTTCATATGAAAGCACCCATTCATCACATTGTCTTTTGATACATTTGGCAACATTTCTGGTCAGCCAGGAACTGCATCGGTATTGATAGCACATACAGACAAAACCACACAGGAAAATATTTCTTTTTTTTTTTTTTTTTTTTTTAAAGCCACATAACATCTTTGTCCCCAGTTCTTACATCCAAACAATTTCCTGGAAAATCACCATTGTTAGTATGCAGTCATTGCCCTGATCCCACTCTCACCCTGGAAAGATCTGGAAAGCAATTTTCACATTTCCTAAAGGTCATTTGAGAACCCACTAATATAAAAGATAAAGTTTCCCATGTGTCTCTGTTTCCTGTCCCTATAAACAAGCAGGAAATTGAAAGTAATAATTCTTGACAGGATGGCAAACCTGTATGAGATGGGTTTTCCATGACATTTGAGCATTCTTTGTTGTCCTTATATGCAACCTTTTCTTTTGCAAATATCATTTCTCATGTGCTCATGTGGGTGGAGCAGACTCGTTTGACAGTCTATATTTGAATATGATTCATCCATTCATTCATTCATTCTCAAGTGAGCTCTATTTCCCATCAAAGGAAGCAAAGCTGCGGGGTGTTTTACAACATCAGAGGATCAGGATGGTCTTTGATCCGAGGCAGTATAGTGAAGAGGTAGTCTGTCTGGAAGTCGTTCACTGCTGTAGAAACTTCTTGGGTAGACTGATAGAATCTACCCAAATACTGGAGGAGACACGGGTCAAAAGAATGTAACAAATCACTCAACTGATCAGTATTTTAACAACACTACTGTGACGTATTTTGACGGCCTGCAATTTTCTTGTGCGTTCACAAAGGTGCTCCCTGTGGCTTTCAATGGCAGAGCATGCACAAGTCTGACACATTCAGTCTTGTTCATGCATGCTAGTAAGGCGCCAGGTCAGTTGGAGCCTGATAAGAGAGGACATGCTACCTCAGATTGAAAGTGACAATGATATTGACGAAAGGAGCTAGAAAACAAAAGAAGATGACCATATCACTGCTGATGCTGGCAGCTGGCCATGGCTTCCGTGACAGGAAATCCACCAGGGCAAGTATTGTCGTTGTTATCAGATGGGCCGCACAGCGTCTGCTAAGTTTTTCTCCTCATACTAGACATTTTTAATCATTACTTCAAATTAGCAGGACATAACTGAATGACTGCACATAGAGGAGATAAGCTCTGGAGAGAGCAATCTTAAGTCCCGAGAAGACGTCTTTATGTGTTGCTAGCAACCATGTCAACTACTCTCATGGGTACAATGAGCTATGAATGTGCAGCAGGAGTGAATCTCGCAGTCTAACTCCCTTTATAAGATACACAGCAATTATGACTCTGTGGAGTTACACTAAAACTAAATTACACTAAAACTGTGAGGTTTGGTGCAGGTGGAGATGTTGAGAGTTTTTATGTTTGGATTATTGCAGTTTACCAGATCATTTCATTTCCTGAAGTCACATCAAGAAAACACTAACATTCATCTGGGTGTGTTTTTTTTTCCAAAGACCTTGTTTGTGCAGGTGGCTCCTTGAAACCGTGTGCTATAAAATACTGAGCTTCATAATGCTGCTACAAAACAGGAAATCTGCTCTTTTCATTCCTCACAAAAGATATTGATGCTGATAAAAATGACCAGTGTATCATGTTGCATCCTTAACCACACATAGCTCCAAACACTGAAATGTTGTAGAAGTAACCAAGAGACACACCCAGCGCTTCCTCTGTTTGTACAGTTAAGACATTTTGGGAGATTCATTCCTTCTATTCATAGCTCACTGATGGAGTCTTGTTTTGCAATTTCTGTGCCCTCAGAGGAACTTGGACTTCATTGTTGCTTGCCCCATATGTTTAACATTTGAGTCCAACATGAAGGCTAGTGGATGGGCCTGGGGCCTTTCGCATTGTGGCAGATGGTGGATTATCCAAACAAGCGGACAAATTACTTCGGATTCCCCTCTGTGCCTGGGCACTGTTGAGAGCAACAGAGGGCCCCAGCAGCCACACCTGCCAACAGTGGGTCAGCTGGCACCGTGGGCCGCTCTCACACACTGCCCTGTCTCACTTCCTGGCGTCCTCACCTTCCCTCTGTTCCCTTTCTTTTTCTCCATTTGTCACTGTCAGCTCTTACTCCTTCCTCTTGGCAAAGTGTCCGTCAGGACAAACAGATCTCGGAGTACTTTTGTTTTGAAGTGATGCAGCTTTTTTGTGTTGTTTTGGGCAAAGGTTTGCATTTGGCTTGATTTGTGCATGATTTCAAATAAGCTCCATTTTAGGAGGAGATGCACACAAGGCTAATCTGGTTTACCCATAACAGTTCTAGGAAGCCATGCGTCACCCACCAGTAAATGTTCAGGACACTTAATCTACCATTGTCATACAATAGACCTTGATGGTGATACATTACGCATTTAGGACGTGAGTCTTAAGTCTTAATAGTGATCAAATGCCTCTTTCCTAATTGAATTGTCCTACAGGCATTACATGGTCCACATAAGTGTATCAGGACTGGAGCCAAGGGAGGCTGAAGATTCTCTGTGCTCTGTTCAAATAGACCCTGAATGGCTAATGAATGTTATTAATGAAGCCTGCTAATGCAAGCAGACATCCATTCAAATGCAACCCATTTCAAGGGAGCAAAACCGATGTGATGGAATAATCCCCCCCCTTCATCCACAACAACCGCATCATCTATTTCATCCATTCATGTTTTTATTCATGAGTTCTTGGAGTCGTCAATATTTTTCAGCCTTGTCTGTGACTCCACTCCTCGTGTCCTATCAGGACTCACTCGTGAGCCGAGCTCCCTGTTTCGCAGCCTGCCAGCAGAAAGGTCAGCCATCATTTAGCCAGCAGAGAATGTGTTTGCTGGTGCCACATCCTCCGCAGTGTGTCCACAAGAATTTACACAACAGCAGTGGAAAATGTCAGTACACGGCGATAAGATGCTTCTGACATTATTCTTGTGTACCTCGCTGTGATTTAGAGAAATTAGCAGAAAACAACCTCTGAGCAAACAAGCGCAGTAAGTGATGAATCACACTGTTTTCTTCCCGAATGATCACACGCACAGAAACAGGCGACAATGTCGCAACAGAAACAGTTTTATTTCCTTTGGCTCTAATGTGAAAAAGAAAGAGTGACACGTTCTGGAGAATGTGAGCCTGAAGAAATCGGCCCCTCCTGTTCCTGACAGGATTTTGGTAGCTTCCTATGTCTCAGCAGGAAGTGCAAGAAGTCAGAATTTTCAGTCTTTCATCTCCACGCCCACAGGACTGGAGCCCGAGTCTTCTCCACATGTTTAGTAGGCCCTCTTGTACGCTGCTGGAACAGTCTGCCTTCATGTTAGTCAGTTTGTCTCCCAGTGTCTGTTTGTATGTCTCACATTTCAGACACACAGAGATGTATAGAGCCAAGTAGACGCACAATATAGACTCCATACTCCCACTCAGCATAAATCAAAAGTCTCCTGCTCTACCAGGGCTGGCAGAGATTGCTTTCCACCCTCCCGCTAACATTTCTTCATCTGCCTAATTTCCTGTCAGTCCCTCAGAGACTCCTTCTCGGCAAAAATATGTTTTATTCATCAGAGAAAACAGAGAACCAGAGTTAGAATTACACTTGTCAGAGGTTAACAGCACAACTGCGCATAGCAGAGAGATTATGACTGTTCAACATTCAGCCACCTCACCAGTGTGGAATCCAGTGTGTGTGAGTGCTCCCTGAAGAGAGTGGATGAGCAGCAGTTGGGAGGGAGGCAGCAGGTGCAAGAATGTGTTAGCAGCCCTGAACGGGATGGGTCTTGTCAGCCCACCCTTGGCACACACTGTGAGGTGTGTGTTTGTGTGTGTGTGTGTGTGTGTGTGTGGTGGGGGGGTGGGAGAGGTATTAACGCTGCAGCGTCACGTAGGCGGTGTGCATGGTTTCGTCAGCTCCTGGTATGTACCTTGTGTATTGTTCTGCATGTACATTTGTGCGTATGGCCGGTGCCCTCCAATGTTTTCATGTAAGTACAGGCCTCAAATTTGTGTGTATTCCCGCTGACCTTTCCTCAACATAAACTTATGAGTGTAGTCGCCCACACAGCTGGAGGAGGGGAGGAATCCAGAAGCCTCGCATTTGCTGGTTCTCTCACCAGCTGAATACCAGGCTCACGGCAGATACGCAGCCTCATGAGGCCCTGACCTGGTATTTTAGACCTCGGTAATGGATGGTTTTCCTCTACAAGGTGGAGTTTATAGCATGTGTGCATCTCTTTCCGTGTGCGTGTACGCTTGCATGTGTGAATAATTATAGTATAAAACAAGCGGTGTGCTATTCCCTCTGAATAGCATGACGTATAGAGTGCGATAGCTAAAATCAACACTGGCATTCCTTTTGGAAACATGCTCGGCAGCTGCTCATAACCCTGTGATAACACGCTCCCTGCCCTTGTGACAGAATGAGCTTCATCCTGCTCAATGGACTCTCTCTGTTTTGCTTGCATTCACATTTTGCGAGAGGGATTTTGGCAATGGAGTAGGCATTCCTGCTGGGGTTGAAGGAGGCGGCCAAACCGCACTGAGGATGATTGCACTCCTGAGGGAAAGAACGGATGCAGTGCGAGAGTGAAACCTAGCTGGGCACATCAGGGCTGCGTGTTCACGGCCTGCTATGGCTCCCTCACCTACTTTCAAACATAATTAAAAAAGCGTGTCCTGTGTTTCATCTTTACTTTATTTCCCGTCAAACACTTTTTCGTCGCCCCTGCAACTGCGTGGCCAAGAGTTAATGGCACAAGCACTTCTCTTGACTGTCACATTATGTTCTTCTGCTACGTGATCCATTGCTCTGTGCGCTTATCAACCTTATGCTGTTATTTTTTTTTTTTCCACAATGGCAGCAGTACAATATTGGATCCGGGAATGGGATGAGGCAAAGATTACTCACTCAGCAACATCCACTTTTATTGGGCTGAGTGTTTTTACAGGATTGCCATTGACTTCTAACTGCTGGGTGCAAAGATATTCTATGGGACATTGCCATGCAACTCCCAACCCCAATTCCCGTCAGATGCTAATAACTATCCTGCAATGGTGACACTGCCTGTTCAGAGACACTGTGCTGGCAGAGAGCACTCTCAAAGCCATAGTTTCATTAGTGGTATTTTTTGGGACTCAGGCTGTAAAAGTCAGTGGTGTGCTGATGGATGTTTGGCAGAGTTTCCCAAGCGGCCAGTGGTGCTGCTGTTGCTGCTTGCGAACTTGGTAAAGAAGCCCACGTGGCACGCTGCAGCCGCATGCCTGGGGCCCAGCCAGCAGAGAGGCATCATAAAACTTCGGCAGTGTAATCCTTGTTCAGCTGTGAGCACTAATGAAGGCTGCCTTGTTTGTCCTTGACTTTTACTTTTTTTTTTTTTTTTTCTTTTTAGGATTATGATTTTTTTCAAGTTGTAATAATATGATGTTGAGTTGTGATTTATTGGTATATCATCATCATGATCTACAGAAATGGAAACAATCTTACAATAAATTACAAGATTATGAAAAATGGGTCATTTTGAATAGTGTAAATGCTTGGGCTCCAAAGCTGCATTTAAAAAAGACAGAAAATCAGCCAATCAAACATCACAGTGAACCAGCCTACAAAATTAAATATGCTAATTCCAATGACTTTTCTATTACAAGCTCGTGGCATAGGAGCAGTTTAACCTGAGGTCAGCGAGGGATAAGCCAAAAATCTTTAACGCTAATTCCACCACAGCATCAATCAGCAGTCCCTAAATCAGTCCCACTCCTGCAGTATACACACTACTGTATATAATAGTCCAGGTGAGAGTGGCAGTAATGCAGGAGGTGTTAAAGGATTTGCACATTAGCCAGCGACGGAGGTAGCTTAGTCAAGATTTACATTGCAGCTTGTTTTTTATGGATAATCAGTTTTGTTTACATGAGCTCATTTTCTACAGTGCCCCCCTGGGGTAGCTTTCCATTCAGTCGTCTGGCATTTCTGTTGTGTGTGTTTGACTCATTAAGGACAATGAGCTGTCTTTATGGGACAGCTCACTGCAGAATGTGAGTAAAGCAAATTTGACGTTGGGAATTACAAACTTAATTTGGAAAGAGCAGACGTTTGAGTTTTGTTGTATACTGTCACAACGCACTCTCATCTCAGTGCTGGTGAGATACAGATATATATTTTTTTGTCATCTCTGACTGGATCTCATTTCCCTGCTCTACAGTATATACACATAAACTAAACATGATGCTTGTTAAAAACCAGATCTATTGTTGTTTTAAGCTGGTCAGACAATGAAAAATGTTTGTGTCCTGCACACAGCTCTGAAGTAAAATAAGGTTTTATCCATTTGAAATACTAAAAACAAAAGCAAACTGAAGATCAGTATGTGCTGATCAGTGATATTCTGTCAGGCTGCTAGACATTAATTACTGTCTACAGAGGAAAGACTGAGAAGTGTAAACACTATGGTGGGACAAATCAGACTGTGACGGAGATTGTCAGTTGCGTAGGTGGATCTTCAATCTTGAACCAGGAAACATTTTCTTTCCCACTGGTCAAAGAACACTGAGCAGATCACCTCCAAGTGTGCTCAGGTGCACGGACCTCAAATGTGTCCTCACTGCATTTTTACTGCATTCACACTTGCACTTACAGTAGCCCATCTGAGACAGACATTAATGTTGATCGAACCACATAAATACACAAGAGGACTGAAATGTTTTCCTGTCTTTTCAACCAGAATGACATCCCTTCTTTTTTTAGTGTTGGCTTTTGTCTTGTTTACTCCTCAGGGGCAGGTGCTCAGCGTTATTGATGTTGTAGCTCTCCCCATGAATTTTAAACCCCTTTGATTAACAGGGAGTCATGTGAGGCAGCTAATGAAATTTCAGACACGCACCCCATGCAAAAAAATATGCACCGCCGCATGCGGCGTTGTCAAATATTGACTTAAATGCCAAGAAGGGATCTAAAATTTTGATTTTGACACTGTGTGACAAATCAATCAAATAGCTTATGAGAGTAATGAAATGTCAGCCCTGAGACAATGTTATGAAGTAACAAATCACACTAGAAAATGTTTCATAAAAACAAAATTTAGTGTAGGTCTGTCACGCGCCTGCTCCAATATTTATGACTGGTTTACAGCCAGAAAAGGGAGAGAGAGAATAATGTGCATAAGTAGGATTTCCTAATGAAAAAAAAAAAAACAGAGTATGCTGAAGCTTGTTTTTTTGCATGACTTTTTTGGTTCTCTCCATAACATGTTGATATGTCTGTCAGCGATATGAAGCATGCAGCACATTTCAGTTTGAACATCATAGTAAAGTGCCTCTGAAAGATGTTAGAAATCCTGTTTATCGAGAGCAATAAAGGGTTTTCATATCTACTCTGTCTTCCGAGCAGCAGAGGTGCACAAGAAAATAATGCAAATGACCATCTGCTACTCTGGTGTTCATACCTCCAGTCTGTGCCGTATAGGAACAGGTCTGCACTCCGCTTCACCTGCGTGGGGCTTGGAGAACATATTTGTGGCAACTGGTCGGCATGTGGGTGAGGCAGCTTCAGGAGGACTTTTACTTTCCTCTCCTTCTCTCTTCTGACAGTAAACTAACATCAGGTTCATCTATGTTTGCTTGCATCTGTCAGGGCGTATAATGGCCGTTACATCATGTCTGCTTATCTCAGGTTTGTTTGTGAAGTTGTAGCATTACAGCGAGATCATATTTCACGTGCCCTACTCTGCACTGGTCTGTCCGACCTGTCAGAGTGAATCAGGTTGGACAGAGCTGAGAGGTCTGACTGGACTCCAGAAGCTTCTCTCTGGGCTCTCGGATGTCTGATCTAATGGAGGCTGAAGAGGACAGACATGCTAAAACACACACGCACACAGCACTGCAGACAGACTTCTAGTCCAACCCTGCTCATTGAGTACAGTTCAGATAAACAGAGACCACAACCAGAGTGGACAGACATTGTTTAGACAGAGTAGTAGAGTAGTGAAATGTATCACAGGCATCATTATGCAAAAGGCTTTTGTAATTTTTTCTTCTTCTTCTTCTCTTTTTTTTGCCTTGTACTCATGTGTGAACAAACACTAAGCTGGAGTAAACAACAATACAGCCTTGAGCCATAGCCAGGAACTTGTACAGTAGATTTTTAATTAGGCTGTGGCTAATTGTGGCGTTTCATATCTGATAGTTGGACTGGATGCACTGGATGTCAGGGTGGGATTGTTTTCTCTGGCTGTGTTTCCTCTACTTTTTATAGAAGCAGGAGCTGAATAAAATTCCGCATTAAGCTACAAGCTGCGTTACGGCCAACGGAACAAAAATGATTCTGCAGCAGAGAAACGCCTGACTGATTAGGTTGAAAATTGCTGCTGCCCTCAAATGATAAGTTCATTTGGCTGCATGCCTTATATTCATTTTGGCAAAATACACTTCATTTATTATGTTTATGTAAAAGTCTGTAGATATATGAGTCAAGGACACAAGTTGACTTCGACCATTTAGCACCATATTTCATGAAAGCATGTTGCATTATAACTGATAGCAGTCAGTGGATGTTCGCTGACCTAACGACACCTCTGTAAAACATGCAGCGTGGGCTTAACCTCTGCAGTCGTGTGAGAGGCCTTTCGCGTTTCTCATTGTTTAATCTGTCAGTGGCCTTGTTGTGTTTGATTCGCTCAAACGGCAGGTGACGGGGATCAGATCGCATACAGTCATGTAAACACCGTTAGCAGCTTACCATGGTAATCCACCTTTTCCGTATTTACCCTCTGCACATACAGTCATGTGGGGAGCGCCTACCAAGAGGCAGCACTCATCTGAAGGTCAGAACAGCACACACGTAGAGAGAGACTGAGGTCACTGCTGTGTAACTATTTGCATTACTAGAGTCCTGCTAATGCACGTTTCCCCTGAGGACAAGCACGTCCTCTGGACTGTAAGGATTGGTAAACAGATCACAATGCTGCTCCAGCAGAAGTAGCCATCTCGGATAAAAAGGGAACAAATCAATACCCAGTGTTTCAGTGTCTCCCTATCTGTCTCCCTTTTTAGCCCAAAGATGCAACTGCTTCTTTTTTTTTTTTTTTTTTTTTTGGACATAATGAATATTTATGCCTCTCTGTTGAAGCAGTTACACGATATTTTTTCTAATTTGCTTCAGTTTGGTCCTCATTTTATGCATTATATGCCACATAATGAGTCTTGACTTTGAAGTTCAGGAATGGTAAGAGCAGCGTGATGCTTTATTTTTGAAGAGCTCATGGGGTATATTTGTAAAAGCCGCAACAATTTGAACTTGTTGGCATATTAGTTCAACTGAGATCACACAGAGTTCAGGTTGTGTAATGTTGCAACAAGAGAAGATTTGCCGCTGTCCCCTGTTTGTAACCCAGTTTGTGAGTAAAATATGTCAGCGTTTCAGCGTGCATCCATCTCCACTAATGAGAGACAGCCCAAGGAGAGTAGAATGACTGTCAGCTCCGCTCAGCGTGGAGATGATAGAACTTAATTTCCCCCAGATTTCTCGGCAGCGGCTTCTGTCTGCATTGTTGTGCTGCGGGGAGAGATTATCGGATTATCACACAATAAGGAAAAATGTCGAGAGGAGAAAGAAAAAAAAAAAAAGTGGAAAGACTTAAAAGTGTGAGATGCTTCCCACTCACAGCAAGGCGCCTATTTAAGTGAACAGCCGTATGTGCTGGCTTTGTTCGAGGCTGAGATTTGCAGATGGTTGCTGAGCAGAAAAATATCTCTGGAGATGGAAGTACCAGGATGATCACAAGTACTGTTCTCACCAGGGGCTATGTCAGTGTGCAGTTTTAAAAACATCCTCGTCCAAGACACACAGATGCTGTTTGCTTGGGCTATATCTACACTAATATAGGTTTAGTCCTAAAATGCATAACTTCTTAATGCTTACTCCTGGAATTCATACCTGGGAAAGTTCATCATATCATATCATCATATGGTAAAAACAATGATTCCCAAATGACATTTCCATCGCCATGTCTGCCTGATGCTCATAGTGATGTGTTGGTGTGGACAAAGCTAAAACACACAATTTTACAATGCTCTCTTAAAAGTGGATTCATGTGGTTGTAATGCCAGGCGGTGTAAAATCTAAAATGCTGATGTCTGTTGTTGCTGAGAACTGACCCACGTCTATATTATACCAAGGCTCTGCTGCGGTACTTCCTTTACAGTAGTCAATACTTGGTACCATGAATAGGACTTGTCTCCCCCATGTCATCTCTTTCTCAATTCTATTCTCTCTCCAACAGAGTGGAGTGGAATGAGCAGTCTTGACATCCCCTGGGGGAATGTGAGCTGGTTGAAGGTTGAGGCAGCGAGGTGATTGGGGGGATGTCTTTGCTGACTGTTGCTGGAGGCCTATCACCAGTAATGGGCTATTGACCCCCCTTGGGGTGGGGGCATGAAGTGACTATTCATCACAGCCACATCCACGTGTCATCAGACTCCCCCTGTCCCCCTCCTCTGCGACCACACAGGCAGATTAAGCATCATGACAAGAGGCACTCACTGGCAAGGCCAACTCGTTTCATCCTTTCCTTTCTTTTCCTTCCTTCTCCTTTCCTCACTTCTTTCTCCTTCCTTATCTCCTCGCCTCTTCCAAGTTCACCTTCCAGAACCAATCCCATCGCCATGCTGTTTTTCCCCTTCCAGCAGCCATACACAACCTGAACTCTGGGTGCACTCGCCTCTAATCCACAGCTAGTCTTATCTCAGCTGAGGAACAATAGCTACAGAGCAGAGCTCAGAACCGCAGCCTGCAGAAAAATAGCTCCACTCCCACAAGGCTGTGGGCCCGTCTGCATCCAACAGCGTCAGCCAAGCAGCCTGTCACTGCCTCACATTAAGTCCTCCTCACTGTATGTCGGGAAAAAGATTCCAGCTTCTGTGTGTTTGAGCGTCGTCCAAATGGAATTTCTATTACTGCGGCGCAGGCGACAGCAACGGCAAACGACTAATCACATTTGTACTCGCTGTCGCCTTGTCAGTGTGCTGATCTACTGCTCGTCTTTTTGTTTGTTCACTGCGGAGCTGCGTGAGTTAGCCGTGGGGGCTATTCTGTGATTCATGTAGGTAGACGGGCACCTTTCCAAGCTGCTGCAGCTCACATTCATCTTCTATTAATGAGCTTTCACCTGTGTCCTAACGAGCTGTAATGGCGACTGCACCCCACATAGGATCAATGGCAGTGTCTCTGCAGTGGACAGACATTTACATAGGTGAGGCATTGCCAGTGAGGTAGGATCATGTCACAGAGAGTCCCGCAACGATGTTACATTATCTCTTGTTAAACAGCAAAGCCAGGTAATTACTCATTACTGGATCTCAGACTTTGTTAATTACTGCTCCTTTCAGTGATAACAGGCCCTTTCAGGCTGTTTCTTAAAGGTCTACCATGGCTCTAGAAATGGCACTGACGGGTTCCGTTCCCAAACCTTGATTTAAGGGTTCTCCTTACTTTTCATAGAGCACCACCAACAGGTCAAAGTTTCAATCTCAACATCTATGTGATTGATTGGCACCAAATTTTGCACACACATTCATAATAACACATATTGTCAACAATTCAACAGGAGCACACACGACGCCACTATCACAAATGTACACAACTCTTATACCTTACCTCTGCAGTATCACTCTGCCATGCAACACCACACATGTTTATGGTTCCCAGGTGATGCCACTAGCGGTTTGGCATTTTTAGTTTTATTGAAATAGCACGGGCTGAAAACATTTGATCCCTTGACCTTTCATTCACCACCTGGTGGTCACAAGCAGCACAGTGGTTCTGTTTGTAACCAAATACCTGGGCAACTAATGATATTCCCATCTGCTGTTAGGCAAATGTTAACATGCTAACGTTCTAAACTAGGGTAACATTTACACCTAAACATCGTCATGCTAGTTTTACCTTAGCATGCCTGTCTTAGCGTTTACCTCAAAGCATTGCTGTGTACTGGGTGTGGGGTATGAGTAAAGCCCTGTGGAGGGGAGGTCTACCATATTTAAATGCATTCCTACTGCTTTGAGGACAGAAAGCCAGTGACATGAGTAAAACTGATTACATTGAGAACCAAGTATTGTAATGTTGTCACATGAAAATAATTTGGAGAGCTCCCTCTGATTGAGCAGAAGTTTGCTGCACATCGAAGCAGTGGGTTGTTAATAACGTACCTCAAGTGCGTAAGTTACCTAACAGTTGTTTTCATCAGTCGTGAGCCCTCAAGTGATGTGTGTTCATCAGCTGAGAGCATTTCACTGCTCTGTATATTTGTTATTCTCCCCGCTCACTGCCTCTGTGTACGTCTCCTACTCTCTCTTCCCATCATTCTACTCAACTTCCTGTCGCAGTCTCTCTGTTTATTTCTCCCCCTGTGACAAACTTGCATCACCTGCCTGTCTCTAATTTTCAATTTTTTCCCCCTCCCGTTCTCTAGTCACTGGCTGTTGTTCTTTATCTATTTCTTTTTCTTTTTTTTAAATCCATCCCCTCTGACATTTCTTTCTCCTCCTCTCTCTCTCTGTCTCTGTTACTTTGTCTGGCTTACTTCCGTCATCACCCACCTCCTGCTTGTTTTCTGCTTCGTGTATGTTCTCTCTAGACATACTCTCCTGCTCCGGTATGGAAGTGAATACATATATATGTCAGGGTGTTGTGGAAGACACTCTTCAGCTTCCACTCCCTCAGGCCATCTGTAGGAGCTACAAATCTACACATACATGTCCACACACCCACACAGACATGCCTAATACCCCACTAGGATATTACATGTGACAACCTTGTCCATGAGCAAACTAACGCACATTTGTGACTTGCTGTATAGCAAATAGCATTTGGTTGGATTTTGTAACATTAGTCCCATACTGACTCCCAGCTCTTTGGTCCTGCCTAAAAGCGCCACTCACCATGTGTCATTTGTCTGTCAAGAAGTATGGCCCCTGGCAGAAAAGGCATTTATATGAAAGCACAAACCAAAAATAGTGAAGCAAGACCCAAAATACTCTTCTCTCAGGGCCAAAGTGGGAATAGACTGAGTCTGAGCCCTGGCTTACAGGCTTCCCAAAAGTATATACATGTGTGACAGGCAGGCAGAGGCCTCAGAGTGTACCCACCACAGGCTTGGCACAGTGTGAGCCACGAGGAAGAAGAAGACAGAGAGAACAAACAGCACGGCTGCTTTTGTTCTGTCTGCAGGAGGCTGATGGAGACGCAGCAGCACACAGACACATGAGCGCAGACACATGTCCTCCTTGCAAATGGACAAACCTGTCACAGAGACAGACAGAGAGACAGAGAGACAGACAGGAGCCTGACTGGAAAAATCTACATTTATTCACTGTTGACACTTTTTCAAATGGCCTCAAAAACACCAAATCAAGTTAGAAATATTGAAATAGCGTGGGCTGCAAAAAAAAAAGACATTAGCAGAAACACACAATGCTAATTTCTCCCTTTTGTCTTGGCTGCTTTTGTTTCTTCAAAACACCATGAGACATGAAAATGAAATTAGAATTGGGGCGAGACGTGTGCACAAAGCTGACAGTGTTGCTTTGTCTTTGCTTATCGTAACTGCTCTCCCAGAGGTCTACGGGGAACAGTTGGCGGCGAGAGACTCCTCTCAGGCTCCACTCACGGAAGCGGAATGACACTCAATAGCAGGCCGCCACGGGTCAAGGAGCAAACACCTTCACTTGTCAGCCAGCGCTTTGACTGACACACAATACCTGTGGGTGGCCCCCGGTATAGCGCAAATCCCCAACTGGCGCCTCGAGATAGACGGTGTTCGCTCCTCTCAGACCTGGCCGATCAAAGAGAGTGAAATTAAAGAAATGTCTCTCTGCTACGTACAGGCTTTGGTTGCAGAGGCTTTGTAAATCGAAACTGCAGCCTTCTTAACTGTGTTGTGTTTTGAGCAAGCTTGGCTGCCCGTTGTCACAGATGGCTGGCTTTACATTTAAGTATTAGCAGGCGTAAGCAGTTCATAACCGGGGTGTGCGCTTAGCAATTCATTTGTCTTAATCAGAGGGCATCTGCTGTATCATTTAAGTATTTGTCTGTGTAATGTATATTCAGTTACCTGTTTAACACTCAGTCATTTGGATGCAGTCCGCAGAGATCCACCTTGTTAATGAACAATCAGACATAGAATCTGGTTTACTATCTTCAAAGCCTGGCCATTGTTTTCCTGGGGCGTTAAGTCAATCACATCTAATCTTTCACTAGTGCACAAGTGATCCCCTCAGTGAAATCCAGATATTCACTGTGGCCCTGCTTGTAGAAAAGCCTCTGTGGCTCAGTAGGAGTGGGTGTGTTGCGAACAACCATAGAGACAGATAAATGTGTTTTTCCTGTACATCCTGTATATTAGCCTTGCAATGAAAGCACGCTTACACGCTTGTTTGCTACCGTCTTGCAAATGTAATCAATTCTACTGGCTGGCAATAAAAGAGAAAGGAGGGTCTGGGAGACAGGAGTGGTTTGGATGATGAGGGTTAGATGACCTGGTCAGTCCTTTATATGCAGCAGGATGCGGCTGCCAGGTTGGCTGCAGTTAATGTTTTTTGATTTAATCCAGAGCTTCCTTCTTGCCCCTGCACTGCCATGGTAATGTGCCCAGAGGGCTCTTCCTGTAGAAAGCGGAACTGGAGCCTCCTTGGATTTATTGCAGGGAATATATCTCTCTCTCTCTCTCCCACAGGATTAATCTCACCAGTTCATGAACCAGGGAGAAAGACGATAACAAAGACTGGCTCTGTCACTTGTTTCAAAGCTTAACGCTTCTCCTCACTGCTTCTGATTTTTTTTTTCTCACATGTGGAAACCTACATTCAACTGAGGCATGCTTTACAGTTGAGGTTTCATGACAGCCAGTATCCATGTCTTTTCTCATTAGAGAGAAATGCGTCTTTGCTCAAATGCAGCTGTTTGGTTCTCAGCAGTATGCTCCGCTGTCCCCACACTCATCTTTTTTAGTGGCACTAAACAGATGGTTGTGGTCAGTGCTGCCGCTGCTGCTGCTACATGGCTGCTGAAAGACTGTTGAGAGCAGCGCACACTTTAATTGTTGCTTAAAATACCTGAAATACTCCCGACTTAAAAGGAGCATCATGATTTTCGTAGCAGCCTCAAATATTTAGAATTTTTTCTTCCTCGTGGTGACATTAAAGAAGAATAAAAATGTTATTTCCAAACTTTTTAGGGGCATGATTGGAGGGGTTACAAAGGCCAAGTAGGTGAAGGGCAAACGGCAAAAGAAAGGATGTGCAGCATCTGGACAGGAACTCTGACATCCGGGGAGGGGGCGCTACATCAAGGGGGGGTGTGGCGCCTGACCTCTCACCCTAAACAGAGGGTAGAGGTCAAAGACTGAAGATAGACTGCAGCTGTGTTGTAACATGCAACCCCATTGCCATGCCAATCACTGTAATTTGCCTAGACAGATGTGTCCCCACCCAGTTTTACCAAGCATGCCTCAACAGGAGCTGACAGAAAGAAAAGAGGGAAGGATGGAAGGAAACAAGGAAGGAAGGGAGCAAGAAATCAAAACAGAGAGTAGGGGGAAGGCGAGAAGATCACTGGCCCACACTGACTCCTATCTCCACACACAAGGCCTCAGTCTTGGGAGCTAGCAAGGGAGTGTCAATACGCCTCAGCAGTTTATCGAAGGCGGCATACCTCCAATTAAAGGGTTCTTCCCTTAAGATTTACCCACCACTTCGCTCTCCTGCCTCTTTCAGTCTCTTCAAGAGTTATTTGTTCTTCTGCTGGGGAGGTACCTAATCAGGCCAGGATCTCGTAATACCAAGTCTTTTAACTGCTAAGATCAAAGAGTGCAAGTTTGCCTAATGTGGGATTAAGCTGAGATACGGGACCTGGCAGCCTCACCTCGCTCCACCCCCTATACCTCCACTTCTACCACCACAACCAGCGGCGGGTAGCTCCATTAAGGCTCAACGCATTGCTCATTTTTCCGCAAGAGCTCCCCTGGGCTAAGAGGCAATTATGCAGTAGTGTGGCATAATATTTCATTCTCTTCACATTGCATTACTCTATGGTGGTGCTGGCCGCTAACAGCTTCATGCGGCCCAGGAGGAAGGGTGCAGGCTGCTAACAACTTCATATGAGTAGAGGGAGATTGAAGAGGGGGAGGGGGCGGGGGAAATGGGGAAAGAGGAGAGTTCTCAAGGGCACGATGCTTCATTAGGAGTCAGGTCTGTTTCACCTCTCTGCATGGAGAATGAAAGGCTTTGCATGCATCCAAGCTTTGGTGCTGTCAAGTGGCTTTAGAACATTAAAATTATGAAAATCTAAATATGAATATGCACTGGGTTTGAGATTATAAACATTATGTGCAAGATTTCAAGGAAAAATACAGAGGATGATAACTACCACAAAGCTGTTGCAAGTTATTCTGTGTTTCTTTGAAATGCAATCTTGAGAGAAAGTTTTGAATCATATTTAAATTCATCCCTTTGCAGCTTTCTGCAGGGTTGAGGTGTCCTGAAAGAGCTACAGTATAAATCATATTCATGATTTTATACGTGGAATGTATGGACACAGCTTCATCTCAGGATAAATGGAAAAGCTGGGATTGTTTGAAAAAGGGAGAGAAGTGGAGCATATATTTGCAGGTTGCATCACACAACAAAAGATGCAGGTCCCTTTCTGCAACATGTGAAGACTTCTCAACAAACACCATTCTGCCCTCATTTGTTTTCGCCCAACCGCTATGATAGATAAAATCTTCACGATACTGAGAGAGTAGTGGCTTTCTGGTCCAACGATTTCTTTTCTGGCAAGTGCTCTCTCTCACCCTCCATGTTCGGATGAGTGGCACATGCTGCAAAGAAGCTGCCTGTGAAAGGTTGTGCTTCAAGCTGTTGAGTAGAACATTTTATATTTTTTTTACTACTGTAGAGGAGAAGATATTTTACCCCCCCCCCCCCATCTGAGGTTGTGAACTCGTGTGGAAATTGAACAATTTGAGGAATTTGACAGTGCTGTAGGCTAATGCTGATCCATGGTCAGCTGGTTTATCTGCCAATCCATTCAATGCTGTAGTCCATCACAAAACATCTTGAGGACAGGCAGAAAGAATGACCGAGAGATCTTTATGAAGACGAAGCTCTTTTTTCCAATAGCACCTCCAGGAAGAGCTGTAGCCTCAGACTTTCAAGTTTAGCAGCTGTAGTAATTCCCAAACAAAGGAGTAGAGATCTTATTTGAAAGAAAATAAAGGACTATTAACATATCAATTCATCTGTTAAAGGCTTTAAATTTACACAGAGTTGACTTTGGTGTTCACAGTGTAGAAAAGGAAACACAGAAGGAAGAAGGAGAGAAAGGAAACTGTCTGTTCACCTCTGTTCTGACAGAGCAGGCATGTGGAGCCTGGGGCAAGGCTGTGCAGAACACTTGTGTGGTTTCACTGTATTCAGGGAGGTCACACTGTGTGCTTTTATAGGTGCTCAGCCTCTCGGCACCTCCCCCTCGTCTCCTCCCGTTATCTCAACTCTGTCTTCCACTTCCCGTTTCTGTGATCACTTCAGGAACAGCAGCCTTAGCCATAATTCGTTTCATATCAGAGGCCCTTACTTCACCATTCACACATCTCATCAACCTACACAATTCTGCTCCCACAGTGCCGCCACTTGGAGGAGTTTACACTTGAGATATGAAATGAGAGATACGGAGGGGAAGTGTAGAGCAAATATTTATGTTGTTGACAGGCCTGTGTGTCTGTGATCACAGCACCTGTAGCCATCATGTGTCCTATGATGCAGCATACGCCTGGCTTACTGCTGTTTCTATTGATCTGTGCTACAGTTTGACTGAGATGCGTCATTCCATTGCAAGCCCACTTTTTGCAAGGCTGTACAACAGCTGACTGGACAATTGACAACTTGCATCACATACAACACACAACTCACAGGCATTGCATGAACATTATTGTTTTCAGTTTAACAGTTTCTTTGATCCTGGTGCACACTTCTGCCCATTATGCATTTATTGTTACGTTTATTACCAGCCATAAAAATGGAGACTTGCTGAGGTTATAGTTACTTTCCTTCCTCGGAGTACATTCAGCTCTTAAGCCTGCATGGTTACATTATTTCTGCACGGTAGTCTACAAACTGATGGCAATGGGTGTGAACAAGAAAGCACAAAGCTGAGACTGTGCCTGTGAAGGCTGTTTTGTCTCCCAGGTTAATCATTTTGAATAACTCCTCACATTCATCATGTCTGTATGCCATACACGAAATGTGCAAGTCAGGCCTTATAAAATTTGTTGCTTGAGTGTCTTATAAGTGCATCTGTGGTCATAAATCCTCATTTCTCATATGCTGACAGTGTTCTTCCCCCACTGAGCCATTTCCATCTATAGAGTTTAATTTCAGAGACCTAGCATTAAAGACCGGCCTTTCCTCTTGTTTGTAGAAATACGATCTGGTGGACGTGGGCCTAAGGACGGACCTGTGAGGCAGCTGCCCCTGTACGACACGCCGTACGAGCCAGCCGAGAACGGCGGCGACTCGGACCCTGAGCACTCGCGCTGCCCAAGAGAAAGCCGACTGCCCCAGGATGATGAGCGACCCCCTGAGGAGTATGACCAGCCCTGGGAGTGGAAAAAGGAGAGGATTTCCAAAGCATTTGCAGGTAAAATAACCATCAGTGTAACATATAATGCAAAAAAAAAAAAAAAAAAAAAAAAAGCCGCTGAACCTGATCAGTAACTATTAACAAGAGATGTGAAGGAAAGAAATGCACGGCGTCCTTGCTTTGAAACAGACTGGAAACAAGTTTTGTTTTCATCCTAAATGAAAAAACAATGCAGTTAACTTACAAAGGTTTTCAGCTCTACCTGTTGTTTTGATGTCAGAAGCTCAGTTTAAGCTCAAATCCAGTTTTGCAATGACTGTATTTCAGTCAGGGTTGCCTTATTTACATTCCAAGCTTTTAACCTCTTTTCATTCGAAACTATTTATTTTCTGCATAACTAACCCAGGTGTCTGTTTTTCCAGCTCTAACAAATTTGATTATGGCTTCTGCCAGGTTTGTGGGTTCTACTGTACTACTGCTGCCCCTGTTGCTGCTGCTTTAAACTCTGTTAACACTTCTTCTGTTTTTTCCCCTGTTAAAGCCCTTGCTAAATTCATTTGCAGGTGTCCAGTGAACTGTTTTGATCCAACTACTGTCTGTTTAAACTAAGTTGATATCTCTGCTGCTCACAGGGAGGCATGATTGGGTGTGCAGGTGCATGTAGGTGCAGGTGTAGTCACTGTGTTTTTTTTGGGAGCTTCAGCATGGCTAACACAGCCATAACATCAAACAGGGCTGTTCCTGGAAAGAATATGGCACCCAAATTTACAAAAAAAAAGAAAAAAGAAGAAGAAGAAACGGCTTTTAACTGATCAAATAAAACCAGCAACCCTTGAATCTATTTTTCATCGCCCCTTTTCTCTTTATATTTTTTTCTTTTTCATCCTTGAACAGCTCTGCTTTGTTATGACTGCATTAGCTACGAGGGCTCTGTAAGTGGCACTGGATCAGGCCCCGACAGAAGAAAGGACTGCACCTCTAAACCCCTCACAGGTACCAGTGGAGACGGGGCTGGGGAGTGTCTCTTGTCTGTCTGAAATATATCAATGTGAGATCTGTGACAGTGATGACTGAACCCTCCTTGTTGCACTGAACCCTGCAGTTTGGGATTTATGTCTTACATAAATCCTCAGCACCCAGGTTGAATTTGTCTAAAATTCATGTAACACACATGTGGTGCAGGTTTTCAGATGTTTTCAAATTTGATTAACTGTGAAAAAATTCTCATGTTTTGAAAAGGAACAGTCAGATTGAGAAAAGGTCACCCACTTCAATCACCTTGCTTTAAACATTTTATGGATTCAAATGACATTCATCAGGGGGCCACTGGTTTGATTCAAGTGGACTAAAATTTTCACAGTCACTGGTGACGCTCTCCTCAAATCAGCCTTGCAGTGGAAACATGAGTGTAACAAGTGCAATAAGTGCAGTAACACTAAGACAGAGGGTGATGGGGTTTGAGTGTGTGAATTTTCGTTCGCTCCCCCACCTCCAAGGGAACTGTGGAAAATAAAAATAACATTTCATAAAGATTTTTTTTTCATTTCAACCAGTGAACCAGTGTGTCTTGCTTTTTACTGAGGTATCACCTTGTGAGTGGTGAACAATGGATTCAGGGCATCAAATAGCTCAGATAGCAACAAACTAACCCTAATATTTCAAAACCATATTTCAGATTTTAGCTCAAGTGTTCTTCTGTTATGAAAATGTTGATTTGGTTTTGTTTGATTTAAAATTCAGAAAGTTATGAGTGTGACGCTATAAAGTATTCTGCATTAAAACATCAGCACGACTATAACATCACTGAGTGATCCATTACTTTTTTTTTAATTACAGCTGAATAAAAGAAGCCATTAAAAATAAGTATGGCCTAAGGGCTCATTAATCATTAGTAAGTGAGTTTTATAGAAATGTAAATAAAAACCGCACAGAGCGAGCTGCTAGATTAAAGTAATGCACAAGGAAATTTTCTCTTTCACTATTCTATACTCTTATTATTAATATTTCAAGATATTTCTCTATTTCATTCATCTTTTCATTTGCCATCTGTGTGTTTTGGCATCACTGCAAATTATTTACACAGCATTGCAACAAAGTCTAAATGATTACTGTGTGGAGATTGAGAGCACAATTAATCCCTGATGGTGTAATGCTGGCAGTTGTGCTGATGGACTCACTTGGGGACTGCTTTAGAGATCTGGAGGTGGATCTAATTTTTGTGTAATGTCTCCAAGTCTGTGAGTCATTAATTTAATGTTGATGGATGAGCCTTAGGACATCCTAAAAACATTACAGCCTCAGAATTTGAAGCTTTAATTCTTGGAAAAATCCCAAAAACCATCAGAATAACACCAGGATAGTTCTGCTTAATCTACAAGGTGAACCATGGTAGCGGCTGCAGCAGCAGAGTGGGGAGAAACAGAGAGGATGCTGAAGTGAGCGTCACTCTACCATGTTTAAATGTGTGTAAAGTGTCTTATGTGGCATTAAATGGCAGCCAGCTCATGCATCTCATTGGTGCAAGAATGAAAAGAGGCTCGAGAGAGTAGTTAGCGACGCCCTGCATGTGAGGAGAGGAGCACTTTATAGCAGCCTACAGTACCTCTTTGGTCGAACACAGAATCAGTTCTCAGTGTGTGAAATGATTTTTTGTTTGTTTAGGAGATACAAACACATAGCAACAGAATAAACAGCATGACAAATCCATTAATGAAGCAGCTCTGATTTACTAATATGCTTTTGGGCATCATCATAGGTCTGTCTGTTCATACATCTCTGTATGTTTTGCTAATTTTTCGTCACTTAATTCCGTGTCTTGTCGACTGTGGTGTTTTCTAGGCACTGAGGTCTTCATAGGAGTCATGCTGTTCTGCCTCCGCGAGTGATTAGTTAAATAAAGGATGCCTCTTAATCACTTTCCTTCTCTCCCTCATTATTTTTTTGTCAAGCAGCAGAAGAGTTTGGTTAGGATGCTATTTACTAATACGTCCTCTCTTTCAACTCCCCCTTTACACACAGCGTCCCTCTTTTGATGATGATTAATTTCATTTCATTTCTATTGGATGTCAGAGTGTTGGCCAGGAATTGAAGAGATCAGTCTTTAAGTTGTCTTTCAACGAATGAAAGCTGCAGACCAAAAAGTACTTTGATTTAATACACGTCTTCATTCTGTGTTACGCTTAATTCAAGCAGAAATAATTCCCCACTATTCTGAAGACAGAAAAGGGAAGAAAGATGAGAAAGACGTCTCTGGGACAGGCCTTGTCAACATTGGTTTGTTGCCTTTGTAGAGCAGCCTCGGATCCAGACATCAAGAGGCTTAGAGAAAGTTTCCCACCTTTCAAGGTTTGAGCTTGTGTGCCTGCACCCGAAGCTCTGATCTTTGCTACCAGCTTACCTCCAATGTCAAGAAATTATACACTGCTTCAGCATTTAAGTCCACTTGTGAGCCGGTTCTTTAGGACTACTCACAATCCCATAATTCCTGCTTTATAAGTCATTCCTGTATCATCCCTCTTTGGACTCCTTTAAGATTCAACTTCAAGTATATTTTAGATTCTGCTAGGTTACCCTGATCTTGCCCTGGAGATTACTATCTTAAACATCTGGCTAAGCAGCTGTTTCATGAAACTGCTGTTACTTTTGATAAATATCATCCTTTAAATGTTCACATCTCACAAGGACAGGATTGAATTGTCTTGCATCTATGCTCAAAGTAGGGTTACGTACAGTTTATGAAATATTAGACTGGAGTCATAAGGTCATGGGCTTACTGTTGGAGAGAGAGATGTCTGGACATGTTTGCTTTAGTGGCGGGGGGGATCCAGGTTGAGCTTAGATTTCATGGTAGGTTACAAGTCTTATATTATATTTTACTCTCTTTGGTTGATCCTGCAACGAGATATTTTGGTTTCTCACAGCAGGGCCATTTTTAAAGATGTGTTTTCTGAACCCTTTGTGAGTTGATGGAGCCGGAGCCCTCTTTGAAAAAGTAGTCACTAGGCTACGCTATGTAAACTCAGTGTGAATTTATATTTAGATGTGAAACTCGAGGCAAACAAGGAAATGTATGGATATGTATCTACTGTAGTGAGAACAAGTTATTGCACACCCTCAGTTTAGCTATTTTATCTAAGCCACTTGTTTGGAAGTGAAACTAAATGCAAATGTTATATTTCCCGAACAGTACTTTGTAAATATGCATTAGATTATGCAAAGGTACTTTTTGATGCAACTCCTTGGAGTCAGACACCTTTGAGATGGTTTGACATGCCCTTAACATCGAGTTAACATAACATTTCTGGCTAGGGTTTTTGACGTTTGTTTGCTACTCATATGTGATTAAATCAGAAACTATATGTATACACAGGAACTTTCAAGTGATACTCTATTTTTTCAAATCCAGTGGCCTATACAATGAATATTAATGGTACACTATAAGTGGCAATATGCTGCATACAGTTGACCTACTGCAGTGGCTGATAGCATTATTAAACTGTTTGACAACATTTTGTGCACACTCTACTTCACTTCACTGCCATTTGCCAAGTGCTGTAGATAACATGGTTGAACTGGAGATTTGTCGGTGTTTGTCTGACTACTCATGTTATTTACCCAGCTTGACTCCGGTGCAGTGCTGTTGCCATGTCCCCAGATCTCAGCAATTAGGTTAGTAATTAAAAATGTTTTCCAGTCGCAATTTCATGCCTGATTCACCACTTTGGCACACCGGCACACGGCCTGTTTTACATTCAGTATATAGCTTCATGTGCTGTTTGGTTTCTAAAGCGCAATTTCCCCTCAATAATGTTTCTATAGCTGTTGACGCACTTTATGGCTGCGTAATATCAATGAGTAATGATACCGTTTTTCGAATTTAGGAGGCACATTGCTGTGCGCATGGGGAAAAAAAGAAAACCTTCACAGTTTATATTCCAACAATTATGTGGGAAGTAAAAGCGTCTGCAAACAAAGTATTAAAAGACAATGAAAAAAGATGCACAATCTCACTAAACCATGGAGTGGGTGTAAGAAGAAAAGGGATTAAATAAGCAGCAAGTGCAGCCCACGTCCTCCCTCTGCGGTGTAACACAATAATGCAATCTGCATATAAGACTATTTGTCTTCATTAATGATAGGGGAAGGAGAGCAGACTAATGCTCCCGGCTACAGCCCTTTTTCCTCAGCTGTCCCTATCACTGCCTGCATGCTTGCCTCTTTACAACACTTGGTCTAGTGTTATTATTCACTGTTGGGCTATCTCCTGACAGGTATGCAATGGAATGTAAATTCCCTGCCTTGTTAGGGTGCTGGGAGGCTGTGTACTTGCGGTTTGGTTAATCACTCATCCCCCCCCTCTACCCACCCACCTCCCTCTTCTGGAACAAACACACACACACACTTGTTACAGCCTCTTTCCTGTCTCCCTCCTGGCTGCTGAGTTGGTGATGGATGAGCCTTAAGGTGAAGAGTGAGGAAGACACATTAGGATTTGACCACATGAAGAAGCCTGCGTGTGAGGGCAGGAGAAAGTGCACTCGCGTGTCCGTCACTTTAAGCCCCAGTGTTTGGTTTTTTGCATGTGGCACACTCACTCAGACACACTCAGACGTCGACACGCCACCCTCAGAAATCTGAACCCCATCACAGCAGGAATGGGATCGAGAGCCATTGTTACTTAATCTCTTTGCCCTCTGTTACCTGCTACTAACTCCTTTCACTTGGCTTCTGGCCAGCAGGGTACCCTGCATTTAATACGGGAGATAAGAGGAGGTGCCGTCACTCCCTCCCTCAGGTCTTGGGGAGCTTTATGGTTTTTTAATGAATCTTCATGGGCTTAACGACCCAGAAATCTGAGGCTCGTGTCTAATGTCCCAAAATAAATAATTGATTCAGCTACAGTCCTGCATGGGTTATTTGCGCCAAAGTTAGAGCCAGCTGTTTTGTTGGTGCCGTGGTTCTGTCTGCCTCTGCTCGGATGATCCAGTTTCCTCCCACCGTTGTCTGTCACTCTGCAGCTCTGTCTCATCCTCCTGGCAACACCCCGCTGATAACCTTCCTGACAGCACTCTTTCATGAGCCTCAAAATGTGTCCTGCCATCTTTCTCTTGGCGCTGCCACGGGTGTTATCTTCACTTGCACACATTGGTCACACACAACAGCACTGTAAACCTCCCTCACAGAGTATAGAGGCAGCACATGGCCAGCAGGGCCCCCTGGAAGCTCCTGCTGGCCGGCCGTCGCTCACCACATCTCCCTTCTCTCTCTTTATAAAAGAGAAAGGAAAAAGCTTAGCTGTCATTTCATCTCTATCACCTATTTTTTGTGCCACTTGCATTTTTTTTTTACACAAACGTACGGTCTTTCAAAGGAGATCTGTGCTTTGAAAGAGAGCCCGACCGTATAATGCGACGGATACAGTATGCAGAGAGTTATGAGGTGGCATTTCACTTCCCCTGAGCATTACACAGTTGTTATCTGTAATGATTGGGGTGCCGATGGAACAAACACGTCTTCAGAGGACGCTGGTTTTGTGTTTCAAGCTCCTCTGCTCATAATGTGCAGCATAAACATCACAATCTTCCAGCTTGTTTTGAATATGCATGCAATTAGCCAACCAAATTAAGCAGAACTAAATTAAATGGCGTTGGTGGAAACAAGCATAGCTGGTGATTTATGGTGCTGCACTGTTTACAGTGATGAAGTGCCATGGGCTAATGAAAAGCCCGAGTAAACAAATACCTGGCTTTAAAAATAGAATCTGCTCCTGGAGGAACAAAGGGAAGGTAAACTCTGATAAAAAAAAAAAAAAAAAGGGGGAGCTGTCACCCATCGCCGAAGTATTCTCTGTTTCTTTTGATGAGCTAAACTGTCAACATAGCTGTGAAGCAAATAATTAATCAGCTCTTGACAACACTCCAGCTTATTGAATGCTGGTACTCAAACTGGCAGAGTTTAGTTCAGGTGACATCCTGCCAACATCCCACTTATCAAAACTTGCTGGAAATGTGAGTGACACATGAAGCTTGTTTTGGATTTTCTTAACGAGAGTCCTAACATGGCCATGTTTGTGTGGTCAACATGAGTGACAGATGCTTTGTTGATTTTGAATTCTTAATACTCTCTATTCCTCTGTCAACAGGAGGTGGTGTGTATTAATATGGAGTGAGGATTATGCAGATGAGAAACTGCATATTGATCCAAATGCGGTCAGATTAGATGACAAAGATGTGGTGATCTTTGGATGTATTTACTTGTTCACCGTCCGAATCAGAACCCCTGTACTGTAAAGCATGATCACAGCTTTCTGCAGCTCCTCTCAAAACTGCATAAATAATGTGCAAATTTTCTACCTGATATTCACCTCCAGTTTCTAAAGCACTTCATGTGTTGTTCACGCAGACTACATCATGCCACCCACAGGGCTGATAATCAGTCAAAATCTGCATTAGCCAGCGGGGCTATTTATCAGTGTTTGTATTTATCAGTGTTTGTAAATGGTTCACTGAGGGCAGTGCAGTGGGGGTGGATATATGAAAATGTATGTGGCAGTGTGTTGAGCCTTCGGGGTCTGTGTGCAAATCAGCTCTCTTCTGTGTAGGCGACTGTTGTCACCTCGGTCCTAAATTTGAATTTGTCACCGAGTTTGTCTTTGAAGAAGGCTGCAAGGTACGAAGATGCGCTCACCCATTAAGCACCATGGCAGCTATAGAGCCAATGATTATTCAGGACGGCCTTGGGACTGGCAGGATTTTGAAAACATTACAAAGTGTGGAAAATTCCAGTCACTCAGAGTTTTGCAAAAACAAAACACCTGGCCATTCAATCAGTTTACCTCAATTTTCACAGTGCTAAATGCTATTATTCAGCGGAGCAACCAAGCGAATCTGAGTCACACTCCCCCACGTCGCCTCCTCATCCTCACTGTGAGGCTGCAGAGTGCAGGCAGCCTGCTGCTCCCCAAACAATTACACGCTAATCTGCAATGTGAAATGAGTATTAGGCTTTTAATCTCATAGGAAGAGAGTCCCCTACTTCACCCCAAAGTAGAGGAAGTTATATTATCTTCCACAGTTTCTGACCTTCTACCATCATTCCCTGTGCTGCATCCTGACCGCTCCACCATCCGAAACCTCTCCCATCAGGACAGACGGCAAGCAGCTCCTTCCAGCCACCGTTCCCTAGATTAGCCCCCTGACACTGTAGGCCCGGCTATTTAATTGCTTGTCGGACTGAATATTCTCCAGTTTCCCCCTTCATCTAGCTTGCAGATATTGCCTCTCATTAGCATGTCCTGTGCTACCACCATGCTGCAATCCCTTGCCGGGAGCAAGACAGACAAGTCCATAAAATTGTGCTCATCCTCCCCCTGAAAAGTGGCCTGCATACCAGTGACACACTAATGGTTATGAATACAGCTGCATTCCTTTCATCGGAGGCAGCTGAAGTAGCACCTAATCAACTCTCTTTAGATGAGGGGGTGTAACTCTGAATCACAAATGTGACTCTAAAAATCTGGCAACATAATTGCTGCCATTCATTTTTTCAACTGAAATTGACAAAGTAACAGTCTTAAGACCTTAACTCAGATGAACTGTATCGTTTAAAGGACATCTCTGACAACCTGTTCATATGTGGCTGTGGATATCCAATACATGCTGGCTGATAGACATCTGCCAATCTGCAGCTGTTCTCCTCCTTTTCCTCAATGTCATCCTGAGTCAAATAAGGCCATCACTGTCCTGACATGACATGGCTGATTTAGATGTATAGGTGTCACACTGATGATTTCAGGCTACCACCGAAGGGTTTTCTTGCAAATGATAACCCACAGTTTGAATTTCAGTCTGGTTTGATTTAATTTCGTGACATCTGGTATAATGGAAGAGGGTGGGCTCCTGAGGTGAAATCAGGTTATCCACATTTCTTTTATGGTAAGTTTTAGTGCTTTTCCCCTATTTTTTGGGATCTTGACAACTTGTGGGATTTTTGGAGCAAATCAGAGGAGCAACTTTTGTGTTGTTAGTTCTTCCCACTTTACCTTATACAGAGAGAGCTCCCACTTTTTTGAGGTATCTTAATTGTAGAGTAAGTGCGTTACTGTTTTCCAAAACTGATGTAGTCGCATCAAATTTAGTTACTTTTCCTTATATCCTCACCCACCATTTTAGGTTCCAGCACCATGGACAGAGACATTAAATTGTCCTTAATAACCTTGTAAGTGTTGCCTCGCTGGACGCTCTGTATTTAGAAACAATGTAAAAACACACGTACACACACCAAAGTGGGTCTTAACCTCCAGAGGATTGCACAGTAGCTCTCTAAAGCTGCTCCTGCTGGACTACACGCCTTTATTAGCCTTGGCTTTTAACACCAGCTTCTGCTCAGATGATGAAAAAACATTCCCCTGTCCACCCCATTTATTAAGTATCCCCAGCTATTTAACAAATGGCCCCTCCTCAGTGACATATATGCTTTTGCAAGAGAACTCAATTTACCCTGCCTGGACATTATTTAAGGGCCAAAGCCTGGGGGAGTGTCCACTGCTAGGATGGATTGCTCTGAGGTTTGTTCCAGTGAAGGATATCGTCTACATGATTGTGTATCTTAATAGAGGCCTAAGGTCTTTTTTTTTCCAAACTGAGCACGAAGGATAACAACAGAGTGTATGCTGATGTTCTGTGTTGGTGACTTTCTATAGCTGAGCGAGGCAGCTTTATATTTCATAGTCTGACCCTTTAAGGCATAGCATTATATCATTTGCTATAGTAAAGTCTGTCACACAGCAGTGATGCATGACTTACAAGTAAAAAAGAGGGATTCAGAACCTTGCATTGCATGTTTCTTGTGCATCTCTGTGTCCCTTCTCAGGTGTGGTTGGGGAATTAATGGGATTTTATTGAATTTCCAGCACTAAACCTGGATATTTAGGATAAAACCTGAGGTATTTTAATCAACTAGGAAAAGTGGGATCACCAGCCATCAAACTCCACCCAACTTTTATAACTAACTTATCTTCCTTTTTCAGTCCTGTTGTATCCCTTCTTTTTCTCATCTACAGCTGCTGCTGATTCTTGGATCCCAATATAAACCAGCTCTCTGCCACAACGCTGGCATCGTCTTATCTGTTTTTCACTTACCCCTTTTTTCTTTTCTCTCCTCCCCCCCACCCTGTTCTCTGCCATGGCTTCCCTCTCCTCACTCCCTCTGTTATTGTCCATTTATACCCCTTGTTACTGTCCTCTCCTCCGATCCACCTCTCCTCTGGTGACTTGGGCGACACTTGCAGTAGAGATTAAAGTGATCAAGGACCTACCATGGCCCCCTCCTGTTGGGCAACTCAACACCAGCCCTCCCTCGGTGGAGGAGCGGGATTCTCCCTCTCAGACAGCTCAGCCCTCGCCAGGACAGACGAGCTGTGACCAGCACCACCATGGTGGGTGTTGGTGTTCACATTGTCCATCAGTTACCCCCCCCTCCTTCCTGTTGGTCTGTCTGTCTGCCCATTCATTCATACAACAACCCATTTGTCCATCCATCCTCCCCTCCATCCACCCCTTTAACAGTGTGCATCAGTGTGGCAACCTGTTTGACTCTCTGATTGAATTCATGAAGACTTTGAACAGTTGAGACTGTGTGTGCTCACTTAAGTCAGTGGTATTGTAACATGATAGATTGCATATGTATTATGTGAAAGGGTTTCTTTTAATCTGCTGGTCAGTGATGACTCACTTAAAGAGTTCACATCTTTTAGAGGTATTAGCTCAGTAATGGCCACACTTTTCCATCTGGATTACATGTGGCAGAAAATCACTAACTCTTGTGCAGGTTTTAGGGATGAAGGCTCATTAGTTTTAATTGTGCTGAACTCCCTTCTGCATGCATAATTGCCATTTGCTGTGACCCCCATTTCCTCTTGTCAACATACTCATACCCGTCCCAGATGTCCCTCTGGCCTGCTGTTCCCCACAAGTGGCTAACATGAATTGAAAAACCAAACTCATTTAAGGCAATTTCAGTTCATGACTTGGGTCTCTTCACCTCAGATTTAACCATATTTACCATCTTATCAAAAACAATTGACGAGTAATTCATCTATTTTTAACTCCTTTAGTTGATTTCTGAAGCCATTCAACAGTCTAACACTGTGAATGCTGTAATTACCGAGGGAAAAGAAGGACGTGTAGCAGAACTAATGCCAGGAATGGGATTTCCCCTGGCAGAGTGGGAAGACTTAGAGTGAGGCCATGTAAGAGGACACCGCTGTGTGCTGTAGGCGAGGACAGGGCAAGGAGTTGATTTATGTCCATAAATCCATGGGAAAGGTTCTGGTTCCCTCTGTGATGTGAGTGGGTTTAAGATTGGCGTCCAGCTGTAAAGTGATCCTCACTCTGTCTGAGCCAGTATGGCCCCACTCTACATCTTTGGGGTCAAAGGTCATTTTGCCAGACACAGAGGGGGCCCGATGACCTCCACGACCCCAGTGAATACAGTTACAATGCACTCTCTTGACCCCAGCATACAGACAGACCCATGTCACACACCAGGACATTACTCACCCATTATACATGGGACTGTTTACACACTCAACTCTGGCTCAGGCGGAGTAAAGAGCTGAGGGTTTGCATGTGTTGATAAAGGCTGTTGTGGTTTGCTCTAATAAAGTCCAGACAAAAACAATATCCATTACAGTTCAAAGAAGTTGGACTTATCTCCTCAACCTCATTACCAAAATTTAAATGAGGCTTGACAGGGCAAATATTACATCTACATATAAATGGAGTTCTTTTTTCTTGGTATAATAGAAAGCTTTTTGCCTTTGTTTTTTTGACATGAATTAATTATCCACACTTTCTCTCACCTTCTCCTTTACTCTAACGTATGAAAGAAGACTTAAAGAAAATGAAGAAATTAAAAGATATCCAGATTTAAATTTGAATACAACCCCTAGCTGACACTTTGGAGGCTCATCCTTTTGTTTTGGAAAAACTAATTAGAATAACATTTTGGTATTTATATAAAAGAAGAGCATGTATCCCCAGATGGCAGAATCATTGGAGATTAAATTCTGTGCACATTCTGTGCTCTAAAAATAGATAATTAAAAGCCATCCAGGAAATCATTATTTGTCTTCCCAATGCACATAATAATATCAATAAAAGAGTGAGTGATTTATTTTAAAGGTACCAGGTCCTGGGGTATCATAGCACTATTTTCAGTGTGTAGTTGCTTTCTAATGAGATGCAGACTTGTTAATCATTTCACACGTTCTAGCTGGAAAACTCAATTTTCACCTCACAATATAGTGGTCGATGGCTCGCTTCGCCCCTCAGACTAGTCATCCTTTTTGATAAGAGCACCACTGGTAAATGAGAATTAATTAGCTATTTTAATTTGAGGAATTTGTGCAGAGGTGTTTGTAGAGAGGAAGAGTAGTCAGGTAGTTCAGTTCAGCCTTGGTGATGAATGTAACTACTGCTTTGGTGCTTTTTCTCTATTGTGGCTCTGTAGTGTTGTTTGCACGGCAATAAAAGCAAGCCTTTTGAGAGTGAGGAGAGTGACACCCTTGAAAAGTTTACTAATCCATTTTATAGTGTTTTCATACTTGAGGCATTATTTTTTGATTCGTGTTGTGCTGTGCTCTGCTGTCTTTCACTGCTCAGCTTCATGTTGTTTTGGTTGCAGTGTAATCATGGAAATGTCATTTTGACCTCTGTGTTTATCTGTGTCATAGCCAATCAGCTGCCTCTCTCACACACTCACCCTCACTGCCTCCCTCCCTCCCTACCTCCCTCCTTTACCCTCTCTATTTTTTTTCTCTGAAGTGCTCTTTAAAGGAAGCTACATGTCTAAAAGGGGGCAGGTCTTTTAGCCATCGGTCACCATCTGACTGACACTTCAATCTAATACACAGATTGCATTTGCTGCACTTTAAAACCAACAGTACTGATAACACGCGCACAAATGCCCCTGCATATTTACACGTGTGTTTTTGTGCATGAATGTGTGTGTGTACTTTTTATGTGCACACTCCTGTCTTCCCTAAGCCGCCTCTCTGGGCTTTTGTTCTCCTGTGGCCCAATCCTCTTGTCAATCTCCTGTCGGCCATGTCTCGGATTGTGTGCTCCAGAGAATGAAAGGGGAATGAGTTTGGTTCACTCCCATTGATATTCAGCTTTAAAGCATAATTCTACAACAGTTTGATGCCAGCACTGGTAAGATGGCTGGCAATCAAAACAGACAAGGCACCATTCACACTTGAGCAAATAAAGTGATGGCTTTTGTTTGGTTTGGAGACTCTCTCGTCAGGGTAATACTCTTGTTGTAGAACTATGCACTCTGCCTTTGGGAAAGTCTCGGCACTGACAGGAAAGGTTGACAGGGTGAGCTCCACTGAGAATAGCAAGTCAACTCTTTCTAGGTGGACGAGGGAAGCGGGCTTTAATCAAGGTCAAATAAAGCATTGATTTTGTTGAATTCCTGAGGTTAGGCAGATAGATGAGTGGGCTTTAGATACAGTGAGAGATGGACTGTGTGGGGAAAATGAGATAGCAACCTTCATCCTTATGCCTCAAGAGCAGATACCATTTCCAGCCTTGTGTGTTTACAGTAGATCACTGGTGAACTGAAAAAGAACAAAAAAAAAAAAAGAAAAACACTTAATTCATTTATAGACGGAAGCATCAGGGATAACTGATAAAAGCTGTAATTGCTGACTCTTCTTTCTTTTGTGGAAAATTCCTCCACAGTCCATTTGCCACCATCTTTTTCTGTCCTTGTTGCATTCAAAAAGAAAAAGAAAGAGAGAGAGAAGACTGAGAGAAGAGAAATGAGGCCAGAGAGTGTGAGATGGAAAGATCAAAAGAGAAGGTGAGGAGGAGAAGAAAAGGAAGGGCCAGACATATGCAAACAGGAAGAGAAATTAAAAGTGAGAGAGAGAGAGAGAGAGAGAGAGAGAGAGAGGGCAATTGGCTGCATTCTCATGTTGTGATCTGTCAGCAATGACAGGGATGAGCAGAGCAAACATGCATCTCCCTTGTCCCCTTGGTCAGTTTCCATGGAAACACTATTTCTCACCCTTACACATATACTGTATGTTCACCCTACTCGCACTGTATTCCCAGCAGTCAGCATGTAGTTCAAATGGACTGCAGGAAGAAAACAGTGGAGAACTAATGACATCTTTCATGTGGACTACACAGGAGCATCATTTGACTGCCTAAAGACCAAACATCAGAGCCTGAGGAAGCAAAGCTTAAGATCAAGTCTTGAGGTTAGAGCCACAATTTACCCAGCTGTCATGCAGCAGTACAATTTGGCTGTCATTTTAAGACTCAGCTGTAGCCCTATAACGAACAGAAGTGCAGAGGCCAAGATAACAACGGTAGTTGGAGTCATTTGGAATAATCATTTCCATGAGTTTATGTTTGGGGAAACGCATCAGTGAGCTCAAGGCCAGTGAGTTCAAACCTGGAGTTGAGTGTGGAGGGGAAGGGGACCCCCTGGTGGATGGAGCCGGAACAGCAGCTTTGTGTCTCATTATCTTTATCTGCTGTTGTATCATGTTCTCTCACAGGCACATGATGGGTTGGAAGAAGTATTACAACCTTTTTCTGAAGTAAAAGTCCTAATACAACAGTAAAAGGGTTCATCTTTGATACCAGGGTCTCAGGTTGCACCACTACAGGTCAACAACCTCAGTAGAAGTTGTTAATATTAGTAAGTTGTGATCTTTCAAAGCCAATTGTTGCTAGAGCATTACTGTTTTAACAATTCATATGTACTGTTGAATTTACAGTTTCTACTGAAGGTCAGGCGTTCTTCCATTTAGCCTCACTTAGGAGTGTCTAAAAGCTCAATGAAATTTGTTGACGCGCTGTTGTCTCTTGTAGCTTTAATTGATGGATTGATGCTGTCAGCCCCTCCACTCAGAGTGATGCAGGAATGCTTGGCAAGCTCACAAAATGTAATGCAATCCTCTGACTGAAATACAGAGTCTTGTAGGGCCCATCTCCATCCCCATGTTGTGAAGATCACAGGTGCCTGTCTGTCTGAACAGAAGCTGCCAGGCAGGGTAATTAAACGCTAGACGTAAGACAGGCCATTAGTGACAGAGAGCTGCAAAGGAAGAGCTTCATACTACACTAACCACTACACTCCCTCAATCAAAGGCTCAGCTTTGAGATGTTGATCTAAAGCCATAAAGAGCCAAATAATCTCCAGCTAAAGCTTGTCATACTGCTGATATAAGAAGCCAGGACTCCGTTATTGCTTGAAAAGCATGTCAGCAGGTCTTTCCAACACCAGAGTTGCTCTGACATCAATTACAGTGATGGATATTTGAGAGAAAAATGGTTAAAACACACATACAGATGACCATAACACAGCCTCCACTGTTGAGCTTTTCATTCTGTTGGCCTTCAACATCTTCAACCTAGACGTGCAAATACACTTTCACTTGTCCTCATAAATGTCCTCCTCTTTTGTTCTCATGTTAGCTTTTGCAAATAAACGTAAAGGGATTTTTTTTTCCCCCCTGTCTGCTGATTGGCTGTGAATTTGCCCAGTGACCTTCGCCAGTCATGTCATGAGCACAGGTCACCTCCAGCCCCCACATGCCTTCCAACACTTCCCTGTGAGGCTGCCAAGAGAGCTTGTCATGTCCACAGTGAACCGTGAGAGTTTTGAAAAGCCAGTTTAATGTTTAACTTGCAGCATTTCATGTGTGAGATTTCTGTGCGCGTGACAAAATTTTCAGGTGCTGCTCGCTTGTGTGATTGTTCATGTTTGTGAAATGCACTGTAGGAATATATGGCTGTATTTACAGACAGGTGGTTCTTTGAGTGGTTTGGAGGAAGCTTGCATCTGTGTGTATTTTCTCTCACTGGAATGTGTACACAGTTGGGGGGTGCGGTGGTTGATTTACGCCTCCACCATTGTGTGTACATGTCCTTCAGTTTGATGAGTTACACAAAGTG
Source organism: Caranx ignobilis (assembly GCA_021432705.1). Classification (NCBI taxonomy): domain Eukaryota; kingdom Metazoa; phylum Chordata; class Actinopteri; order Carangiformes; family Carangidae; genus Caranx; species Caranx ignobilis. The sequence continues at coordinate 39,984,906 of MU270012.1, forward strand.
ACACTATGTGAGTGTGTGTGAAAACACCCCCTGAATTTCAGTTCTCACACACTGCACTGATACACGTAGTTCAGGAGAAACATTTACCAGATGATTACATCATAACTTTTACAAAATGTCCACTTCCTGTTAAAGCACGCTAGCTTTTTCAAGTGACCTTAAGCTGGATGTTATTATTCATATTGTAAATGATTATTTTTAATATCATACATGTCCTTTCAGAATAACATTTCTCAATGGTTGGTATTTTCCTTTTTATTACAGTTCAGTTTGATGGTGTTGAGAAGTCTCGAATGTCTCCTACAAAGGACGGGAAAACTCGCCCCCTGCAGCGACACTCCAGCGGCTGTCTGGTCAACACTAAAATGACGTCACTAGACCACTGCAGCTCCTCTCTCGGGGAGCGCATTGACCCCACCATGCCTCTGGAAAGCCAGTTGTGAGTCAGCTCTTGCTGTTGTTTTGTTATGACTGGAATGTTTTTATTAATTCAGATCCACCACTTTTGCCCTTTTGTTCATGTTTTTGTTTTGTGTTCGTGAGCGAGGTTTGACCCTTGTTGTTTGATTTCCTGTGTTGTGTTCTGCTTTTTCGACCATTCCTCTGTAACTCCGACTGTCTCTGCATTTCCTGCAGCTGGTACCATGGAGCAATCAGTCGAACAGATGCAGAGTCTCTGCTCAGGCTGTGTAAGGAGGCCAGCTACCTGGTGAGAAACAGCGAGACCAGCAAGAACGACTACTCCCTCTCCCTCAAGTAAGGACGGCAAACTCATCACATATTGTGTTGTTGTGGTAGATACACAAGCACACATGACAGCTGTATCAGGAAGAAATCGTAGGAGCTCCACACAATTTAGCCCGAGGTATCAGAGAGTTTACAGAATGAAGAGTCTCTGACACATGTCAGAGCAGCCACATGTGCTCACTGGTGGACAAATGGAAGGTCTCACTTGTAAAAGCCCTTGTATATCGGTGCCCCACCAGTCTGCTGACTCCGCCTTTTCAGTACGGTAATTAACTTCACCTCTCAGACCTCTGTCTCCCACCTACATCCTGTCTGTCCCTTGTCCTCCACCTCCCCCTGGTAACCCCAGTGACATCGTCAGCTCCTTGATTTTCTCAACTCAGTTAATGGTGCCCTTCATCAGCGACCCCCTGGATCTGTGTCACACCCTGCAGAGAGTTCAAAGAAGCCACTGTGATTGGTTTAGTCCGGTCTGACATTTGGTAGAGGTTAGTTTGGCGTGACGGCCCCCAGTGCAGTCACATCCCATTCTTTTGATAGGCTGGTTTGGTTTGATGATGATTTTTCACCTCTCCTGGTTGTCAGGATCAAGCGCCATGGCAACACTGTCAGGAACACATCCAGAAATTTGTTGCTGTGTGAAACATTGTCAAAACCAACTGTGAATCTACATTTCACTGTTATTAAATCTCAGTATCCTTGCAGACAAATGCTCTTTTAGCTTGACTTTATATTAAGTCCATTTTACATTACAAGACAGGCTCAACAATGTGACATTTAGAGAAATCTCCACCGCTCTGTAATGACCTTCAGATGAGATTAAACCATAATATGCTGAGAGACATTGATTAGCCTTTGTTATTACAGCAGAACACATCTAGCTGAAGGCTTACATATCTTGGCAGGGAGACAACACTTTCCATTGCTCCAATTGCTCCACTTCATGCTACTGTCTGTCTGACTTCCCGTCTGAGCAACTGATCATCTGCTCAGGCTCATTTGACTCTTTCTTTCTCCCGCCTTAGTGGCCAGCTAAAAGCCTGACTTCCTAACTGCTGGCCAGTAGATCATCTACTGGCTGTTACTGATGCCAAACAAAAATCCCTAACCCCATCTCACTAGCTGAGTACTAAATACCTCAAACATTCACATTTCACACATCACACCACACAGACACTCACAGTCCAACCACAGGTGTGACATTTACTCCATTAAAAGATAATCAGTATGCACTAGATCCCTATATTGAATCTAAACAAACGTCAGCAGACTAGGAACTAAACAGTACAAGACTAGAAACAGATATGAGAGCAGTACATACACAACCTTTTTTATTGCTTTGCATTTGACCAGAGGGCAACACAGAAGTTTCCTCTGCGACATCCAGGATACACAACAGCCTATATTGATCATGTATCTTATATATATAATACAATGTGCACAAGTCCATCTATTTTGGTGCAAAGAAAATTACCCGATGCTGAGTTTTTAGCTCCTCAAATGAAATTGCTGATTGTTGGATTAATTAAATGAATTTGTTTTGGTTTTTTTTTCTAAGAAAGACTAGAAGGCTTGGGAAGAGTGCTGAATATTTTTAACAGACCAAATTTAGCCAGGCAATATCTTCAAGAAAAGTTTAATTTGATTTAGTGCAAATTTAAAAATGCTTTATTAATAGTCCCACTAACATTCATGTATTTACACTAAATCACACCCCTCGGCTGCCCATCTGACCCTCAGTAACACTGCCTTACATTATCAAGTAAAAGGGGAGCGCAATAAAGTGTTTCGCTAATAGGCGACTCAGTTGGAAAGGTGAGAGAAGCTTTATCTGAGCTTTACCGTCTTGTTGCCACGCCTCTCGGACCTAAAGGCAGTGATTTTAGGAGAAACTAAAAGCAAGTTGTGAGATGATTTCTGTGGCACCCCGTAATGGCTGTTTGTCACACTGAGTGGTAGAAGAGTTTAAAAAAGCCACGCTGAGAACACTGTATTACTTTCGGTACAGTAGAGGTGTTTCATCTCTGTGACACAGCGGGACCTGTAGCATAAGATGGCTTGGACTACTAAACAGCAGAGGTACTCCACACCCCATTTGCCAGGTAGTTGACTCCAGGTCCATCATAAGGCTTTTGGGGCCTAAAGCAGAATGGGATTCAGGGCGGCTCTAACCAATCTGCAGCCTGTAGCTTTCCCTACTGTTCCTGCAGTCAGTGGGGTTTGCTTTGGAGATGGCAAAGTTGTGAAGGAAAGAGCTTGTAAGGAACTAATAGTTGAATCTTGTCATCAAGGCCAAAGAAGTTCATTGCTATATAATGCAGCCAGATAAACAGTGTTTTTCTTGATATTGTCATTTCATGGAAAATTGCTCACAGTTCAGTTTGATTTTCATTTTACATTGACTTTCAAGTTTGCTGGAATTCATTTTAAAATGAATAAATTAAATTTCACATCATGCTTTTCAGATTTTAATGTTACTCAGTAACTCAAGTTGAGCAATTCAAATATAAATGATTCACATTCTGTTTACCACAAAATTGGCATAGAAAATGTTTCCTCAAGGTTTCTGCTTCTATGTGTGTGTGCCTGTTGACGCTGATGTCTGTACCCGTGTGTCCTGGTTGTCACCCAGCCTCACGTTTTATGCGTTTGGTGTGTGAGCCCTAGAAAACAATCAGGGCTGATTTGTGGGAATGACAGGTGCCGCCACGCTACAGGAGAAGGTGATTCTGAGTTCAGCCCGCTCACACGCCTCCCCTGCTGCCACTGAAAATGAGTGCAAACCCAAGGTGAAGATCCTCCATGTCTGAGGTTGCTGAAAAATGTATAAGGCCATGAGGTGGCACCTATGTGTATTGCATTATTGATAAAGACAGACGTTGCTGGGACCTCCAGCTTCAGGAGCGCTCTGGCCTGACAGAAAGCATTTTCTGTCTGTTGTGCCCTCCTAACCCCTTTTTTCTCTTCACCTCGCCCCTCGCCTCCCTCCCATCCCTCCTTATCTCTTTTTTGTTTTCTTTCTGTGCAGAGACACCTTTTAGGTGTTTGAAACATATTAAAATCTTTACAAGTCTGTCATGTCATGAGGGAGCCCTGCACAGCATGTTTCCACTGGATGAGCAGAGAAATTGTCAGCGAAAGAAGAAAATCTCTCCAACAGTAACGGTTTGATGGCAGAGCAGAGCTAAAGGCAAACCAAATAGCCATTTGAAAAAGATACCAAAAAAAATTTCTATCAGAAATTACTCATCTTTCAAACAAACCTCATATCTTTGTGATGTATTTTTTTCATATTGTTATCACAGATGGACACAAAAGATTAAAAAATGATTGAAGCACAGATGAAATAATTCAACCTAGGTGACAGATTTGTTTTGTAAAGTTCTTAGCCTGCTTCATACCACCTACTATATCGGTTTCTATCAGCTGTGTCACACAGAATGGGTAGGATCATCCTGGATCGGCTCATTCAATTTGTCCTCATATGAAATAATGGGCACGCAGGATATCTGATGCCCAGTAATGCTTAAAAAGGTCATTGCTTCTGCCAGGGATCATTATCTTTTGGTAGATGACTTTATCTTTTTTTCTAATGCAATAGATTCATAACACTGAGAACATCATTCATGGAGCAATCCAATATGTCACAGGTGGAGATAAGCGGTGATTGCTGTCACCCTGTTCCTGTTTTGAGGTCTACAGGGTTCAAATCAAAGTCATAGACCTGAACAGACAGGACAACAGACCTCCCCTGTGAGATTAATCCTGATTAGACAATAGAAGCCCACAAACACAGTGATATGATAACACCACAAAGGCCTGTCTTCTTCAAAAATAGCCCCATATTCATTTTATCAGTATTGCTCTGTTGTCCTGGTTTCCGTCTCTGCAGGACTGTAACATGATAAGCCACCCTGAACAACGACTGGAAAATCAGTTGGGGATCTAAAAATGATGCTATTGATGTGTTTGCCTTTTTAAGTGTGGCTCTGTGTAACCTGACACCTGTCTCTGCATGAGGATTCATCAAAAGCACTTAGCAGGGAGTTTGTTTTTTTACTCTCCTGGCACCACATGCAGAACTGTAGAACTGTACAGACCTGTGGCAAGGAAAATCTGTCCTGCTCTCCTCCAATCATAATGAACTTGTTAATGTCATGCTCATATATTGTGGCCGGAGGCACAGTAATGGAGCAGTCTGATAGTTGTGTTTACTTCAGCCAGCAGCCCGTTACCCCAGCTCGCAAGGAATAAAAAAAAAAAAAAACATTAGCAATGAGGTGTTTGAAATATCTGAAATATTTTCCATCATCTGCTGTTCACAGTGCATAGAGCCCCACAGTGCCATACTGTGCCTGTAATAATAATAATGCTAATCACAGTAATACTGTATGAAAGGGATTGGACTCATCTACTGAGATAAACCATAATCTCACAGCTATCTCATGCATTGGTTTAAATATGTTCTTCCTCTTGATGGATGACCCTTAATTGAACCCTATACCCCCCCTTCACTCCAGTGTTTCTCTCTGCGCATCAGGGAGAGAACACATCCGCAGGCTTTACACATGCAATTATGAGATAAGTAAAGAATGGACTCGCCTCACATTCAAGGTGCCTATAGCCCAGTTCTTACTCCTGTGCGTCAGAGAAATGGCCACGTCTGCCTAAAAACATACATATATTTACAGTGCGGATGTGTTCAATGACGTCAAACTCAGCTATTTTATTTTTGTTTGTCTGCCTTACTATTCAGAGACAGAGCCATATAATGATAAAATAATAGAAGCAAATACAAATGGAAAAGAGGAGCATGCCATGTGGATCTCATCGACACTCTCATCCATGCCGTCTTACCAAAAACCAACCTGTGTTTTTATGTCACTGTCATATTAATGTTCCCTGAACCTGCTATAGGTCTGTTGATACAGTATCTCTTCTCACTAACACCTTGTGCACACTTACCCTGCATGTGCACAAGCTTGTTTCTCTACATCATAAAACGAAATGCGAAGTGCAGATAAGGCTGCCCGGCCTCACAGGTCAGAGTATTCACAGCTGTCATGTTTACTTGTCACAGACAGGGTTTTTCATTTCAGCAGTCTTATTTCAGATAAGGGAAAAAACAAAGTCGAATAGGTGGGTGTGTAGTGAGCTGATGCACATTATGTTGATGACAGGCCAACATGTCCACTTATAGCAAGCGAGTGCATGGTGTCTGAGCCTGGAGCAATCATAGACAGAAGCATTAGCTGCTGATTGAAAAGGCTATTATGCTAATGTCTTTTGAGAAAAGAAACAATCAAAATTATTATTATATTTATTGCGGGATATAGGGGCCATTAGTTTTGTATCACCCCCTTGCTTAAGCTTACTGTTGCATCAACCCCCCCCCCCAAAAAAAAAAGACAGTAATTTTCAATTCTAAGGCTTAAGATTACTGGCGAGGTGTAAAACGTATTGATCGAAGGCTCCTAGAAACACACTGGGAGCTTTTAATTTGCTCTGCGTTTATTTCTGTAGCTTAAGTGATTCATCCTGGGGGTTCATTAGCAATATCCTTATGCTGCGGATGTGAAACCCAGACCCTTAAGCAACCTGCCTTTTAGTCCACTCCCCAGGCAGCTCCAAAGTTATCAGAGGTAATCCAGCTTTCATAACATTGTCACGTACTGTAGGGAGCAGCTATGGAAGGAATAAAAAGTAAAAGTGGCTGTCAAGGAGGGCTAATCTCCTGAGTTTCTCCAATATTCAGGTCCATCCTCACATACTTTTCTCTTTATACATTATTTTTTTAGCCTTGGTAATGACTTGGCTCTATGGATGGCATTGTCACCCACTTTTACCATGTAGCGCCACCTATGGGCCAAGGTTTTCACTTACCTAATGAAATAGTTGAACACTGGCATTCTTCATTCTTAACTTTGTTTGATGGGTTAAAACTATTTAGTTTTGCTGTTCAATGTGTTTTTAACAAGTTTTACAGATGTCTCTAGAATGCTGGTCATACAGCCATGATTCTAATTTTAGCATTAGCACTAAATACTGCCAAGTTTTGTATGACGTTGTTTTACACAAGTTACAGTCCATTCTTCATGTGTCAATTCAGAAAATATTATCTATGACTTAAACTTGTTTTTCTAGCACTAACAAGATTTTTCTGTCCCCGTCTTTTGTCCTCCCTCTGTCCCCAGGAGCAGCCAGGGCTTCATGCACATGAAGTTGTCACGGACAAAGGAGAACAAATACATCCTGGGCCAGAACAGCTGCCCGTTTGACAGCGTGCCTGAGATAATCCATTTCTACTCCAGCCGCAAGCTGCCCATCAAGGGAGCCGAGCACATGTCCCTGCTCTACCCTGTAGCCATTAGGACACTATAGTGCTATGGGTCACCTGCAGGCATCGGCCCCTGCAGCGCTCACTGGACCACCCTGTGGCTCCAGTCTTCATGCCCCTCTGGACGGAGCCTTGTCAGCTCAGGAGAAGACAAAACAGTCGCTTCCCAAACTGCTGATCCTGACTCACCTCACTGGCCGACAGAATCCAGACCTGTTTTGAAGGCCGACTGCATAGTATCTCATACTTACAGACTCAATGTTTGCAGAAGACTTTATTATTTTATTTGATTTTGTGTTATTTTATTTTTATTTTATTCTATTTTATTTATGACAGTCACCCACTTCATTACATCACAGACTGACTCGCTGATGAATAGAATTTCAGTTACTCTTGAGCTGACTTCCCCCAGCACTTAACACTCCAAGAAAAAGAAAGGTACAACATTGTAACATTTGTCACTGGGTGTACCTTTTATCATAACTTGTTGTACCTTTTTTTTTGTTACCTAAGAGTGCACATCATGACAATTGTGTGTGAAGCATTTCCTTCCTGATTTCCTTGTTTGGTTAGGCTCTACTGATACTGTAATTGTTTGCAAGGGGACTTGAAGATTGTAAGAGCCGTGTGAGGGAAGCGACTTTTATGAGGCGTGTTAAAGGATATTGTCCACATGGGTCCAGTACAGTGACCAGGATATTGAATAAACTGGCCTTGTATGAATGGTGTGTCCCCTACACCACAGGCCTGTGAGCTGGGCAGACTGATCTCTCTATCTTGTCATAGTGCATGCTGACTGCTATCCATCACTGAGTGGGTGTATCACGCCAATGACAGTGTAAGTACCATAGTGGTGAGACAAGCAGGGGAGCATGATGGATGGGTCATCCCATCTGACACAGTACAATTGGCTGAGGCTGAAGACCAGAGCCTGTCCAAATGGACCAAATTACCCCGGCTACCCCTGCTTAGAATGGCTTTGCATCGGGAGAATGAAATATGCCTGCATTGTCTACCTCAGAAAATCAATTTCATTCGCCCATCTGCAGATCAATAGGTACAATGGGATTGCAGACATCGATCTGCCCTCCCTTCGACATTCCCAATTCCCTTAAAATTGCATCATTGGTTTTAGGAATATGTTTTTTTAATACACTTAATCCAAGTCCTTTTTTTTCTTTTTTTATGAAAGCATTTTCATAAAAAGAAGAAAAAAACAATTTTCCAGATCAGCAATTGTATGTATTGTCACTAATATGATACTGTGTGATGTCAGTAACAGATGTTTGGTTAATGCCTTATAATGCATGGATCAAATCAGTCCACAAGATCAGCTGATTTCCAGTTCTGCTTTTAACGATTGTTCTGTGACTGTAATTTATTCTGGGGTAATTATTACTGATGTGTTACTCCTTTGTGATGGCCCTGTGGCCCCCCCCGACCCCACCGCCCCACCTCCCATTGTCCTGTGCCGATGTGATCGTGTTTTTGGGACTACTCCAGCCTCTTTTACTGTGGTGCTTTGCAAATTATTTTTTTTCTTGCTTCAAGTTCTGCTAAATGCACGTTCGCCTCAGCGGCCTGGCTCGGAGACTCGAGTCACGGCATCCTCTCTTGACCAACGGGATTGTCAAGCCTCACATGAGAGATGATGGCATATTGTCCTTGGACCAATCACAGCGCAGCCTGTTTGAAGCTGATGAACGCCTACCTTCGAACCTGTCATACTTCCGCTTAGCAGTAAAATCTGTCATCTACCCTTTACTCACCAGATGTGCATACATGTGTGAATGTGAGTGAGTACGCAGGTGTCCAACGCGTTCATGTGCACGTCGTTCGTTTGCTGATGGGAATGTGTGCGCAGTCGCTGTATGTTTTTAACCCTGCTGGTACAAACTGCTGACAGTTATTGCTTGAATCTCTTTGGTTGTCAGCTCCTTTTTTTTCTCCCTTGAACTCAAAATTCAGCCTGAGGACTCACTAATTCTCTTTTTCCTCTTGCCTTCACTCATCAACCACATTTGAATTTAGCAACTCACAGGAATGAAATGTCTGCCTTGTGGCCTGCTCTCTGCAGTTTATTGCAACAGATCCAATAATATTTGAGCCCAGAGCAGATAATGTTGCTGACCAGTCACAGTAAGATGGCACTGATTTGAGTCTATAATGAGCATGCCTAATACTTGTATGGTCAAACTGTGAGTGCAGAGAAAACTCTTGTCAGTCCTATGAGTTGCAAAATTCAGTTGGTCGGTGGTTTAACGAGCAAATCCAAGTAAAATCGGAAATGGTGGTTTTGTCCTCGCTGAAAAGGACTGACAGTTGGAAGTAGAAGCTGACTTTTGCAAGCATGACCACTGTATATGCAAAGTCAAATCAATTTTGGCTTTGACTTTATCTTTGCTGTGTGCTATGCAAACTTTAAAACTACAGACATTGAAGGGGAAGACAATTGGAGTGTGTGCCTCCACCAACACTAACATGTGATGGTACAAAATGTCCGCAGGGAAGAAACAGAATCAGCAGTATATGTATGACCTGATCAGTATAAGTGGCTTGCAGAAAGTGGGATGTATACAGACATTTATTTTGTCAGTGCAGTAAGTGAGCAGACAGACATGACATAAGTACAGTATGTCACATGAGGGTGTCTGTTATTGTGATGAGGCAACCTCTACAGCTTTAGTAGGGAATAGTATGTTGTTGCAGTGGACCTATGTTTTTCCATGAAAGAAGATATCCTAAGAAGAGATGCAAAATTCAAAGTAAACTATATGTGTGATGTATCTTTTATGTTTCTAAATGTTCCCTGTTAAAGAGATCAAACAGTAGAGGCTCTTTATTTAGTTACTGCTGCTCATGAGTATTTCTCTACTGTAGGAAAGAGCCTGCGTATGATGGCCACACTGCCTAGAGAGAGAGAGAGAGAGAGGCCTTAGCTTTGAAAGAGAAAAGGAAAACAGAGGGAGGAGATGGAGAGATAGCGGAGGAGTAAGGGGGGAGTCAGAGTGGAGGGTGTGAGTACAGGGGTGAGGAGATTTGCTGCAATCAGCAGACACACTCCTCAAATTCGTCTTTTTCTATCATGAGAACCTGAAAGAGCCCTTCTCCTCCCTCAGAAGTGTCTTAAAGTGCGTGTGTGTACACACTAGATGTGCATGCATGAAACAGTGTTTGTGTGGGTGTGTGTGAGTGTATTTGTGTACTGGTGTAAGCAGCCATCAGCCACTGACTTGCCCCGTGTGTATCTTGTGTATCACTTTACTGTGGTAAAGTGGCATGTATGAGTTTCCTTCGTGTACATTTTCGTGCCACGTATGTATGCACTACTATAACATATCTCTGTACAGTCCCTCATGGCCAAATGTATATACTGAATGTATTGTATGGGGACATAGAGGCATCAAGGTTCAAACTAAATAAAATTGGGTTTATGAGTTAACTGTGTGATCTAATATTTTGACAAGCTTGTTCCTTGTTCCATGTCAACACACCACAACAAGGCAAACCGATAATTATTTATTAGGACCAAAGCCCCTTCCTGTATCTTCATGGTTGCCTGTTACCATGGTGAAGCCCTTCAATAAATAGTGAAGAGCGACTACTGTTTGAGTCAAGGACAGAATGCTGGAGCTATTATCAAGCCAGTACTGCAGCACTTGTTTCTTATTGATCCACTTTGTAGCTCAGGCTTCTAATATATATTTTTTCACTCTGCTGTTCATGCCAGCAGCATTTGTACCATGTGTCTGGCTAAAAGTTGCTTGTCCATATTTCATAGTTGATTCTCTGCTTCCAGTAATCAAACCTCTGGCCCTTTGATAATAAGTAAGTACTTTTATAGCCGCACTGTTTGCATGCGACCTATTTTTGCCCATGCTATGAGTTTAATTAAGTGTAAATCATATACAATTCTTGGCATTTATACACATTCTTTGCCTCAAGGAATAAACAGGTTTTCATTTTCTGTGATAACAATACTATGTTTCCTGGAATACCACTAATTATAGCAAAAACATTTCTAAAATGCCCATTCAATATTCATGTACCACTAAAAATCCATTTTGTATATTTGTTTTTGAATACAAGCTCACAATTCAGTTGTCATTTTGAATGTAGTAACTGCAACATTACCAGCTGAGCATTGTACATAGCTCAGTAGACATAGACAAATACAGATACACCTATGTTTTATTGATGCATTTTGCAGCAGCAAAAACAAACAAAACATGTTTTTTTTCATGCTGTAATAGTGTTTTATACAGTGTAAACAGACAGTCACAGTCCAGTATGAATGCATAGCTCTACTGCATATCTGCACTGCATTCTCCACCGTGACTGTCTGCTTCTCCACTTGTTCCATCACAATGAGTTTTGCAGGCGATCACACCCCTGTGGTGTTTACAATCTACATGTGCGTGAAACTACTCGAATCCCAGCATTCAGTGCTGTTGAAGACAAGTGAACTCCTCAATCCCTTTCCCTAATATCGCTTTCAGAACTGTTGCGTTGTGACAGCAAATACAGTTTCTGTGGAGCACTTTTTTTTTTGCCAACAAACAGCTGACAGGCATTCAGGAAGAGGGGATGATGAAAGGAAACGCTCAACATTCAAAACCTCTGGAGCCATTTGATGACAGGCAGCAGCCGTCACGCACGCACCTCGAGCTTCAGTTCACACAGTGAGGAACTTTGTCTTTGCGGCTCTGACAGAGATGGAGGCAACTACAGAAAGTTTTAATTTTTAATGGTGATGAGTGAAACCAAATATATTACTTCACTATTTTTTGTGTTTTTGAGCCATTTCTACACAAGCATGGGCTTTTTTTTATTTGGTAGTTGATGGTCTTTATCTCATCTTACTCAATCAGATCCACAGTTTCAAACATGCGGTGAAGTTGCTATTTTAAGTTTCCGTTCCAGCTCCCCATGTGGTTTGTGCATGATCTCTCTCCCTCCACAGCAGCTCTGTTCTCCTCCAGAGAAGCTACACCAAGGGTTAAAGCACCTGGGATGAAATGCATCAAAGAAGCTTTTGTGGACGAGGGGAAAAAAAGGAGAGCAGAAAAAGGAGGGGAAGAATAAAAAGCATGGCTTGAAAGCAATGAATGGGCCACAAGGGTATAAAATGGCCTTGTGTCCATCAGAAGCTCATTTCATATTCCGCTCAGTCACACCAGGCACAAAACAATCTTCAGGTAACAGGCCTTATGTTAATAACACGTGAAGTGCTCCTTTTCAGAAAGACAAAAGCAGATGGAGCGCATTATACCAACCCAATCCTTCCCAGCTCCTCTGGCACGTCAGAGGATTTTATCTGGGGAGAAATAGCATTGGTATTGTTCTGCTCGTCTGTAAAGGCTTGATTAGAGGAGCTTTTACACCGTTTCAAAAGATCTGGCATTGATTATTTCGATTGGCCTAACATATTGCCTGTAATGACATGGCACAGAACCTCACTCATTACCTGAATCCCAGGTCACCGTGGGAGAAATTGGGACAATGTGTGCCAGCTCCAAAAGCTCCAGGCTTCATTCATTCATTAGGAAGCAACTTTGTTTATGCCACTTCCCCCTTCCTGCTCAGAGTCGACTTTTCAACGGATATGTATCCACCACTGCATCATTGTGGAAACCTTTAAAAACATCACAAACAGGTTTTCAAAACCTCACTGACCCTGGGCTGAAGTGCTGTGTAGGCACACAGCGACGAGGGACAATATTGATCTCGAAAATACAGTAGGACTGCAGAGAGGAAACGGCTTATGTTCCATTATTTCTGCTGCCTCTGACATCTTCAAAGTCAAGGATGGAGAGTGCCACCAGCGGCTGCCCCCATTATGAAACATACAAACAAAACCCCTCAAGATTCACCTCACCTTCTTGCTGTTGCATTTTCAAAAGGTGATGAAAATGTGCACTTTGAACATCTCTCTTCACATAATTTCAAAGGAGTGAATATACTCTTCTTTTACACTTTGGATCTTCAAATTATATATTCAGAGGTAACTGTAATTTCAGTTCTCTTTTGAAAGAGGATTTTATGTGGGTGGCTACATATAGTCAATAGTACTTTGAAGTGTGCTCACAGTTGACAATAATAGGGACATAAACATCTGCTCTTCTATACCATGTGTGTGACGCCATTTCACACACCACTGAGTGTCTCCATGACAACTTCACGCGGTGATACGCCGCAGAAAATTGTTTAGAAAAACCTGAAAGCAGCTGGCATGAGATGTTAGTCTGAGCAGTAAAGACAGTAGAGCAATGTATGTGTACTGCAAAATCTAATCAGGGAGGTGCTAACAAAGAGACACGACTCGATCTGAAATCAAGGCAAAAACTATTCCCCATCATCCCTGCTTTGTTTAAAAAAATTCTGGGCAAGCCAAACAGTCCCCTAAATAAGCTAAAATGACAATATCATTTATTTTGTTTTGTTGAATCTATGACACCGTTTCCTTCAGTATAGTGGAAATGCTTTATTTTTAAAATACCCTTGGAGGCAGTTGGAGGTGGAAATTGCCCGCAGGTGTGCATGCATATAAAATGGTAATGGGGACAGACGGACACAAAGCGCTGTTTGGGTGCTGTGCTCATGAAAGGGCAATCCACTGATTGAGCTGTCACATTCACAGATGCAGTAATAAAACTAAGCAGGGCAATTACTGTAGATGGAGAATGGTAGGTAGCAGAGGGGGGCACGCAATATGTCCTCCCCTAAAATACCCTGATGGGAGACAACGAGACAAAGCAAATGTAAGCGTCTGTAATAAGGCTGAGGGGGGAAAAAAACACGGAAGGGGGGCTTGGCTAATGGTAGCAGTGCTCTGACATGCAGCATCAACATCTCAGAGATTGTTAATAAACCTAATCAATTTATCTGTGCAACTTTTTTTTTATGAAACTGGCTGTCTAAGCCAATTTTCATTATTGAAAAATGAAAATCACTAAAACTACAATTAGAGTGACCATTTATGAGACGCCATTCAACAGAGAGAAGATCAAGGGGATTATTTTAAATTTAGAGTTGGAAGAAACAAAGCATGTGTACTGGATGACCTGTGAGGAAGAAACGTCTGGATAGAAATAAACTACAGCATTGCCATCTAGTGTACACACAGCAGAACTACATAGGCTGTGAGGCGATGCAGTAATGCGATGCAGTGCATCTAAATGCAGTAGATTATTTAGACCATAATACATTTATCATCAGTCCTGCCAGTTACATATCATGAAAGAGGTTAGCATGATTCATTTATTACAAATCTTGTCACATCCATAAGGAAAAGAAGTCCAGACTGTTTTTTGGAGCTCAGTTTGAATGGTGATGTATGTATGTTCTAAAAGGTAAACAGGGTAATAATAGAAAAATGTCCATATATGTCTAAATCCATAAATTGTTTCTGGGCAGCAGTGTTATTAGCGCTCTCCTGCTCCTTCCTCTAATAAAAGCTTCTGTCCGTTGGGTATGAGCTCAGAGTCCTGGGCCTCCGGCAAATATGAGCTCGAGGGCAGCTTGGATGTCACCATCTGTGGCCTGCAGCGCCCTTAGCATCAGCTCCTCATCCTGGATCCCCATGTCCCGGAGCTGCTGCATCTGGGACTGCCAGCGGCCCTGGCAAAACAAAAACACATACAAAGAATAATCTGTTGTCCTAAAACCACCTAGTCTGAACACTTTTCATTTCACTGATGCCACAAAAAAGCAAAACATCAAACAGATCTTCTACAGTAACAGGCGAGGTATGAATTTCTTGGGGCAGAAATGTTTTTTGGAGAGCAGACACTTCCTCTTTGTAACCATAGAAACATGATGGTAGACCTGAGAATAACAATGATTCAATGTAGACAGTCATCTTATCTGAGGGCCAGAACTAAATTGTGTCCATTTATAGACTTTGTAGAGATTAACATTTAAACTCTCTTGAGCTCTATTTTCTGCAAAGCATTGACAGGACTCCAGGTTTGTTAACTCCTGACTCCAGTTAGCTTATTTTGTTTTTGTCAGTTTTTATTTATGCCATTAGCCAAGTGCTTTGCATATTTTTTTTCTGCCTACATTCTGAACACGTTTGAAATGTTTTCATTAATTCCCACAATAACTGAATATGGGGGGGGGGGGGTCAGTGGGTTCATCCTCTCACCTGTAGAGCAGACATGTTGGTGGCTTGCAGAGCTTGCTGCAGAGCCTGGCTGAAGAGATCATTACTGACTGGGGTCCCTGCTGGCATGGGAGCTACACTGGAGGGGTCCGACTAAATCAAAGCCAGAATGACAGCAAAGCAAAAAAAAAAAAAAAAAGAGAGACAAATGTATTCATCTGCAGAAAGGTAGCCAGGTTTGTTGCAGAGATCATATGTCTGAAACATTATCAGTTCAGTGGTTTCAATAAAAATGTGTTTGTCTTTCTTTTTCAGGATGTAAAAAAATTCTCACCTGACTTGTTGTTGTGGGAGTGACTGCACTGCTGTCAGGAGTGCTAGCGAGGGCCAGTGCTGTAGCCAGCTCACTCTGTGTTATTGGTCGAGGGCCTGTTGCTCCGCTGTGGCTCAGAGACACTGGTCGTATTCCTGCTGCAGCCCCTGCTCTGTTGGAGGGTCCTGCTGGGCTCCCCTGTTACATACATTTGGATGCACAGGAATACATTAAGTTCCTCATCGTTGTCAGTTCTCCTGAACATGATATTGATGTTGAGCATCAACCCGAGTGACTCACAGATTGGAAATCTTCTTCGTCGTCAGACATGCCCTCAAACATGAAGCCGCCTGTCAGAGAAAAAAAATGAATTGTTCATTTTAAATGAAAAAAAAACAAAAAACAAATGCACTAAAAACAATTATAAAGGAAATATGTGGACAATGATTTATGTAGTCAATTAAACTGATGTTTAAATTGCTCTATTTTAACACTGTTGTCTGCCTCAGTCCAGTTGTTTTTATATTTAAAGCTTGTCAACAGCAGCTCCTTATTACTATTATAGTGACTAACTCACCAGGCATATCACTGTAGGAGCTGGCAGAGACATTGCGAGAGGAGCTGGCACTGGACTGAGCGGGCATACTGCCTGCCACAGAGTGCAGCACCAGAATGATGGCGTTGACGAGGGCTGGGTGTGTGCTGATTAATCTGGAAAACAGACAGCATAAGCAGAGAGATGTGAATTCAAATGACCTTCTCACTTGTCTGCCTGCGCTCATTTATGTGTCCACAATAAGCTCTGACAAGCCACACTTACACATCCAGCATGTTGGGGTCTGTGAACTGCACGAATAGATCTTTGTCTTGGAGCACACCTGAACAGACCGAACGGAAATGTTACTATTTACATATTTGCATAAAACAATGTCATGCTATAATGAATGTTAACAGACTTAGGGCTTACCTAGGGCGACCGGATCTGACCTGAGCCCTGGTGTAGCCACAATGATCTGATCCAGGGACTCTTTATTTGTCAGCATTTTATAAACCTATACATGTGTGAAGAACAAACAGTAAGTGCCATTTGTAAATGTAGCAGCATCAACAGCAGAAGAAAGTAAGTAATAGTACCATTCATATACACTGTGTAGGATTATATGTCGGTATACTGTAGAGAATAAACTGCATTCTTATGTAAATGTGTGCTTATTTATCCATAGATAGTATTCTGCATTGAGAACGGAGGAAGTGGAGACAACCAGGTGAGCTGAGAGCAAATAGAACCACTTCACCACATCTTAATACAACTCTCACTCAATATTTTAACGATCGACAGCAGAATAACCTCTGGTGCATCTGCACTTTTGAGAATGTTAAGATTTAAATACTATCGCTCATTGACTGCAGACACTGTTGTTGGTTTTGTGGTTGGAATAATATTTGAATGCTGTGTTGTAAATTGTTTGTCAGCTGACCCCATCTGCTGCTGTTATCTCCATCAGCAGGATCAGTTATCTGTGCCAACAATGGCGAAGCTGTATCAATACAAGTGAGTACCAAAATATGCATTTCTGTCTGTACTGTCCCCTTTGTCACTCAAGCCAATGTGCTGGCATCTAAAACTGTGTCTGTTGGTTTACAGTATGCCATGGGAAGTTTCTGGCCTTATAGGAGCTAAACTTGCTCCTCCTGAGATAATCTTTGACCAGCTCCTAACTGCCAAGCCTCCTAAACTAAAATACAACTAGGTTGATTAAATCCAAATCAAAGAGCTGTGAACACAAGCGCAGTTACACCTAAAGGTCAACGTAGAAGAATCCAATTACTCAAGCCAAATAATGTTCAGGTCAAGAGCACCTGTGTCCAAAAGCAAGTAAAAATGCAAACACCCAAATGCATTCCTGCATTCTCCAGTGAAGGACGGCCCAATTAATTTTTTACTCCGTGTAAGGCTTTAAAAAGTTCCCAAACACTGCTGCATACAGTCTAATGCCTGTGCCAAATAAGTTGGTCAAGGTTTGGATTGAGGGCAGGATGAACTCCACATCCCCACCTAGACTCTGACTTCAGTAACAGTTTGTATCCAAATTAATCAAAGAAGTGGAATATGATTATAAAAACTTCATCAGGATGTGCTTGAGGTATGTTGCCGAGAAGATCTAGATACTTCTGAATATGAGGTGATGAATCTAGACAATCCATAAACCTTGGCGTTACGGTTAAAGCAACACTGTGTAGTTTCTTGGCCTTAAAATGTTTCTGAACTCATTGAAATGATAGAAAAAAAGTTCATTCTTAATCCACCATTCATCCTATTAACCATTTTTCTACCACTTAAATGAGTTTAGAAACGTTATTTTAAGGTCGAGAAACTACATAGTGTTGCTTTAAAAAGAGAAGGCTGAGATATAATGCTTAAGAGCGTCAACAGATTTTGGCATAAGGAGAGAAATCACATGAGCAGTGAATGGAGTACTAAACGGTGATTCTTGACACTGACTGAAATGAAATGAACAGTTTAAATGAGGGTCGTTACACATAAGGGTGCCACTATGGGTACCACTATGCTTGACAGTTTGACTTACTGAGTCTCTGTAGGTGGAGTTGAGAGAGTGAAGAGCCGCATGAAACACCCTGAACTCCCTGGCTGCAGTTGCTCTATTAACAGGCTCTAAAGAAGAAACACAAAGAGATGCATGTGGTTGTCACAGATATCAGTGCTTCAATGACAAGCATGCACACACACACGCACACAAACCTGGACTGCTTTCTGGCTCCGGCCAAGTCTTTTTCAGGATATGTAAGGTGGATCCTGGTTGAATCCCACAGGCATCGAGTGTTAGATCATCTTTAAGTTTCCGCCCGCAGTGGACCAACTCTGATATGCAGCATGAACACCAACACAACATTTTAAGTGTGAGTAACAATGGTACATAGACAGCACAGCAACAAATGTCTATCATTTATTTTGAGAGATTAAACAAACTGATTTCATGGCACAGCAGTGGATTTTTTTTTTTTTTTTCACAGACAGAGCACACAAGCACAGACACATTTCATTCACAATGCCGCCGCAATAACAAACCTATTAGTTCAGGGTCTGGGATGGAGTCTGGGAGTTGAGCTGCTACAAGTTGTTTTAACGTAGCCACTCTATATCCTCCAGGTGGAACATCCCCTGGCATCATCTCTGGGAAGTGGAAGATGGATTTGGGCTGATCCACCAGCTTCAAAGACAGGTGCCAGTCTGAGGAAGCCATCTCTATCTCATAAACAGAGCACCGTTTTAACATGAACAGGGACATGAACGATAGCGAAACAAACTAGTCAGAACTTATCATCAGTCAATGGTGTGTCACCATAAAGTGAAATATTTTGACTTCACTATTTTTAGACAAGGGACATAGAATTTAACATATTATTAGCCTCATTTTGATCTTCTCTGGGGGTTATGTTAGCAAACCCGGTTAGCTTGCGTAGCGTTTACTAAAGCTGCACGTCGGTTTGCTGAATTAAAAGTTAAGTGTCAGTACAAGACAGTATGACTAGTTTAAACAGCGCTCTCCTTGATAACATTAAAATGAAATGACATAAAACGCCGCCTTGGTAGAAGAATTGCACACTCACCCTTTTATTGTTGACAGTCAACGCTCTTCCTGGTTCTAGTCACGTGGTCTGTGTTACGTTTACTTCCACTGTCCAAACGGAGGAGACCTGACTACTTTGGGTCTATCACTGTCCTCATCGCTGTACAAGTCGCTCTCGCACACACACCCCTCAAGACAAAGGGAAAACTCTCAAAACAACCTGAACCCGTTTATAAATGCTACCATACACTCATTTTGTTTTTAAAAGTAAATATCTAATGTATTTCCCTGCCGCATGTTGGGGATTTTCCGCTTCAGTATGTTTTGAGCAAATGTGATTCCAGACATAAGTTTTAAAGTCTGTGTCTCCTAAGTTTTCTGTGATTTTTTATCAACAATATACACATCACACGTCCAAATAATGTAAAGTCGCGCTGTTTTAATACAACAATTATAATGTAGAATGAGTGTTGCCTTTAAGGAGCGTTGGTATTATATAAAATAACATTCGCGTATAGGACGTAATTTGTTGTGTTCGCATATATAGGCTGTATTATAAGGAGTTGTCAGACACAGTGTACCTTGAAAACGAGGTGTGCGCCGGTGTGTTAACAAACGGTTAACTCGGGGGTCGGGACTGTGGAGACTCTTTCCCCCTCGGGATGACATCACTGCTGGACAAAGCAGCGAAAGGAGTGGTTTCTGTGTGGAGAACCGTCCCAAATCAATGAACCATTGAAAAATACCCCGCACTTTTTTTTGTCCAGCGTTTAAACAAAGTGTTATCGAGTCGGCAGCAGTTTTTTTAATTGTTGTTGCTGTTGTGTTTCACTGAGAGAGGAATGAACTACTGTGGAAAATAACGTCGGCTGTGGTGAGCAGAAAGCAGAGGAGAGTCACCGCCGCTGGATGGTTGGTGTGTGTGTGCTTTTTTAAAGTTTCGCCGTCCTAACATGGTAAGCCCAGAAGACACTGTGTTTGAAAGCAGAGGAGGGTTATTACATGCTATGCTAACGGGAAAGATAACTGTAAAGTTTGGTTATTATCAAAGAAGAGCAACAGCTGGGGAGCAAAGGACCTCATGAAGTCAGGGCAGGATTACTGGTCCACACATAGTTGGCTCTCTTCCTTGGCTCAGTGCCGCAGGGCAGGCTTTTTACTGGGCTGTAGCGTAGTTTTGAATCAAGACAGATGCTAGCTAAGCTATACAGTATACTGTTTCACCAATGTAGCGAGTCATATTTATGAATTAAGTGGACTTGCGCCCCCATTTGACAAAAAGTGAACACCACACTGCTGTGTTTAATCAGTGTAACAGTGTGCAGCGTGTCTCACAGAATAGGGACATTTAACTTTGTAGGCAAATGACGCACTTAAAAAAATCCCCACCCAATGATATGGCTTTAAATATACATATAAAGCAGTTCATATGTGCGTTCTTATTATGTCCAACTTTCAGAAAACTTACAAGTATTTAATATTCTTCTGTCTCTTTTTACCTTTGAGTTTATGGGATAAACTGTGTAGTATGAAAGTGATCACCAGGGAAATCAAGCGAGGAGGAAAAACACTCTTGATTTAAGTGGTCACAACATGACAACATGACTGACAAGACATCTGCAACCAGTGATGAGTTTGTGAGTAGAGATTCCTTTGCCCCCCCCCCCCCCCAAAAAAAAAAAAATCCCTTTTAGAGGCATTGGGACATGAGCAGCTATGCTTTCGGCTGCAGTTGGGATGTAGCCTGTCCTCATGCTGTTCTTATCACATGACAGTGCAGCTGTTGGCAAGGTACAGCTTCCTGAGGGATGTAAGAGGATGTAGACTTTACCATTGTAACAGCTTGTGTGGGAAATGATCACTGATACAGCAGAGAGATAAGGATGCTATCTGGCATTGTGCAAGATGCTCAGTTGAGTTTTTATTTATTTATTTATTTGTTTATTTATTTGCCGGGGATATGATTGCAGTTTGTGACAGTAGTGGGTTCATACCATTATTTCATATCTGCATTATTGCACAGATCGGTAGAGTATGTCAAGTTGCCATAAGATAAAGGTGGCTGTGGCTCAGTCTAAGGAGCAGGTTGCATACTGATCCTCTCCACCTTTCTGGTCTTGAGAAGACATATCAGCCTTACAGTTGTTACTGCTTCACCTACTAATTATCCAGTGGATGAAAAATGTACATCCTGGTGCTGCCTTGTCTGGCCTGTTATTGGATTGGATTGTATGAGACTAATGCAGGCCCCGTGTGAACTGTATATTAGAGTTTCCATAGCTTTAATGAAAGTTGGCAAGTAATACTCTCATGCAACTTCTCAACCATAAAGCTTTCTTGAAGTTTATGGAGCTCTTCTTTCCTCAGTTTGACAAACTAATGTACTGTTTGACTAAGTAATGTGTTAAATGATGTGCAAGCACATTCCTTTGCATGAAAGAGAGCTTGGTAAATTTTGCCCACTGCTGCCATATGGATTTGAAAGGCTCACTTTCATCGCATGATCCAGTTTTACCCTTGGATGGGACTGGTGCCATCCAGGTTGGAAATGTCCCTATCATTAAGGGCTGAATGGTTCCCAGTGGTTTGAGAAGCTTGGCAATGATGCCAGCCATATGTCAATGAGACATCTGAGCCCAGAAGGTCAGTTAGATTCATTATATTAATTGTGTTTAAGAACTTCCTTGTCGTCCAGGAGTAGAGTGAGAGTAAAAAAAAAAAAAAAAAAAAGACAAACTGCTGAAGAGCCGCAGCCACAGACTTCTCAGCCGAACAGTACAATGGTACAATGGCCACAGCAACATTGTAAATCTTAATGGTGTGTGATACCTCCAGTGCCACTTCTCTTTCCTTTGACCTCAGTAAAAAGCTTAATAATCCTTAGCACAGTGTCAAAATGAAATACACTGATCATTATGCCTCAAAAGCTGACAGCCAATCACTGAAAGAAATTCAAGATATTCACACTGTCAAATAGTCTTTCAGTAACTGTGACTTTTTCATTTTAATGGTCTTCATTTTAGAGAGCACTATTATTAATTAAATCCACACACTGAAACTTGAATAAAGAGCTGGCAATACTTTTGATTCATCAGTGTAATATAGAGATGGATATCATAGTTTTTTTTTAAATACAGCCTTCTACAGTGAAAGTTTATTGTACCATCGTATTCCTCAGGTTCTCAGTGCAGTAAGCCTGTTTTGATCTCTGCCATTGAACTGCGTTGTTAAGGTTAAAAGAAAGAAAAAAGCATGTACATCCTGGCACCCTGGTCCGTTAAGGACTTGAGTCATTTAATAAAAAAAAAAAAAAAACCCTTTGATGGCTTCTCGGTGTCTGAACAACACAGACTGCAGAGTCAGACTGTGGTTTGGTGAGTTGGCTCATGCTATCCTTAGGAAAACCTCTCTATATATATATTTAAGGACAGGATGGCTGTGATCTGTGTCTGGTTTTGTGGTCATTGTCTGACCTATTTACTCCCATTTTTTTGAATCTCTGTCCGAATCCTGTGATGGTTAATATCAAGGAAGATTTAGATGGCGTTACCAGCGTCTTGTGCTTGTCTCTGGCAGGCCAGTGCCTTCTGAAAAGTCCACAGCGCTGTTATGGAAACTTTGTGATGAAGCTGCAACTCCTGCCCACATCCTTTCTCTGCTGAAGCCATAAATGGAGCCTCATGGAAAAAAGTTCTGGTTAAGTCACGAGGTGGAGCTACAGCTGACAGCAATATTGAAATGATTCATGGTACCAAAACACCACAACTGATCCGGCTGCTTTGAATTTATTCCTGTATCTACAACATATAAAAAACAGCTTTATGCTGAACTTCCAGTTGATTTATACACATGTTTATCTGCTCAGAAACACAGTGCCATCACTTTTGTTGAATAGCTGGAGTGAGCCAGTGTTCAGCCACACCTTTGGAAGTTCAAAGCTGTGAAGCATCCACAGTGACGACTGTAAACCCTGGATAACTTTCCGTGGCTTGTGTGGTATAAATTAGAAAACTGAAAATACTTTTCTCTCTGGTTCAGTCAGGAATGAATGGAAAAAAAACAAAGATCGTATATCATAGTATCTGTTTTGTTTTAAACTTTTAAACCTCTCACACCCTTCATATTGTCAGCGCAGTTACCCACTCCCTCCATCTCCCCTTTCTTTAGACGGACATAGTATCGTGTGAGGACTTCAGTTTTTACAGAGGTCTAAATGGAAAGTCACACTGCCAAAATGAACCAGATTGACCAGACATACCACAACTGTCTGATCGTTCAGCCACACCAGCCTTTACATAACAGGAGCAGGGGTGAAGCAAAAAGGGACAGAGACACGAAAAAAATGTGTTTTTGAGTCTTGAGAGCTTTAAAAACCCCAGACTGGACTGCAAACATTTCAACACAGTGAATTTTATCTTTTAATATGTATTTATCACAAATACCAGGTTTTTGGAAAACTAATGTGTATTCAGTATTTAACATCCACCTGGAGGATCGGCGTGCAGCCACTTTGACAGCTCATGTCAACCGGCAGTATGAGTAGCTGTTACTTCCATTTCCTGATGTGCGGTGTTGATATTTAATGTCAGCCAAAAATGCAGTGTGTTTCCTTTTACTTGTCCTTTGGCAGCACTGGTTGGTGTTGGCATTTGTGCGCAGGTTTTTCTTTTTTTTTTTTTTTTTTTAATACCTAAGTTTGGTGACTCCCAGTGGTAGCATAAAAATGCACTCAGACACACACATCCAATCTGACCTGGGGACACTGAGGTGACTGAGCTGAAAAGCAACACATAGCCTGCATCAGTTTTTCACCGGAATTGCCTCTTTTTTTTTTTCAAACCAACAAAAACGTGTGCAGAATAACTTGAAATATAATCACATAAAAATTCTTCACGTAGCGGCTTTCATCACCTTTTGTCAGAGCTTTTACCAGACAGCTGTTTAGTTTTTATAGGAGAAGAGGAATAGACAGTAGTAGAGGCCAAGAGAAGTGCATGGATAAGTCACCATGAGGAAATGAGCATGTGCACAACAAAAACAGATCCCTGCACCCTTTCCTCCATGAGCTAAGAAATGATGTCATGCTACATTGGTTATTGTTGTGAAACCAAGACACATGCCCCTTGGTAGATTGTTACTCACATCCTCTCGTGCTAAAGGATATAGGAACATAATACATGATACAGACATGCACATTGTAACACAACAAAGAAATCTTATATATCCAATGGATTTATATAATCTCTTTAGATTTTAGGTTTTGCAATGGAGTTATTAATTAGAAATATCCAATTTCCTTGGAAGTGAAAATGCTGAGTATGTACGAAAATGAAGAACCATTCCTCCTTTCTTCCTTTCTTTGTTTTCATCTTCCTCATTCTTCTTTTTTGAGTCACACACTTGCACACACACTCCACCAGTGTATGTTTCTCTCTGAACTGAATGGGTGTTTTGTTTTTTGAGACTTGGCAGAGTGAGATAATCCATTATATTATATATATATATATATATATTTTGGTTGGTTTCTTTATCAGTTAACATACTTACCTTATCATTTCACATCACATTGTTGTAAAGCAGCTGAAGATGCAGGCTAATCTGTTGTGGTGGTGAGACGTTGAATGAAAATTGATTCGATTTTAAAGAGTGAGGCTTTTTCAGTAGCCAAGGGTTCTTTTACTAATATACACAATTATTTATAATCAGTGACTGTAGAACAATAACTTCATGTCAACAGGGAAAAAAATATTAAGCAAAATTCAAATTCATGTTTTTTTTTTTTGCCTCAGTAAATACAGATACAAATAGTGTCCTCTTCTAATCTCTCTAAGATAAATATCTCATAAATATTTCATGCATGGTAGAGTGGAAGTAGACAGGGAGGGGATAGTTTTGTCTGTCTCGACTCACTCTTTGAGTGGTGTTTTTCCTCTGGAAAGCTCAGAGAATGACTTGGCTGTTTCCTCTCAGTTTTGGAAGTCCCCATTTGTCATCACTCCCTCCAAAAGACAAAGCCTCCAGCACCTCAGAGAAAAGAATGAAATCCCCACCTAGGAATAATTCTAGGTTTTTGAATTGACTATAATTCATGATGTATGATGGGAGTCTCATTGTCTCCGACTCCACCCATCTGAGACATCATGCTAGATGAAACAAAGACATACAAGTCGCCCCTCCCGGTTACTTTCACTTCCTAATCACCATTTTATCCACATATCTTTTATTTAGCTGTACTGTTGTTTTCTGTGTTGTTACCATCGTCCTCCCCCTCAGATGTCTCTGTTTTTTCCCCCTGCAGCGCTGCGTCTGAAGAAGTTGACCTGCGGTTTGAATCCACGCTGGAAGATCATGCTGTCCCTCCTGCTGTCCGCTATGCTAGCCGTCCAAACTATGGGTGGGTGCCGCCTCTGCACATGCCCTGCCATTAGATCCTAGTCACCGCGGTGGGAAGTGCCGCTGTCTGTTAAACAATACGCCCTGCAGGGCCTATTAGTCTTCCCCCCTTCAAAGGCTTCACTGGGCAAAACAACAGTTCAAATGAGGCTGCTCCCAAAAATAATGTGCCAGGAGTTATAAACTCCCTCTGTTTAAACTCTCATCCATCTAGACCAGTTGACCAAGACCATACAGATATTCTGCCTGAGGGAGCAAAAAAGACATTTTTCACCGTTATTCCTTTAACTTTTTACAACATTACAACTCAGTGATATGGAAGTGTTTCTTTTTAATCTTTTCCTCATATTTCAGCTTGTAAAACAGAATAGCTTTGACCTATTTCAGACAGGTGAGGAGTAGGGGTATTGAGCTCAGGGCTATAGGGTGCGGCCCTCAGTGAAAAGTGCTGGAAGTGCAGTTTTTCTGCTGTGACTCAGGGAGTGTGGTGAAGAAGTCATCCTCTTATATTTATAACACTGGGAAGCAGAGTGGTGGTTGATGTTGCAATTGAGAATTCATAAGTCACGCACTCCAAAGTTTTACTTCAGAAGAAATGGTGCTCAAAGAAAAACTTGTCATCATAAAAAAGAAACAAATAGTCGGGCCAGCTCCAATAACATCTCACAACGTGGTAAATAAAAGAAGGGAATTGAGCATGTCAAAAGAGACATCCACAGTAAATATATTTTAATACAAGCCTTTTCCCAGCTGGTCTGGGCCTGACACATAATGTAAATTAAACTCTCATAGTGGGTGATGCTCCCTTATATTAATGTATAGCCTGTAGAGAGGGGAAGAGGGATTTCCTCTGCATGCCAAAAGAAAAATGGTAAAACATGGGCTCAGCGTACTTTGGCAAACCCACAAAGTTCTCAAAGAACTTTTATCATCCAAAACGCCATCTATTAAAAAGAGCTATTTTTGCCTTTTCTGCTCTCTGGTTGAGTTGACACGACCTCCTATCGGCCATCAGTGGCACATTTCAATCTTGACTCAGTGGACTTAAGTGTCTTCAGTGGTTCATTAGGGACCTATTCTCTCCCAGCACAAATGGGCCCGCGGCCTGCTCATTACTGGCTGTGTGGCATCAACTGCCTAGCTCGCTCCTCTCACCGGGAGGGAAGAGGAGGAGGAGGAGGAGGAGGAGGTGTCGGGGACTGATGGAGCTCTTTAACTCACGGGTAATGGGCTATTGTAGCTCACACAATGATTCAGTTTCTCTCTGCTAACTGGAGCACTAAGTGAATTAGTTGGAGTCTAGTTTGATGCTATAGTCTGCACATGTAGCACCGTATGATGGTACGAAAACACCGCACGCTCTGCAGAGTTTATTGCTTTTATTTAACGTAATGTAAGTAACTAAAGGTTGTTTCAGGTGTGTTTCACAACAACACACAAGTTCAATCTTATTTACCCTTTTATAGGGTGAAGTGGTACGCAGTTGATCACATTGTGCACTAGCAAATGAATGCACTGTGTTTCTATTTTCTTTAATTAGTTGGGTAACTAATTAAAGGTCAGCTTGATTGCCTTTTATTTATAAACAGCCTTGTTGTGCTTTTATTGGCCTGTAGAGAAACAGAGAAACTGTGTGACTTGTAGCTGTATGAGCAACCATCTCTATATTTGTGTGTGGGTTTGTGTGTTAAGAGTGTATATCTGTGTTGATATGATCCAAGGTCTCTTAGGTCCCCAGGTCCCTCGTTGGGATTACTGGTTATAATCTTCCTTGTATTCAGCCGTGTCACTGCTCAATAACTCCAGCTAGTGCCTATCTCAGTAGACACGATTAAACTTTGTGGTCTCTGCCAAACGCCTCCTATTGTGAGAACACTATTTGTGGAAGAAAAACACAAGGACAGCACATGACAACACTGTCATCCCGTCGCAGTAACATTGTCTCTGTAGCTCCCAGCTGTAAACTGACTCAGGAGTCAGATGATGGATCATTTTCATAGAAACCTCTTCCTGATGTTACACATCCAGCACTGCACAGCTGTTGTGTCACTGTAGCTGTGAAGATGCTTGCCTACAAGGGCCTGTCGTTTTTGTGCTTAGATGCACTGTTTGAGAAGGCAGGAGTGTGGACGTTTATGACTCTAACCCACTGTGGCTTTGCCCCTCAACACTACTAGGTGGTTATAATGGCTTGAGTTTATTTCTGTCACTCCCATTATAAACTACTGTGGTTATAAATGTCAGTGATATTCATAAAATATCAATGTAAATACAGTAATGACTGAGCCACAACAGCAGCTGAGTACAGTAACATCCTTGGCTCGCTCCAGCACAGCAAACAGCAGTGTCAGCCAGTGGCAGAGCTAACAGGAGGCTGTCTAACTAATTGCTTGTTGTTGTCAAACTCTCTGTTCAGTTAGCATAGCCACTGGGCTGCCAGAGCTCGCCGTGTGCAGCTCTTAGCACCCAAACAATGAAAGAGAGGAGAATTGTATTCATGCAAATACAAAAATGGAAAGCTGACCCGATTTCACTGTCATTGATGGGGAGCTGTAAGGTAATTTAAAATAATTAGCATAATTGGATAGATTGCATCTAGCTTAGCAGTCGGCAGGCACACATTACGGCAGGGCCCTGGAGCGTGAAAATAGCCTGCTCACGCCTGCATCTCTGGTGTACTTTTTAAAGGTCTGCTAACTATGAATGCCCTCTTCCTGTCCTCCTTTTCTCTTCACAGCAATTGATTCTGCAGTGAGGGGACACTTTAGCCTGTGCAGAAATTCAATTTAGGGTTATTACCCCGTATCAGTGATGTTCTTGCTAATTTGATTGCGTCCAGTGAAGTATCCTTTTAAAAACAATCGAGGACAGGCTCAACAAAGATTGGTTTTGCCGCAATGCATACATAATGACCAGTCTCTGTTGGCCTGCCTCTGTCTCACGGTTTCCCAGCTTTTCTTTTCTCACAGAGCGCTCATTGAAACAGAGTGCATTACCCAACAGCACCTCATGATTATTTCAACAAGTCCTAAAAAGGCTGCCTTGTGGGATCGCTAAAAAATTGATATGGGTAATATGCCGAGATAGCAGTTCTGGAGGGGAAGTGAGGCCCGGAGCCATGTGTGAGTCTGTTGTGTGTCTAGTGGGCTGTGATGAATGGGTTGAACGGATGCTGATCTGTGCTTGGAAAGCATCACAGCTACGGAGTTGCTGAGGAAGCAGCCCAGCAGCTGACACAGGGAGACACCTACCTCCAGGGTGTTGCCTTGTGACGTGGCGTGGCGTGGGTGATGGCGGGCATGATGTCCCTGTCATCCGCGAAAGGCATAGCTGGTGGCAAACTGACCCCTGCTTAACCTCGTGTTGTCACTGAAACTTGGATTCTGCAAAGGATGCATGTCTGTGAAAGAGCTGAAAATTTAATTTCACAAAGCAGCAGATGTGGAACACCTGGCTTATCAGAAGCATCAGGAAAATCCCCTGTGTCTCTTTGTCTTTCTCATCAAGTTTTTCTGGCTTCACTATAATGATAACCATAATGTATGTGTTGTAGATCTCAGTGTAGCCTGCCATTAGCAGCTCTCAAATCAGATCTGACCCCTTGACCCAGCTGATACCTTGAGGTGCTCCCTTGTACATCTTCCACACTCTTGTCTTTTCCCCAGCCTCCCGCTCATCAAAAGCTCTCTGTCTTTCAGACGCATGAGCCAGAGGCTTGCCCTTATCTGCTCACTCTTCTTCAGCCAGCACTATTATCTGACTGCCGGAGCCCATTAACAGGTTATTGACGGGATATGAGATGGCATACATCTCTGAAGGGAGCAAGACCGAGGGAGTAGAGATAGAGAGCAGAAAAGAGAGGCAGAAAAAAGGGGAAATGGGGCAATTGAGTCTCATCTTGATTTATGACATTGCTGAAAATAAGCAAGTCGGAGTCCTTGTCTTGTCTATCTGCCGTCACCTGTATCTCTCCCTGAGTGAGGACACTCACACTCAATGATGAGTTCCTGGAACAAAAATGGGAAAGGGAGAGATTACGTTTAGAGCTTAATGTTAAAAGTGACCCCTTTACACAGCAGAAGGCTTTCAGTCACACTTGATCTCATCCATATTGTGACTTTTTTCACTGAGGCCATTTGAAAACCACTGCACAAGACAAAGACTCTTTTCACTTTGCTGATTTCCAACCACATCATGCTTACTGTGCACACACTCCTGTCGCTCGCTTAATGTTTTCCAGATGCTAATTTTTTTCTCTCTCTCTTTTTTTTTTTTTTTATTTCTCGAATGGGAGCATTACGGACATCTGCATCTGCTCCCGACAGCATGAAATCAAAAGCTAGTTTTCCCTTCAGACTTTAACAGGGATTGGTAATATCATAAGAATAATCGGAATGAAAGGGCTCACAGATCCTTTGAGCAGAATCCTTTGATGTTCAGGTGCTGCAAAATTGTCCAGAATGAAAATGTGTTGAAGTGCAGTCACACTTTTCAGCAGAGGGGGGCAGTGTTGTAAAAGGTGTATTTCTCCCCTCCTGCTTGTCTTCTGTCTCAACGAAAACCTACTGTCATTGCAGTCTATTGGTATTGCACCTGTTTACTTTGCTGTGTCAATATTGCCTCTGCAATTTGTCCTCCGGTGCTGGTGCTTGATTTTCTTTATGTATGAAATCATATCAGTGTTGCTGTCCATGTCGTCTGTTTGCAGCAGGGCTTCAGATGTACCCTTTAAGCATGTATACTTATGGTGTTTAATGAACGGCTCCACTTGGTAGTGTCAGCAGCTGTACTCAGTTTCTGAACATCGCCATTCTCTCCTTTATGAAGAAAGGCTCTGAGGTGCTATGTGCTAGGTGTGGAACTGAGTTGGACTGAAGTTGTGTTGTTTCATAAAAGGGAAGGCCTTGAGTTTGTATTGTGTGTTAAAATATGTGTGTGCTAGTGGCCAATGACAGAACATGTGAACTGAATCCGAGGTCAGCGAATCACAAAAATGATCTGCAGGTAGCTGCAGAAATTAACTAGCACGGCAGCGTGTGTTTTGCTTGTTTGATGTGTGTATATGTGGGTCAGAGACATAAGAGGGGCTGTGGACTCCTGTGTACTCGTGCTGTGTACATGTGTGTATGTTTGTGTATATGACTGTAGCCGGTCATGCTGATGGGAACCTATCTGCTCCAGAGCAGCTTTGTAACAGCGTCTCCATTGTAGTGTCAGCGTAGCTCGTGTCCAATTCCTCAGACACAGTGCTGCTGTGGAGCTGTCAGCAGTCATACAGGTGTGGAATATCAATGTGTTCTCTGGCCTTTGGGTGTCTGTGTCTGTAAGAAATTATGTGTGTGTGTTTGTGTGTGTGGTGTGAAACATGTGGGACATAATATTTGGATTTCGTTGATACCAATACCACTGACACGACTCATTGATAATAAATCTTAGAGGTAGTGGTCCATGTCCATGTCTACTAATCAGTTTTTACTGCTCATGCACAATAGATGTTGTGCAACACCATTCCTCTTCTCTTGTTAGGTCAGTTAACCTCAGGAGTAATGAAATAACCATTATTTTGAAAGTCACACTGACATTCATACAGAATTTGTAGTTTCTGGTATCAGCATGATTTTGTTTTTTCCTCAGAAAGGATAAGCTGAGTTTTGCACCGATCAACAGTTTGGTACAACTCAGGACCAGTGTAGCATGCTGCGGCTCAGGCTGGGCTCGTGTCTATGGATATAAATTAAGGATGATCAAAAGAGTGATTACAGAAAGACATGGCTTTGCTATTTCACACTTTTTTTTTGTCAAGTCCTCACTATTAAATTGGTTTAAATTGAGTATCAAACAAACGCTTTCTTCTTTGTAGACACAAGATGTATCAGTAGAAAGTTTGATTTAATTTCAGTTAATGGATTTTTCACACTGGGGAGGAGAAAAAAGCAACAAGTGACCATAAAAACTGAACTTAGAGCGATACCCACTGGCTTCGCTGCCCATCTGTATCTTTTGTTTCTTCCAGTCAAGTTTTCACCAAAACCCTCACAATCTCTACCTCAGTCCTATAGCCACTTACGTTTCAGAGACAGATAAATAGCACACATAGATGGAGATTATATAGATAATAGCTGCTGTTCTGTGCAGGCTGCTGGACCGCATGTTTGCCTTCGATGCAGTACACGTTTGTGAGTGAGTGGGCGAGTGACAGAAAGACAGAGAAGTCAACCTTCCACACTTGGCTTTGGTTTTGATTTGTGTCATTTACAGTATTGAAGACTGTCGCAGCATCAGCAGTATTTGGTCTGTGGTGTGTAAATTCTGTATTATTTCTCACCACAAACTTCTCTTTTAATTTTTAAGTTATATATCTGTTTGAAAAATGAAAGGATATATAAAAGTAGTGCATATGTAAATGCAATGTTGGCTAATTTTCAATTTATTCTCCTTTTCTACATGGTATATAAATAGTTATGAAACATTAAACATAAATGAACCAGAGGAACTGGGTTAATTTTATGGATGTCTGTGTGTTACTCTAAGCAAAGCAACAACACCAGTGCCTTACAATCTCTTACAACAACATGAAGCCCTTATCAATGCTATTATTACACCTGTAGTTTTTTTTTGCTCTCATATTTACTATGTATGCCTTGAAGACCTGTTACGATGCTTTATGATTGAAGTGCACTTGTCAAAGGAGTACTGAGTTCTCTTTCTAAAATATACATTGCCTTGTGAAAAAAAAGGGATGAGTAATGTGTTTCTCCTCCTTCAAGTATTTTCCCCCTCCAAGAAACACAAAAAGGACTCCAGTGTTGTATTATTTCTTCTTGAGATTATATTTGATGTTGTTTAATTGTGAAACCAGTGCAGCTATGATTCACTTGAATCAGTCTCCACATCACAGTCAGAAGTGAGCAGGGCTGACTAGGCTGACAGCTAATAATTCAAGTCCACTTATCTGATTTTTCGGCACATCTTGTATCCGTAAGTGCATGTGGATGCGTGCATGTGCTCTCATCTATCTGTATCTGCCAGCGGGGATATAAGATATCACTAGATTTTATTTACCAACAGCCTCACTCATCACCTTGCATGCGCCCTCCCTATAAAAGCTGTGATCCTCCTGTCTGCTTGCATCCCACGCTGTCTCGCAGTCACACGCTCAGCTTCCACGCGCACCTCATGTGCCTAGCTAGCGTTACCTCCCATGTACCCGGTGAGGTGAAAGACATGGGGAAGAAGCAAATCCAGCTGCACCAATGCATTGCACGCACGGGGAAAGCGGGACAGAAGGAGGTGTTGATAGTGACAAGGTGGCGAGTTGTCTTGAAAGTGGAGTGGAGAGCAGTATGAAGATCACTTGCAGCCTTTTCTAGCCAGCTCCATGCCTCACTGTGAAGCGGGGGCCCATTGCCAGAGCTCGCAAAGACTGTAATGAGTTTATTTCATGTCGGCTGTGAAAGTGCCCGTCTCTGTCTCGCAGGCACTCAACAGAGCTGAGGCCCATAAACACAAAGTGCAGTGTGTAAATCCCCACAGCCTGACGTCTCCCAGCCTGCCCTCTACGACTTCTGAGCACCTCTTTATCGAGAGGGAGAAGGGAGAGGCGAGATCCCCTGAGAGGACACCATGGGCTTGGCTACGAGGCGCGGCCCTGCCCTCTCACCAAAGACTACTTATGTTCTAATCTTCAACCTCTACTTACCTTCGTCTCTTTGGAGAGTACATGGTATTTCATGTCGAGAGCAGACCTGAGGAGAGACGATCAAACAGTCAGCTACTGTACAGAACATGCTGTTTGTTGTAAGCAGCGCTAGATCAAAACAGCTAAGTGTGCAATGTTTTTCTTTGGCTTGTAAAAAAAAATTTCACCTCTGACGAATAGGACATCAGATGTGCATTTTTCCATGTCAGACCGGTGGCCTAGCTTGCCCTCCTCTCGTGTCCAGTTCCCTCCCCTCGATGCAATGCACCCTTGTATTATCTCTCCAAGAGCGGGTTGGTGTCTACACAAGGTCCCTGTGTATAGATGTGTCCTCCCAGGGCCTCAGAGCGAGCGGTAGGTCACTGCAGTGAGGGAGATGCAGAGTGAGGCAGAGATGTGGAATGGTGAAGGGGTGTTTCTATCTCTGTTTCCTCTCTGACATGGCTTTGGTCCGTGTTGAGGGATTAGTGTTTAAGGCTGCACCACAGCGTCTTCCTTTGGCTTGTTTCCAGATATTATCTTAAAGCACGAGCTTGACGGCAGCCTCTCTTCCTCTCTCTTTTGTTTCCCTCTTTCCCATCCCCCTTCCTGTATGAACTCAGTGGTGTGAGTCATCCCAGCCTGCTCGGGGAGTGATTTAATTGCTCTCTCTCCTCCTCCTTCAACATGCACGGTCTCGGAGAGGGCTGTCACTGACCCTCCACTCCTACAAAAACACAACAGCGACCTATTCATTACCACAAAGGTTGGTCCACCTCCAAAGACAGCCAAAATACACACTCCAGAAATTTAGTCGCTTATCCCTACTGATGGTGGCACAATACAGCTTCATTTTGCCGCGCATTTGCCCTGGTAACTCTTTTGTATTGTGTGCCATGCTGTCGCCCTGCTGGGTGAATGTGGGCAGAGTATGGCGTGATAAAAAAACCCCACAGCAAAAGCACAGCGTCTGTAATCACAGTTAAGGAAAAAAAACCCTCTGTCGTTTTCACCATGGGGGTCAAAGCATTGTTGTGTGCCTGGCACTGGGTTGGGATAGGGACTTTGATTTGCTCCAGATCATAATTTGAAATGCCAAATGGACCACTGACACATGAATAGAGCACTTTCATAGCAATGACAACCACTTTTGCATGATGCTCCATCTGTATTTGATGCAATGCTGTGGGAGGAAAACATTTCATTTTGTCTCCATCACTTGAATCATTTGTATCATAAGCACTGAATTATTTTTGCTCTAATCACTTTTTAAGTCTTTGTTATGACTCAGGCCCCAGCAGCTAGGTACACATGGAGTAGTGCATCGTGCATTGGCAGCAGCGAATATGATTTCTTTGGTCTCTTTGCTCTGTACTTGTGAGCTGAGGCAGCAGGTGGCACTGTTCCTACAGACGAACAGGTCAGAGGGGGTGTGATGGAGAGAGGCTACCTTGCCGGGATTGGCTGAATTTGATTGAAAATAGGTCTGCCTTAACTTAGCAGTACTCATCCATATGTGAACCTCCTCAGATGAAAGATGTGTTTGTTGTTAACAGGGGAAGTGATTATTGCACCTCTGCAGCAGTCGAATCTCCTTCATAGCAAAGTGGTTCAACATTGATGTTGGCCGTATGATAGATGGAGCTCAAAAAAAGAGGGTGAGGAAGCTAAAATGCCACTGTGATTATAACAATTAGAGAGGCTGAGCATAATGTAGAGTGTGTTGCTCCCAGGGTTGAGTGGCTCTTTTTTTCTCCCCTGTGATGCTGATGAGTGTCTCTTAGTTGTATAACAGCAGACAGGGATCAATGGAGAATGCTGACTCTTGAGAATACTATGGACGTACTCTGGACTGCCTGAGATGGCTACTAATCCAGAATGATTATGCAGTGTACTCCTTGCTTTTGGCCTAGTCTAGACAAACAAAACATATAGACAGACACACGCGTACATAGGCACCAACACTTTTGAGTAGAAAACACGCACCGGAGACGGAGATGCTCTCTGAAGTTAGTCACACACATGCACACACACACACACACACACTAACTAACAATTTAACTTAACTGATTTTCGGTGCACTGAGCCATCGCCAGGAGGCAAAGCCTATAGGAACACAAACATAGTCCTAATACTTACCTCCAGATCCCCCTTCTTCTCCCCTCTCACCTGCATCCCGTCTCACCCGCCACCTGCTACCAGATACCATACTACACAAACAAACTGGATGCTTCTGAAGCAGTAACAGCATGTGATGCTACATTGATTTTTTCAAAGACATTCAAATTTGAGTAGGTGTTGGTCTGTCATGTTTGAAGACAGCATACTATATTAATTCATTATTCAATGAATACTGTATATTTATATGAAACCTGGGCCAAATAGTACTTACAAGTAATGTTCATAGTCTATTTTAGATTACCTAGATGAGAAATGGGTTATGTCTGTCATAGAAAACATTGCTACAGCAAGTTTACATGTTTGCAGGAAATGTCTTGCAAATGTATTTACTGTATGTTACAGTGGTTGCATTTTTTTTTCTATCTATTTACTAATGTGTCCCACCTTCTCTCTTCAAGCTGTGCTGGAAGTGCTTGTCCCGGAGCAGCCAGTGGTGGCGCTGCACGGCAAAGATGCCATTCTCAACTGCTCCTTCAGCCCTGCCAGTCCCTTCAACCTGTCTGATCTGAGCGTCTTCTGGCAGCTGACAGACACCAAACGCAGTGTGCACAGCTACACGGAGGGACACGACCAGCTGACGGAGCAGGCAGAGAGCTTCGTCAACCGTACCAGCCTGTTCCCCACCCAACTGGGCCTTGGCAACGCCTCACTCCTGCTGCGCAGGGTGGGGGTGGCTGATGAAGGCAGTTACACCTGCTTTGTTAGGGTGCAAGACTATGGCAGTGCCGCTTTGCAGCTGCAGGTGGCCGGTGAGTCAAGCTGTGATGTCCATGACACATGTAGAAACAAACAGATGAACATGGACTGTTCCGTACAATATGTGTTTTGCAGATTCATTTCCTTTTATTTTAAAGGAGAATTCAGCGTAGTAAGCAATGAAGTACCGCGTTCTCACTAAAAGCAAGGACTTGCTGGATCAAAAAAAGGGGTCAAAATTTAAACAGCAGAGAAGCCAAGGCACCCATGTAATGTCTCTTTCACTCTCCCTCCTTGTTAGAATCCAAGAAGATTTTAATATTCAATTTCAAAACAACTAATCAAATGAAATGTTGTTTTTAGGACTCAGTACATTATGATCTGTGATGACTAGATAATGAACAAATGCCAAACTGATTGTGTTGAAAGTTAATCGACCCCAGTGCTTATGCATCCATATACACTAATAGTATGTAATAAAATGTATTATACGTTTACTAGTGTAGACTGTGATTGAGGATTGCTCCCTCTCACGAGTCTTGAACAGGTGATAAACAGTTGAAGAAGCGCTGATTGTGGTCTCTGTCATGGTCAATATCTGCTGACTTTGATTATTAGCTGTTGTTATGGTCAATCAGCCATCACTAGCATCTTCTCTCCTGTGTGACTACATCGCCCACCTTCACAGCTGAGAGCCTTTTATTTATTTATAATGATCCTGTGTGCCTTTCCTTCCTTCTCACATTTCTGTGTCTGTTGTGAGATTGTTTCTGTATTCTCCAAGGATGGATGTGCATTAGGCGGAGTTAATGAATAACATTTTTTTTTCCTCCTGGCCTGGGAGAGGAAAAACAATGTCTCCAACAGTGACAAATTGGCTCAGTTTTATGCATTAGATTTATAGATGTTCTATTTTTAGCCAAAATTTACAGTTAACATTGTAGACTTCCTTCATGCTGTGCTGGAAGAAAATGAAGGGAGCCCTCGATGGAAATCTGCCTGTCAGTCAAATGGACAGCTGGGGAAGTTAGTGTATACCACACTAAATTTGCCTATGTGTTGGGAATCAACTTTAAAAAAAAAAAAAAAAAAAGGAAAAAAAGAAACATCAACATTATTTCATCTGGCCCTCGGCTCCACCCCATTGTTTGCTGAGCAGTGATTGGCTCTGGGAATAACAGCAGCCTCTTTCTCCGCCACCTCTGTACTTATGTTCTAGTTCTGGGGATTGGAGAA
Source organism: Caranx ignobilis (assembly GCA_021432705.1). Taxonomy (NCBI): domain Eukaryota; kingdom Metazoa; phylum Chordata; class Actinopteri; order Carangiformes; family Carangidae; genus Caranx; species Caranx ignobilis. Next base: position 40,022,184 of record MU270012.1, read on the forward strand.
GCATGACGTCAGCCCCGACTGACGATTCACCACTCACCTCCACTCATCTGGGCTCTTTACCGTGCAATAGGCTGAGTCGTCCCGTATCTTTGACTCTGTCAGTTTTCTCCCAGGCCTGCCCACCTCTGCCCCCCACTTCTCGGCTGGCACCGTATTTCCTTTCTGGGAGTGGCTCGGTGCTTTGGCTCTCTAGAGAGAGCGGCGTTAGAGTGTAAGGATGCAGCATCAGGATGTGCCACAGACGCCGTCTGTGTCTGTGGGATCTTAAGCACTGTGTTATGCTAAGCTCCCTAAACATAATTAAGAATTTAATGGGAATCATGTCAAACAGGTCCCAGGGTGACTCTTGCTGTGAATCTAGCTAAATTCAGCATGTATCTGCTGCTCCCATTCCTCACCAAATCCTACCTCTTTCTCTCATCTCTCCCCTCCTGAATCCTCAACCACCCCTTCCTCTTCTCTCTGTGTACAACTCCTCCGTCTCTTAGCCCACTACTCCAAACCCGTGCTGACTTTGGAGCCTGAGTCCAACCTGCGGCCAGGTGATGAAGTGGCCTTGACCTGCGTGGCCTATGGTGGTTTTCCTGAGACGGATGTGATATGGCAGGATGGTGGTGGGCGCAACTTGACAGAAAATATCACCACCTCATTGGTAGCCAATGAGAGAGGGCTGTTCACCATGACCAGCGTCCTGACAGTCGTGCTGGAGCCCAATAGTACCTACAGCTGCCGAATGATCCACCCACTCCTCGGCGAGGAGGGCTACGCCTTTGTCACAATCACAGGTGAGTCTGGGTCTTCATCTCCCTTTGTAAAGAGCTCCAGGGTCTCTCACTTTACGTGGTCACCTTCATTCAATTACACAAACTCGTATTCAGTGGCTTACTGTAGTGTTTTAATGTTGCAGACATACACTAATCTTGTTTTCAGCCATGGTGACGCAAAGTTTCTCATTAAAGTCTTGCATGCTTTTGTGAATCAGAATGTCATTTGAGTTTTAAGATGAACTTTTTACTTTGTCTTTCCAACTCTCTTTGTTTCCTTTGTGGAGTCAATGGTTCAGCTCCAAAGAAATGAATGAGAAATAATGAAATGTCCAATTATGGTCCAATAAGCATAACCCATCAGTTCTTGTGCATCATTAAATGAGATCAGTGGGTGATTATTTCCCTGAGGATAGTCAAATAGCTATTCATCACATATTTCAAAAGGTAACACAGTAATAAAAGATTGTGCAAGATAGCGTGATTAGTCTCTGAGTGGCTGTAGGAAATGTTTGCTAACCAAAAGGAAGATTGATGTGTTTGCGTTTCTGTGATTGTTTGATGAAATCTTGAGCTGCGGGTGTGACAGTACCTATATGATGGGTCTACTGGTTTCCTCATCTCAACCACCAACCATGTCCCCCCTGGCCCCTGCTAGTGCACTCTGTGTGTTAAGTGCAAGGAGGGTACCATGTAAGGTGGGCCAAGGCTGGGTCTCTAATGGGAGCAGCACTGTGTAAAATGGCTCATAAATAAGTAGAGGTGGCCCGAGTCTGCTCTCTGAGCTGGAGCTGTTGCTGGAGCTGGGGCTGTTGAGGCGGAGGTCGAGGCAGAGGTCAGGGAGTGCTGCTCCACTGGGCTGGGAAATGACTGTGCTGTCTGGAAACAGGATGGCCGATTGGCAGGGCAGGCTTGCTGGACGGCTGAGGGAGGGTGGCCTTTATAACTGTTTGGTTGGCCACTTTCAAAACAGCACAGATAACCGGTCAGACAGACCATTGGGGGAGTGGAAAGGTATTAAACATATGGTGAGAATGAAATAAGACTGTGAGGTAACGGTGTCAAAATAGTCTGAGCCTGCAATAACCCTTTCCCCCTTTGCTGCATTGATGCACTATTTCAGGTTTGCTTGAAACAGATATGGTCGTTTTACTGCCTTTCATGTTAGGTTTGTCTTCTTTACTTCCACTTTTTAAACAAGACACTCATTTAAAAGTATGATAAAAGATAAAGTCGTCTGGGCCTGTGATTTAGACTGTCATGCATTTCTGTCTTTGTGATGTGAGAGCTATTTCCATTCTTTTTAAAGTCAAATTGTTTAACTCTGCATGTCGGTTTCCCGATGTGGTTGTGAACACTTTAAAAATTTCAACTGTGGTGGTGATTTGTCATGAGTATAGAGAGAGTTTGTGGACTTGCATCACTGACCGTTCTCTTTGATTTTGACAGTGTTATTGGTACCTAGCTGAGGGTGTGCCCTCTGTTGGTGACATTTCAGTTGACACTTATTCATCTCTAAAATTCATCCATCTATCTGAGATTTAAACCTGTTGCATTGCACAAAATTAGGTGGCACCCTATTTTCCCTGTCTGTTAAACATACCGTTGTTAAAAGAGGAGGCCACTGGAAGGAACAAATGTAATATTTAAGACATTTTATAATCTTTGATTGTCATTTTCTTTAGTCACATTGTCGTGGTGCTGCTGTTTCCTAAGCTCAGAAAAAAAGGACATCAGTCTGAACAGACCCAGACAAAGAATATAACCAAGAGCAAAACAGACTGAAAAAAGAGGCCCGGCTAAAGAGCACTGGTGTCGTTGAAGTGTGATGCAGTAAAGACTGAAAGAGAGACAGCAGTGGAGGCAAATCCACAAATAGACTGAGGAAAACCCTTAATTAAAACTGTGGCGATCGTGATTTCCAATAACTGGGCGTACATGAATAGGAGTAATTTCTCAGTCGGAGCACCAGCACAGCTTGACGATGGCCCAAGTTGTTGGTAAACACACAGAAGATTTACAGTATTTTGTGTGCCGCGATACAAGGAGGCTTGTTTGAAATGAAAATGTATTTGCATTTGTTTACAACAGCTGGTGTGTGCTTAACAGCTTCTGTAATTAATTTTGACCTAGCAGAACTCTTCTGCTGGAGTAGCAGAGTGTGGAGTGTGCCGAGCCCGAGTTGATATAGCGAACACACTTGCTTGCTATAAACACACCGCACACCAAACTCAGGCAGTGGAGAATCCTATTATAAGAATGGGTGAAATCTGCTTAAAATTCTAAATGGACTATGAGAGTGGAAAAAAAAAACAGACGAAGAAGAAATAGGAGAGTAAGTAAAGAGAGAGAGAGAGAGAGAGAGAGAGAGAGAGAGAGAGAGAGAGAGAGAGAGAGAGAGAGAGAGAGAGAGAGAGAGAGAGAGAGAGAGAGAGAGAGAGAGAGAGAGAGAGAGAGAGAGAGAGAGAGAGAGAGAGAGAGAGAGAGAGAGAGAGAGAGAGAGAGAGAGAGAGAGAGAGATGGGAGGCGGCTGTAGAGAGTGAACAAGCATGTTAAAATTTCACACTCTCCCCAATCTCTGATTGAAAAATTACAATAGTAATACAAATCTCCCCCAGGCAGAACAGGAGTTTGACAAGGTTAATTTTGAGAAAATGAACCCTTTACCCACACTGAGTGGAGCACCATGTGGGCTGGCATGAACTGCACTTTGAGAGTCTGTGGTAAGTCATCCGTGTTAATCTTACCTCGTTTATAGTCACCACCAATTTAGCTACCTCACCAGCAGCATCCAGCCTGTCACTAACATATGCACACGGCACAATGAGACTATTATTGGGCAGCTCGGGTTATTTTGGTAAACACGCCCTGCAGAGCGCTGGTCAGTTTTTCGAGCCGAGCTCTGGAGCAGGCAGTGTGTGTTGTGTTGCTGGGATATTGATAGATTTTGCAGAGTGCAGCAAGGCTTAGTTGTGGGGAGACCCATAGGAACAGCTGGTATTAATGAAGAGTTGAATGATGGAAAGGAGCAGCTTCAGTCCTCAAATGAACCGTGGCCTGTCTGCTTGCCTGGCCAATGTGCTTGTGTACCAGCCCCCCTCCCCTTTCCCCTTCTCCCCCCTCCTCTGCCTGTCTTGATGGCTTGCACTGTCTGATACTCCCAGCCTATTTTGACCACTTTGTTCTCCTCAAAAAGAATAATGTTTTTGGAGTTTTGGGGGATCAAGAGTCTATATCCTATCATTTTTTACTGATCCTTTTCTGAATGTGGAGATTTAGCTATGTATCCCATCTACTGGAGCTGTGTGATTGCAGTGTGTTGTCTGATGGCTGGGTTTCAGGGCCTGTCATTGCACACCCCTTCCAGCACCACCCCCACTCCGTCTGCTTGCTCTCTCAATGAGGATGGCGCCATTTCCCCGGCATCACTCTGCTGGCACATCATTCACAGTGAACAGGGTGTGGATGGAGATAGATAGAGAGGGGAAAAGAAGGAGATAGAGAGATGAGGCAGGAAGATAGAGGGAGGGAGCCAGGGAAACGGGGTTAGGAGGGGTGAGAAGAAGATGACAGGAAGCAAGATGGAGATGAAAACGTTTGCTGAGCTCAGAGTTATGGCACTATGGCCTGACAGGCAGGAGATGAACTCGCTGACGGAGAGGGAGCTCACCCCACGTGGTGTAGAAGACTTTCTGCTGAATTTTACTATGGAGCTGGCATTGTCTCGCTTTCACTGGGCAGCACAGTGGCTCGGTGGTTAGCTCTGTTGCTTCACAGTAAGACGATCCCAGATTTGATTCCCACTCCCAGTCCTGTCTGTGTGGTGCTGGCATGCTATCCCCATGTTTGTGTGGGTTTCCAGCACATGCTTGTTATTCCCTCAGCCACTCCAAACACACACAAGAGGATATGTTTAGTGGATAAGTTTTAGAAAGTCCAGACTGGCTTTAGTTTTACTGCTTATGTAAGTATGAGTCTATTTGTTAATGTTAGCTAAGATGTTGGAAAATAACTTGATTCAAATTAAATTGGATTAAATTATAGGAAAGTAACTGAATTTGATTTAATAACGTAAGAATGTCATGTTGTATCCTACATAACCCACAATGCAATCTGTTTGGTTAGAGATCTATGTATGTTATGCTTGTAGCAGCAAACATAGCCTCTAGTTACTAGCCTCAAGCAGAAATGAGGAGCGCAACACAGAGGTCTGGTATAATGTTATTTCTTTTTAACTCCACACTCCCTCAACTCCTCACACTTTATAAAGCCTGTCACCATAAAGTGGTAGCCTACATCAATAGAGTTTCCCTTTAAAACAATATTCACACGCTCATGTTGGGAGGGGATCTCATCATATGGACCAAGTTAAGTGGACAAGGGTTTGGATGATATGTTAAAATTTTCCAACTGTTCATGTCAGACCACCTACTATATTCAAGCAGGTGTGCATGGTGCAGGGAAGAAGAGTCATGGAGTCCACTGCCCACAGGCCATTTTCAGCAAATGCATTCATGGCAGATCTTGATGTGAAAAGTGATTTTAAAGTGATGGAATAATACAAATTTTGGGAGTATTTTTTTTAAACCAGTAAGCCAAAGGACTTAAGAAGTGATTTACTATCTTTGTCAACGTTTTGTGTTTGCAAACTGTAAAGTGTGTGGATCAACAATGCTGTGTCCTTGTTTCCTTTAACCATCACAAACCTTCACCTTCCCTTCTTTTTTATTTGTAGTAATCACTTTTGAATCAAACGTACCCTTTAAAGATGACTCATTCAACTTCATGTAAGGTGCCTCTGGAGGAATACACAAGGTCACTTACCATGTTTTTCCCCTTTCTGGGGAAGGAGGAAATGAGAAGTTTACTGTACTTTTCACCCATGTCTTCTAGACCACATTCACACACATCAGACATTCCCTGTGTGCAGTCAGATCCTCTCAGCCTCCCCAGGTCCCTTCAGAGATTCTTTTCTAAGGCAGCTTATTCTATTCCTGATACAATACTCTTTTTGTGGGACATAGATCCCCAAGGAGAGAGTTTGTTACTGCATGATTGGGAGGCACAGGCACGCTAAACTAACCTTCACTGTAATAATCAAGGTTAAAAAACATCATTAATTGGTATATAAACATTGAACTTTAACCTGGAGGTGGAATCGAACACAGGTGCTAATAGCAGGTAGTCTGTGAGAGCATCCAGCTATTCATTACGCTGTGTTTTTTCTTCATTAGGCTTCTGCCAGCTTGTTTCTTGTCCCTTTTACTATGTTATTATGTCTTTAGAGCTCAATCCTGACAGCACTTTGCCATCTAAATAGCTACCTGCCGTGCTTACTTGAGCCATGAAGTGCTTGTTCCAACAGTGCTTTGAAGAAGTCCCTTCAGTGAGTGTTTTTTTTCTGAATACTGTCTCATACACTGTGTTTGCAACAGAACCTCTGAAAATATTGTGTTTGCTACATTTTTGTGTCTTAAATCAGAGTAAAAGCATTTCTGAGCTACTGTTGCCAAAGGGCCAAACAGAAAAATGCAGAGATCTACTGGTTCAAAGGTCCTCTCATTAGAGCATCTGTTGTGGTGAATTTACAGTAATTGCGAATCTTCTTGAAGTATTTTTACTTGTATTTTCTCTCGTAGGATCTTCTATCAAAAGCACTGTCAATCATCTTTGGGGTAATATGTTGTCCAGAAATCCTGCTTTTGCTTCCAGCTTCTGTAACAAACCACTGTGTCTGTCCTTGTTCTCTGCTGAATGAGGACTAATTTAAATGCAATTAACAGAGCCTTCTGAGAAGCAGAAAACAGCAGTATAAATGAATTTGTTGTCAGTAGAGCAGCAAGCAGGCAACTTTCCCGACGGAGCACTGTATTAATTAGTGTCCGGTGCACAAACAGGCTTTCTTCCTCTTGCTGAATGCATGCTCTGTCTTATCAGGAGCCCAGCCAGGGAAAACAACCGAATAGACAGATGAAGTAATGTAGGCAATCTAAAATAAATTCAGGTGGGCAGCAATGGCACCTTTGTAAGCACATTAATTCCTATCAGGATTATTAACACAGGCCACTTGCCGCTGTCATTATTACTCTGAAACATTTGAACGTCCTCTTCTGGGCCTTCACTATAGGAAATTTTATCCCTGTATTATGGACCGGGCAAAGTTATTTGTCATGCTCCCAGTCTTACTGTTAGCGGCTCTGAGGGATTGTTGGGTCGGATTCAGTTGTGGGCAGTTTCTGGTCTGTGTGCTGCTCTTTTAGAACGGTACAATCAGAAAGATAAAATGAGCTCCTCTCTTTTGTGCTGGGATTTATTCTTCCTTTATTCCAGCCTCCTCTCTGCCATCTTGACTTTTTAACTTTAAAGGCTTTGTGGTCCTGTTCAGGTTTCAAAATACTTTTCTTTGGCACAATTAAAAGCTACATTGATTCAGGATTTCCACCTGGGGAGAGAGCGTTCCTCTCGACGGCGTGTTTGTTCTGTTAAGAAAGGACATCAACCCGTGTGTGTCCATGTCCGGTAAATATGTGGATGTGTGTGCTCACGCTGTGTGTGTTTGTCTACACTTGCACACAGCTTGAGTTTCCTCTGGTCTTGTGTGTGTTGGAATTGGGTGTGATCAAAAACTGTGTCCATTTTTGCTGCGAAACCATCATATCATGTCAGTGTAACACCCTCTCTCCACACCCCCGCACACACACACCCACCTCCCGCCACCTTCCCACAAACAGCAGTCTGACATCTTTATGTCTGTCCCCAGCCTGGTGGAAACCTGTCTCTCTCTGTCCTCCCTCACTTTCCTTTTTAGGACACTGTATTTATGGTGGCAGTAAATGCACAAAAGCCCCCTTTTGTTATTGATCGGGTTCATTTTGATTTGGACTCACAGCAAGGACTATCATTGGGACCGGTGGGGCCCTGCAGTGTACATTTCACACAGCTCCCTCTAAATCCTGTAAGAGGGATTGGTTTCGGGAGGTCTGGCATCAGTCTTGGCTTCACGATATGAAATCATATTAGTTTCAGCGTTTCAGAGTCACTGGGAGAATAGCCACCAACAAATGGCTGGGCACACCTTCAAAGTTTGGTTATTTAATTATTCAGCCCGTTTATTTGATGTTTAAACTCTGCACCTGATAACACCATGAATTATTGTCCTGCAAAGGATGTTTGCAAACCTCAGTAAATTGCTTTGTTCTGTGCATGCAAACAGTCCAAATTAGTGGCTGGCTACACACAAAGAGCATTGTCTAGCGCTATAATGTGTTTTCAATTAGGAGGCGTTGAGAGATTTAGCTTATTCTCGGGATAGGTGGCTCTTTTCTTCGATAGCTCTAGAGACTAGTAATTGATTACCAAGTGTGAAATGGAAGTTAAGAACGGACTGAGTGTGGCCGTGTCCCAGAGGAGAGGAGTTTCGAGCGGGTATGGTGTTCAACTAGCTCACCTCCCTCTGTGCTGACAGCTTGACTCGAAGCTACGTAAGCAGTCAGTGACTCACTGTGTGATAAGAAATGCACCTATTACAGAGCTCTTTATTTCAACCCCGGTGTCAAATATCACAGTAATGACTGTGATTAAGCCATGCCGCGGTCGTGCTCCTTATGATACCAGTCCGAATGGACAGCGACTCGCAGTGACTCACAGCCCCTTCAGGTTGCATTAACATCTTACTGCCGGCTCGGACTCTGTAGCCACGCCTGTCTCCCCAGAGCCTGACAACTTGCAGCTCATTACAGACAAACCGTCCACGAGGAAACAAACTCGCTCCTCTTACCTTATTAATATTGTCAACTGTGTTTAATTTCATCACTTGCCCCCCTCGTGTGTGTTGCCGCAGTAAGTGCAACCCTCTGTCAACAGCAGAGACAGCTCAGTGACCCACACCGCAAGAGTCTGTCATATCTATAATGTATCTCTCTCGATGCTTTCAGCCACTTATTCTACCAGATGAAGAGTGATGCCATTTGTAATGTCAGGTCGTTTTCCTGATGTGGTTGTTAGAGGGGTTAAGCAATCCAAACAGAGGTATAGTGCTGAGAGTGTGTGAGAGAGTGACAACTGTGTTGTGAAGCCAAGAAATTCAGTTCAACCAAACTGAAGATGGACATTTGGACTTGGGGTACACTTATTATTTGAGGACTGGGTGCTTTCTGTTGCAGAGCTAGATAAGAGGATTGATATGACTCTCAGTAGGGCTGTACAGTAGCCAGCAGGTGGTTGAAGACTGGCACGGTAAAATAGGTGGTTTAGGTTTAGGAGCTAAAAACAAGTAAGAAGTAACTTGTTCTATTTCCTGCTGGTAGGAACTGAAGCTAACCTGTAAACTTATTTCAACCAGACAGAAATAAGAATAAAATCAATCTTTTCTCAGTGAGAGGGCAAATAAATCTGTTTCCCAAAATGTCAAAGTATTCCTTGAATATATCACTTCCAAATACATATATGGAGTATATTACACATTTTTGCACGATGTGCTGTATACTCCTATACATACTGAAAAGGGATGTCTCATTTTCAATGATATGTCCTGTTCAGGATCCCACAAATTGTCATTGTAGCAAAGCAGGCAGGCTGACAACTGATGCCCTTGGATTTCAATATTTCACTGCATCTCAATAAGGCCACGTGACATAATGTGATGACATTGTGGGGGCCAGATGATGTAAACGGTTATAGGTTTGAAATATGTGCTGCTTCAGCAGAGTGATGACTTACATCCAGAGATGAAAGTAAGTGTGTCCTGTTTTGTATTGTGTACCATGAGAAGAATTAGTGCCGGTACTCCAAAGCAGGGAAAGAAGCTGTCAAGGTTACAGAGTAAAAAATAGGATTCAAGTTGTAATCCTCTACATTGTAAATCTGCCATTGATTCTTCAAGAATGTCTGAAATAATGTTTCCCTCTAGCATTTTCTTGTTATTTATCAAACATTTTAAGCAAAGGGACGACAGATTCAAAGACAACAGCAAAGTCCATCGTTATGGTGTCAAAATGCGATTAACAGGGAAGAAAAGATGACGACCAACTAAATTTTACATCTGCCTCAAGGTCTCAGTGTAATTTAGGTGCATTGGAGCCGCAACAGAAGAAAGAAACAAAAAAAAGAACTAAACTCAATGTCAGGAGCTAATTACTTGCTAATGATCATCCACATTGTGGTGTATGTGCTATTAAACTGTATACTATGCATTGCACCCATTTGGGCACATTTGCCACTCAGTGTGTTGAAGTTGTTTGTATTAGGCACAAAAGAATATAAAATTTGTAACATTTATCATGGCCAAAACAATGTCCAGACAATTGTATATTATCACGATAATCATGAAAATATGCTTTAAATTGAAATGGCTCCATAAGTATAACTATACAAAATCACTTTGATGGATGGATGGATGGATGCTTTACATGCTTAGGGATAAATAGTCTACGTCTCGTCTCTTGTCTCGTCTCGTCTCGTCTCGCCTCGTCTCGTCTCGTCTCGTCTCATCTCATCTCATCTCATCTCATCTCATCTCATCTCATCTCATCTCATCTCATCTCATCTCATCTCATCTTCTTCTTCCTCTTCCTCTTCCTCTTCCTCTTCCTCTTCTTTTTCTTCTTGTTTTTCTTCTTCTTCTTCATCTTCTTCTTCTTCTTCTTCTTCTTATTCTTCTTCTTCCCCTCCTCCTCCTCCCATCCAGGGAATTACTAGTTGTGTATTTGTGAGGAGTGGTGGCAGTAGACTCTGATGTTCCTGTCTTGCTTTTACAGGTTTCAGTCATAGGGCCTCCTGTACACACATTTGTCTGTTATTTCTTCAAGATCTTCCACAAAGTTTCCCTTGAAGGAATAGTCAGTGAAACGTGCTGCATTATCAAACCAGTGGTTTGTCTTCATTTTTCTTCACCAGGATCTCAGGAGATTCTGTTCTCCATCCCTCTAAAGTTGAACTGAAGTTGAGCCTCAGAGACCATTCCAACATCTGATGTCTTGATCCCAACTGAATATCCACATTCATGGATGAGTGACTGCAGTAGGAGCCTCAGATCTCCTTGCTTAGCCTTCAACTCCTCCTCCAGCTCCTCGAGGTCCCTGGGATATTGTAGTGGCAGCCTTGGATATCAGCCTCCACACACTTACTCTATGAGACCTTTGTGATAGCCAGGTAAAGAAAAGTGGCTGAGGCACTCAAGTCAAGGGTCAAGGAACTTCTACAAGTCCTTTTACTTAATTACACCATTGTCTGCAGTGATGCACACTAATTGCTTTTGCAACCATCGCAGTAATATATATGACCTTCTGGGAAGAACAGGGCCTCTAAGCAACTGGATTCTAGTTTCCACTGTGGTTGTATTACATTCATACCTAAAGAAAGATATACCTGGAGTTTATCCAGGTGCTGGAAATTAACCACCTATCAACTCGTTCTTCTTGATCATCTTACGAGTGTTTTAGAGTAACATACAATAAAATTGTATATCGTGTCATCCCTATTTTGGACACTGAAACTAGGAATAAACTGTACTATTGATTTCCTTGCATCAGTATTTCTAATTGAAGAACATTGTCTCCAAGTTGTGGCCCAAGTCAAAGAATCAGTTTGTTTTTATTTACTTTTTTATTTATTTAAGGGAACGTTTGCTTACCATGCTTAGCATAATAGCAGTGGCCTGGTTCACATGCTCACACCTGGGAGCAGCCACAGTCGTGTTCTGCCAGTCACTGTGCAGCTCCACAAGAGGTTTAATGTCTTGGTCAATGACAGCTAAACAGTAGCCTGAGGCTGAAAACAATATTATTTTCCCATTTGTTCAAGCTCACCCCCCCATCTCGCATCTCTCTCTACCTCTTTTGCATTTTTCTTCTTTAGCTGCCAGAAGGGAATAACAAGCATTTTTGGTAGAAATGACTTTTTTTCATCAGTGTAAGACTCCCTTAGAATCTGTTTACATAGCTCTAAGCCCTCAGTGTAGAGATCGTATAGTAAATGTGATGATAAATGCCCTTATTTGTGCATTAGCTAGCCTCATTTCAGTCATAAAGTACTAGTTGTGTGGAAAAGTACTACCCTTGTGGGACATATGGTATGAACATATAGTCCCTGACTCCTCTCTCAGCCAGAGGCTGAGCATTTTCACAGGCTAAATAACTTTGCTACACACAAGTTGTGAGACTGTGATTAGCCATATTCCACTGAGAGAGAGATTTACAGAGTCATTTTTCAGTCTGTCCAAGATATCATATTTTGAAAGTGCTGGAAGGAGACAAAGTATATTTAAGCAATAAGCCATGAGAAGCTGTACTTGACAGTGATTTTGGAACAGCTTAGAGGCATTGTTAGGGACTCCTCTAAAGGAACCGTCAAAGCACAGCCCCGAGTAGCTTTTTTGCTTTTGTAAAATGACTGCAATAAAGAAATAGTGTTAATGCGCCATAAATTTCACATATTAATGTAATTTCAGTAATAAATAACGATACTCTCCATTTTGAGTGGTAATTTGGGGTTATAAGGTATTTTACAAGAACTTAAAGCACAGTCAATCAAAAGCACAGTCAGGAAACTGCTCTTTGTTTTAAACTCAATAATTGACTGAAGAGGAGCTGTGTATTGATCCAGCTGAGCCCTTAATGGACATGGTAAAGATGTTTCAGTGTTTAAAAGCCCCAAATCTTTGAAATATCTACTTAAATCATTTCCTCTGACAATAGGACGGACTGGAAGTGTGCAGGCTGCAGTCATTTATTCAAGCTTGCAGTGAGTTAAGTGACTGTAAAAATGTCTGTGTGAAACAGCCCTATACGTCTTCCTTCTGACAAAATTACAACTGATAAACAGGGTTACATATCGGATAGTATGACCCGTATCTGTGCTTTGTTTTAGGCTCCTCTTTGTTTAAGGAAGATGCTCTCTTCTCACCTGTCCTGTCTCCTTGCACCACCAAGCACATCGCATTTTTAAAAATGCTTTGAATAAATCAATGCACTGTTTTTTTTATTTCTTTTTTCTCTGAGTGTAGCTGGTGAGTGATTGAAGTTCAAAGCCTTATGTTGGTAAGGACCTGCCCCGAGAAATAAAATCAGACAAGGCACCATGTCCCTGTTAGCACCAGGGGTGTTATTCAGAAACTAAACCTGACCTGTGATAGCAGAATCTGTTCCGATTCAACAGTGTTTACGCTCATTTGCATCCAAACTATGCGAAAACTCACATGAAGAGGTTAGATTTTCTTCTTGAGATGAGCAGCTAACAGGAATGAGCTGACCTGCTCCAAAGCCTGAGCCCGGCGTAGCTTGTGTGCTTTGAGAATATTCATCTGTCTCTCCAGTAACCACCAAAGACTGCAGCAGAGGAAAATGAGAAATGCTGTTTTATAATGAGAGCCCTAGGCAAAGACATACAGAGACGTGTCTTTTAAAAAAATCTGTCATTATATATTCTCCTAGTAATACTGCAGTGGGAGAAGCATACTAAGAACTTACGCTCTTTGAAGAGGTCCAGGCAGTTCTTTAATGTTCCGGATAGAACTTGCATTGCTTTTGTGATATAGGGCTAAGCTTATATCCTGTCATTTTGTATTCAAAGACGTTATCGTGTAATCAGCGTCTGTTCCTGTGGATTTGAACTATGGCTTTGCTCCATCAAAAACAAACACTGATACTTTGAAATTTGTGGATCAACCAGAGAGATATTAACCAGAATCAACAGTGACGGTTAAAAAAAAAAAAAAAAAGTTATGCAAGAGATAATACAATTTTCATAACTCGAGCACTGTAGATACAATGACAAAGTGTCGGTGCTGTTTAGCTTTGTCCATCTAAAGCATATGACTTACAAAAACTAGTGCAACTGCTGGGTGTGCTCCTGACTTAAATGAACACTTGAATGGATGATAAGTTAGTACGTGTCATGTTAAAGTTCATGTCCTGGATATTATTTCTCACCCACTTTGCACTGTACTGATGCAACGCAGGAGTTGTTTCAGCAATAGGTGAACTAACTGCAGGGAGTTTCAACCTGCAGCTTGTTCTCGGTGCACTGAGCCATTGAAAATAAGCACAATGGGAGTTATGGATCATCCACCTTGTTCACGTGGCTTTCCAGCAATAAAGTGACTGAATATTAGTCACTGTGTTTCAATGAAGTACTCTATGTGTAATGAGCCCTGTTTATGCTTTTATCTATGGACTGTATTGCAAACAAGGTCATTTCCTATCAGCATGTGAATATGCACAGATAAAGCAATGCCACAAATATAATCTTTATCATACTCAAAAGCTGCAACAATCACTACTTGTAGCTGGAAGTTAAAAAAACAAAAAAACATAGAACAATCTGCAAACCTGCTTTTTCGCATCTCTCAGCTTTTTGTTCTTATGCTCTGCTGTTCAATTCAGTGTAACTGCTCTCATCATTTCCAGCTGCAGTGGGAGGCTGTTTTCAGTAAGGCTCTGATAAACCCACTGTATGCTACTTGACCAGCATTAAATGGCAAACTGACACCACGAGCAACTACCTTTGAGCAGTGGGGCATTTAGCGCCTAAAGAGCAAGATATTTCTGCCAGAGGCTAGTGGAGAGAAAGAAGAACTGAAAGGAGAATGAACATTACTGGACTTGCATTTGTCCAGTGGCCAGGAACACAAACACAATATATGTGTGTGTGTGGGCGCATGCGCATGTAGCAGCAGTTTGAACATTGAATTTTAATGTTGGTGTGTGTGTTTCTGCATATGGATGTAACCATTTGCTGTAGCACTCACCATAACCAACAGCTTTATAAGGTGATAATACATCAGAGTTGTGTTCATGGCTTCGAAAAATCCATTAATATGGCTTTAAGAGGAACAAAGCGAATAAAGTTCGGGTTTTGTAGAAAAAATGTGCTCTCTGTGTTTTAAATGCCTCTTTAGTCCATTTTGTACCTATTCATCCTTGTTACTTTGCTCTTTGCGCCTCCACTTGGCATTATCAAGCGGCCAGATAGTCTGTTTTGGTACTGATAGCTGTCACTAGTGATTGTCTCCTACACATCCTCAGCATCGTGCAGGCAGTCCTTGTTTAAAAGCCAATTAAAAATGGAGACAACACAGCATTGTAAACTGATTATTGCACCCAAGTTCTGCCCGCATTGTGAAGATGGCCCAGTGAAGAAATGGAGCGACTAGAAGAAGAAGGAAAAAAAAGAAAATCAATAGTCCACTCTGCCTCCAACATCTTAATGCCACTCTCAGTGGAGAGGCATGTGTGGAAGTGATGGAGTCTCTGTCAGTTACTAGACATCAGAGGAGTTTTTAATTGAGGCCCCAGTGGGGCTGGGAGGGACATGGGAGATGTTGAGAGAGAAAACTAGCCTGGCTTGTGTTAGATGAGGTGGGCAGACCTGTTGTGAGGCAGTATAGTTGTCTGCTTTCATATCCCTCTCAGATGAGTACTGGGTAATATGACATGAAATTTGATCACGGTGTATTTTAAATATGATAATGCCACAACATATATCATGTTTTAGACATGTTCCTCATCATTGAAATATAATGTGGTGCAAGACAAAAAACTCTGGGACAGCTGCAATTTAATACCACACATTAGATTTATGATTGATCAAATATTAATAGAGTTTTGTACGCACTGCACAGGTGTGTGTGTTGTTTGCTTCACTCTCTCTTACATCAGTTGCAGTACAAGTTACTCTTCTTTTGGGTAAAATAGGTGCGAGACTGTTTCATACACCACGAGTCCTGTGTTTGCACCGTGGCCCTCCAAGGCTGACGTGTCATCATTTAGGACAGCTACTCTGACAACAATGTCTGCATTGTGGTTTTTCTCTTTACACCAGTGCCAGTGCTGCTCGTGTCAGAGCCAGAGCACATTCTCCAGCATCCCTCATGCTTGCTGACATGTTTCCTCATGGTTTGCTCCGGTCTCTATTGAGCTGTCTGCCTCCATTGCTTCACCCGCCCTTTTCTTTGCATGCAAATGTGCGTTTGTTTTAGTGTAAAACAGATGCCTCTCGCTGGCCAACGTGCACTAAGCTGATCCTCACCGTGCACTTTGACATGACATTTAAAATCCATTCCTTACCACAATAAATTGCGTAGCCGAATCCACGTCAGGGCACGTATCTCCACTGGTGTGCAGTTTATTCAGGTTACACTACCCACCTCTACCTCTGGCTTTGATATATTCCTGCACAGAGCTATTACACATCCTCACACCCTTCTGCCTGTAATGTCACATCTGTCTTGCTAACACGACAGCCATACAGTTGGCTCTGAGCTGTATACTCAGTTAATTAGCCAGTCTACTTGGTATGGGATTACCTTCAACTGTAAAGATGAGAAAATTCAACCTTGCCTCTGGCATATCTGAGTAAAACTTGAATCCATCCCTTAGAGTGTTCCTGAGCCTTAGCTTCCCCCCGCTTCCCCAAATCAATGGCTGTCATTGTAGGTTTGGTTGTATATACTGTGGCAATACACAAAAACAACCCAGACACTCACTGAGATTACTTCACTGAATTCTGTCCTGTGCATTTGTTTACAGTATATAACACTATGAAATCTTTGTGGTGTTGGCCACCAAGAGATGTTCTCTGAGTTTAGTGCAGCTGGAAGTCACATCTCCCTGTATCTATGACATACAGTATAATAAACAGAAACAGAAGGTCATGACGTCTATGTTGAAGCAACAAGATATATTCTCTAGTCATATTGTGTATATGTGTATGACTAAAAGGCACATAAGGATAAACTGAACAATAGCTCAACATGTGCAAGTACAATTTTAAATGTTTTATACTTGAAAACGTGTGCTACAGTGCTTCAATGCTTTTATGCTGTGAGCCAACAAACTCTTTGGTCACTTGGTCAGTATCCCACTTACCCCATCCCTCCACCATTCCCTAACTCACCTTCCTCATCCACCTTTCTTTCCCTCTTACCCTCCACCACCAGATGGCTTTTACAGTTCTACTGCTGGGGGAGTAAAGAGAGGGCTGTTAGAAACTTTATTCCCATAAATGCAGATCCATTACTCAGTTTTAATGTGCAAGTCTGCACATCATACACTCATGTTCGCCACAAGCCCATGGCATCAAGGGAAGGGCAATAATGTCAGACAAATTGTGTAAGTAAATGGGCGCTAGGTCGTCCTAGAGACAAACGCTTTGCCTCTCTGCATGCCAATAAGACGCGGAGGTAGCATCTCGCTGAAAAGCAATTTATTGAAATGCAAAAAAGAGGAGAGAAGGCTCAGAGCAAAGATGCTGACAGGACAAAAATCTGTCGCCATCCATCTCAGTTTGCCAAGTTTTGCCCCTACAAGTGAGCTTCTTGTCCTCTCCCAGAGAAGAGAGGTGTTCCTAGAAATATTGCAAGAACAGCTGGTGTGCCTGCATGGTCACAGGCTTTTCATGCTGGGGCTGAATGTGCAGGCTTTAAGGGTTTTGATGGACACCTTTGAGGTTGATAATAAAGGCCGGTAATTGAAACTGAAGCTGAAACGAATTCAAAGTCATTCGTTGAATGTGATGCTAATATTCATGCCCATGTTTTTCATTCTGGCTAATCCGTGCCCTCTGACACTAAGGCCATCTTCTTTCCATTAGCACTGTTGTTTTTGTTTCTGCCAATCCCTGTCCTGTGAGATCGGCAGTGCTACACGGAAACTGAATAAAGAAGTTTAAATCACCTCTGTCGGCAAGCCTGTTTGCACTCACTGAGGTAGTATGCATCAATCACCTCACCAGTTTTGGGTGAATTTGATTTAAGCGTGAGCTCCTGTTTTGTCTCACTGAGTTTTATATCTCATTCACTTTACTGTTTCTACCCTGCCTTACTGTATTGTCTGAATGAATGTCTTTATCTCTGCAATGTGACTCATTGTTAGAGAGATATATAAGCCTATTTCCAGTCCTGGGCCTGGCTGTGCCTCCCTGGTCTCCAGGGCTGCATAGGCCCTCCAGCAGGCCTGGGCCCTGCTGCTGATCAACCCCTGGGCTCTTCTGTGATCAACACTTCTCCTCTACAGGTCCCCGTTCTCTCTTCCTCTGTTTTCACAACCTAGTCAGGATAAGGCCAGCTTGTTCATCCTGACAATGAAAGTAAAACCTAATTGACTCTTCCTCTCCTCTTCGTCATCCCTCCAGCTTGTCTACAATGAGCCTTGAGGCTCTTTTTAGCCTGAAGCCATCCTCCTGTCAAAGGACATTATTCTCCTTTGGTCACAGCTTAAGAGGGTAGGTTTCTTCTAGGCAGGTAAAACTGGGGTGACAGTTGGAGAGAAAGCAGCTTTGATCTCCACCGCCTTCACGTTGCAGAACAAGGATGACAGGCAAGGGAGTCTTAGGAGCACTCTATTCCACCAAATGTGCTGGAAAGAAAACACTCAGGCTTGTAAAAATGCCTGCAAATCTTGGGTCTCACATTCACTGAAGCCCAGACAATACCTAAGCTGGCCTCTTGTGAGTCCCCTATAGTGTCTTCCAGAGACTAAGGGAGCCTCATTTCTCACTGGTGATGTGCCCTGTGTTAGAGGCTCCATATGGAGGGGGTGTTTTATCATACTCTTGCCTGCCCCCATTAAATATCTATTTTTACCTTAGCAGCCTGCTGTGGCCCCCTATGATACACAAAACACCTACAGTGAAACACCACCTTGTATAAGAAGTAACAGTAGAGGATAGGCTCCAGGTGTGGTCGATATAACCTATATAAAAACATTGCGAACATTAATTCAAGGTACATTTGTAGCTACCAGTAGTACCTTTTCATTATATATAAAGAACTTTGATAGGGTCCAACAACAACAACAAAAAAAAAAAACGACTGACACAATAGCACATCACAGTATATGTACAATATAATAGTAAGTAATACAGCAGCACCATTTTATAGCCTCTAAAACTGCTATGGTGTTGACTCGATGCCTCACAGATACATTGTCCATAAAAGCTGAGCATGATATTGGATGTGCACTGTAGTGGGCAGATGTTCCTGTAACTGGGTCCACCTACTGGATCTATAAGTAATGTTCGAGACAGATGTGACCTCCACATGTTGAGACAGCTGTGGGATGCTGCCTTTCTTGTGGCCACAGCACATGACAATGGCATTTTATAAATACATTACACAAAGACTAGTCGCTAATTGGCATTCTTGTAATAAACAAAATCCTCCACAGATTTCAAAATGAAAGAGAACACAAAAGGAGGGCGACCTGCTACATGTATGTGTTTCACTTTTTTATATTAAAATGATAGCGGCGCATCCAAAATGGAAAGGTTACTAGGTGGCTGCTTAAAATCCACACATCAAACATATACAAAGAAAACACATTTTATAAAAAGCAAATGTGCAGACTTTCATCACGTCTCCAGGCCTTTCATGTTGCAGTAAATTATAAGGAAAAAAAGATATATCCGTTTGGTTTATGTACAATGATTATTCAACAGTGAATGTGTATCTACAGACAGGAACCCTGGTGAGTGTGTGACATTTAGTTCTGTTATTATGATTGTCTTGTTTCATTTTGTATCACATCACATCAGTTAATGCACTCGCTATTTGTACTTCCAGCCGTTTTCACTTAAAATGTGTCTTCTGATGAGTGCTACACATGCATAGCATCTAGAAAATGCCAAATGTGAGGAGTGAAGTTTGCCCTGTTTGGTACAGCTCTGAAGTCTGCCGACTCCAGGTAATGTGACAGCGCAACCCAGAGCACTCCATCCTCACCCTTGCACAGAGGGAATAGGGAAAGGGGGAGAGAGACGATAGGTAAACAGAGCCATTAGAGACAAATCTATTTCTGAAGAAAACGAAATCACATCATCAAACAAGAGCAAAAGAAAAATATGATCCTGCAGCCCTTTGGGCCCCGGCGTAGCAATGATAGCCGACTATGGCATTTGTCTTTATCAGTCTGCCTTGAGGGAGGGAGAGCGTGGTGGGGAGGTGTGAGAATAAAAAGAGAATGAGGAAGACAACAGAAACAAAGAGCAGCACGTTTTCTTTACTCGTCACAAAGAGCTAGACACATTTGTTACTCCTCTGACTTCATGAGTCGAAACAGCTTGCGTATGATTATTCGTCTTTCATACATGTTTTATGGTTTCGTTGTTGGTACAAAGTGGCTCTCAGATGGTCATTCTTTAAATATAGCAGAGTGAAGGGCTCGGTGGACAGTGAGCCACAGCATCATCAGTCATGACTAGCCTGGGGAGGCGTACGCAGCTTCATCAAAATGACAGGATTGACTTTCTAGATTTTATCCTTTCTCTGTGGCATTTGGTTGTTTATCCTGTTTTGCAGAGGCAGTGGCAGAGAGTCTTTTTAGAGCCTTGTGAATTGAGACTGTGTTGAAAGAGATATGGCTAAACAGCCTGCGATGACCTTAAAAATAGACTGTGAATATGTTAATACCTACCTTAGCAATAATTGCGTACTTTACTATGTGTGCACATATTTGTGAGTATATGCAGGTATGTATGTATGTGCATGTATAAGTCCATTTATATTTGTGTGTACGTGTACACAGGCCCACCCTTTGCATTGCAGAGGGTTTCTCTGATCTTGACGTCTAATACTTGCTGGTGTGGGGGGGTAGTTAGGTTCGGTGGAGCATTGTGGAAGTGTGCGTGTGTGTATGGATGGCTGTCTCTGTGTCTAAAAAGTCTGGTGTCATGTTTTGTGTTTATCCTTCATTATGATTCTGTACTGTTGACTCTGTACTATTGATGATGAGATGGTCTTAAGTCTTAAGGGCTGTCCTTCTCAATAAATCTCAGTCTGTGCCTCAATTGAGAATCGTGGTTATTAGGTTGAATGTTGTTGGGCTATAAATAGGCACAGTCTTGAGTTTTGAGCTAAGTGCTAATGTCAACAGGCTAACACACTCACAATGATGATGTTAACATGCTGCATATTAAATGGGTAGAACATCTTAGTTCATTGTTTATAAAACCAAAGTATCTGTCAAATTGAAATTTTGATGTGATGAAGATATTTAAAGAAAAGTTAAGAGATCACTGTACATCACATTAATGTATGAGTCATCATGTGGAAAATATAAATATCTGTACAAAATGTTGTGGCAAATACAACAGTTCATGTTGAGATATTTTGGTCTGGACCAAAGCGGTGGACTGACCGACTGGCTGATGACAGACATGTTGACATCTGCTGATGTAGAGACTTAATGTTTTTCTTTTTTCTTTCTTTTTTTTCATTATGATGAAACGGTGAGTACATATTCATCCTCCTCCTCTCATCAGTAGGTCTATTTGGCCTTTCATTAAGTCTGTTTTGTGGAACAATAAGGCACCAGGACTGGATCTCCATCTGAGAATTGATTACCCCCAAAAGGATGCCTCTGTTTGCCCTCCATCTTGGCTGGGTCATATTATAGCCTGTCTGCCTGTCATCATATCTGATGCCAAGTCCTTACAGATGCTTCATCATTTCCTCTTTCCAGTGCCAGTCATTTTTCAGTCTTTCTTATTTTTTTATTTTTCCCTGTCTGCCCAGAACGGGCACTCTCTGAAGGAGGTCTGTTTGTGCTACAGCCAGGCTCACAGCTATTTAGTGGCTCTGCTGTTTTCTTTGAATACCCCAGGGAAATCTGTTTGTGTCTCTGATATCGTTTTTGTCCTGCTGACCAGTTCTGTTTTGTTTTTTAATTTCTCCTCATCAGTTTGTAGTTTGCCAAGATGTTGTCACTAACTGTGATGGATAATTGCCTTGTAGGTGATTTTTGTCCAGTGCTGTTTGAAAGACATGTTCTCGTTGCACCCCCCCGAGTTGTATTACATATACAGTAAATTCATACTACCATAACCACTAGTCATTCATTGTCAGAGGGGTAATTATCATGCGTACATTAAGCAGATATAGTTTATTAGAATAAATGCATAACTTCAGATATCAGAGCAATGTGTAGCAGAAGGATGGGGATGGGATAGTCAATATCCTCTCTGGGCCATGCCAATACTGTTTGAGTAAAACAACACACAGTCGTGTGTGTCTGCTTAAGCTATCTGCCATCTGGACTCAATTGAAAAACTTGAGTGTCTTAATTGGACTCTAGTGGAGAAGATCTCACTCAGTTCACACAAAGCAAAGGTACACGCTCGTTTTGTCCACTCTTTTCACTGTCACTGTTTTTGAATGTCAAGCCTAATACAGTGTGGGTTTGACGACAATGATGATGATGACAATGACGGTGATGATGATGATGATGATGATGATGATGGCAATTAGCATCATCACTGTCATCACTCTGTGTAAGTAGTCCTGCCTAATTCTGTTTTTTATGACAATGAGCTCTAACAGCAAAACTGTCAAATGCTGAAGTAATGGTGATGGATACAGTGGTGACAGTCGTGCTCTTATTTTAGCTCTGCTAGAGTGAATAATGAGGCTCTCCCTTCTCTGCCCCCTCTCTCCCTCTGCCCTTTGCTTCAGGTCAGAACATCGCATTCCCCCCGGTAGCTCTGTGGGTAACTGTTGGTCTGGCAGTGTGTCTGCTGGTGCTGCTCATTGCCCTGGCTGCTGTCTGCCGCAGGAAGATCAAGGAGAGCTGCGAGGAGGCCAGGAGAGAAGGTAGGGAGGGAATGGAAGATGAAAGTGGGGGGGAGGGAGGTGACTCTGCACATTCAACAACAGGGTATGTTCTCACAAAGAGTACAATTCATTGGTAATGTCTCCTTTGAAATTTGTCTTTAAGGTTAGATAAAAGCGTGTTTTTAGGCTGCCTTCATTAGGAGCAATATGAAACTTGGATGTCAGGGCAATGCCAGTGTTGGAGCTTTGTGTGCAAAAAAAAAAGTAATGTAATGTTTTGCTCTTTTTTTCTTGGGCTGTTCTCAGTACACAGGTCAAGGGCTTGCTGAATA